>OY288284.1:74375848-74551830 GCA_958450335.1 Hibiscus tridactylites | reverse complement strand
TTTTTTTATTTTTCCGGCAGATTGGTGTCCTCTTGAGTCACCGACGACCATTTCTGGTGACCGGCCGGCGAGGTCCGATCTGAAAGGTGAGTGGGCTGACCAATGGCCTAATGTTTGAAATGGCCTGAACCGGCTAAACCGGTTTGAGCCCACTTGTGGATAAGCCCAAGCCCAAGTCTATTCTGACCTGACCCGTCTGTCCAGCCCGTTGACCCGACCCGTCTATCCGACCCGTTGACCCGATCCGAGTCAACCCGTCTACCGAGTCAACTCAGCCCGAGTCAGCTTAGTGAGTCAACCGAGTCAACTCAGTAAGTTAACCCGCCGAGTCAACTCAGTTGACCCCCTGTTGACTGTTGATGTCATGCTGACGTCAGCGTTGACTTTGACCAGTTGACTTTGACTTGTTGACCAAAAGTCAAAAATTTCTGAAAACTCCTATTTTGTGTTTTTCGACGTCTAGAGTCCGTTTTTGAAGCCCGGTTCGCAAAATTCTGACCCGAAAGCCACCAAATCTGATCTTGAACCCAAAAATGCTTATGTGTTTCTTGTTTAGTTTAAAGGCAGTGTGATTAAGGTTTAACTGTAGATTTTGTTTATTTGAAGGCATCCGCATATCTTCATATCTGTGTGGTTGTGGGATGTTGAATCCGAGTTCAAGAGTGTTCGAATGTCGTCCACGAACCGAGCGCTGTAACTCAGAGTTAGGGTAATACATACTACCCCTTGTATGCTTTATGTACATGTTGATATCTGGTTAAAGTATGCATGCTTATGATGAGTGTTTTGTGAACTCTGTTTAAGCCGAATTCGATACGAAAATTAAGTATGAAAGTCAGTAAGAGCAAAATACTCGGATAAGAATATTAATAGATCAGGAGTGTCGAAAGTGCTAATAATAATAATACAGTTAAATCTGAAACTCTATCAATGGTGTCTAAGAACCAATGTTTAGAATGCGGAGTATGAGATATTGGATATGAAATTACGAAAATACCCTTGGAGCATAAGTATGACTAAACTACCCCTCTGATAAAGGAAATGACCTAAAATATGCATTCGTCCTGATTATGCAATTTACACAACCCAAGATGTATGTTTTAATGGAAAGACTTCGACATCATTATGCAATACGTGTGATACAAACTTGGATAATCCCTCAAACTCTATATAACACATGAATGAGAATTTTCTGGAATATTATTGAAATCCTAAGTTGATCCTTATGACAGTAACGCGTGAAATAAATGAGAATGATCGTAATGACCAAAAAGACGATAATGCCCTCAAGCACCGAAATGTCTGATTAATTTGAATGACGATATACCCTCAAGTTCTGTAATGGATGAATCATCTGTAAAGGGTCGAAGAGTTAGGACGCCTTAATCTCGTTTGAGTACATGAATGATGGAGGTACCAAATGGTAATTCAGAAAGAAATGGTAGATTTATCTCAGTCTAAAATAATTGAAATACCCTCCTGAGTTAATCGGTAACTATGTATTTGACGAAATTCTGGATTTGTTAATAAGTCTTAAATAGCTAAGGCTCCCTTAAGTGTTGAGAAATACGACACATGTATGCCCATCGCTCACCATATCGATGTAAGGTAGGAAGATCTGCATAGATTGCATGTTCGATTATTCAAAGTTAAACCGTATAATAAAGTATGAGGGCGATTGTTCAGACATACAATACAATCAGTGTTAAGTTCTAATGCACGCTAATTACTCATATCTGAACGTTGATAAGTATTGTCAAGTTGGGTTACGCCGCATTAAACAAATTCTGGAGATGTAATAAATTGTTAGAGCCTCTGAGAATTATAATTTTCGTTCTGATATGATTGTGCCATAGTATAAAATTTGTCATGGCAGTCAAATAACTAAAAGGCCATGATAGCCTAAATAATCGGAACATCACTGAAAATATCCGATAACTTAAAAGACTTTAATTTAGAAATACTTGAATGTCCGGTTAGAAAACTAATGAGCAAATAGGATACCCGAGTTCTGTGAACCATTGCTTATTCAATGTTGGTATAATTACTAGAATGTCCATGAACGTCGAAATGACCATAATGCCCCTGGTAGGCTTAAATGGCTAAATCACTCATGATATGCCTAAACTCTCAAGATCCTGATGTATCCCCTTCTGAATATCTGGGCTAAACTGTTAGTATGAACCCCTTTCAATAGGGGTCACGTTTTAGAAATCCGTTCAAATCGTCAAAAGTTTAATATGTCCCATTCCATAAATGCCAAATATCTCCAAGATATGATCTGTCACACCTAGTGTGTTCCATGTGTGCTATATTCTGTTGAATGGATTGTATAATGTTTTGATCATGAATTATATTATGTTTGATGACATTATCTGCCTAGTTGATGTATGTTTGCTCAATTTGTATACTTGTTATGCGATTGCTTGACCTATGATGGTACAATCTGTTTGCATGATGAATGCTGAAATGTCTGCTCTGCTCAATAGTATGCCCATTTATCTGTCAAAAGTATGAATTCTTCCGTTTCTGATGTTATGAATAAAACATATATGTCACATATATTCTGTTACCCATGTCTGGAATCTGAACACTGATTACTATTTGGGGTATACTATTTGGTTATGTTATGAAGTCTCTGTTGGTACAACCCTGATCAAGCTGGTAAATCCTTATGGACTCAAGGTCTCCCCTTGAGTGGCACCTATGCCCATCGGGCCTAGGGTAAGTCCTTATGGACTCAAGGTCTCCCCTTGAGTGGCACCTATGCCCATCGGGCCTAGGGTAAGTCCTTATGGACCTAAGGCATCCCCTTAGGTGGCACCTATGCCCATCGGGCCTAGGGTAAGTCCTTATGGATGCAGTTCTGGGGGACTGCATATTGGTGTAAGGTTGGAGGGTAGTTACTAGTGAACCCTTGCATGCACTTAGACATTTGCATGGATAAATATTGTGTTCTCATGATATGATCGATATGCATTTATGTCTGTTTGATATGCACCTATTGGAACACACTAGACATTAAACTTGTTGTTTCCATCTTCGTAATCTATCAGCTTGTAAAATTCTCGTCTGTTACTCGATGATTGAATAAAGAACAAGTACCGTTAATCTCAAGTATAACGTTACCCTGAAATAACAGAAATGAATAGAGGATTGTCACTGATTGAATCATCATGAAAATGTTATGCCTACCATATATCTGCATGAGCTTATAACATCTTCTGGTAGTTCTGTATTACTGAGCTTTTCCAAGCTCACGTTGTTTTTACCATCGCAGGTTAAAAGATTATAGCATGATATAATGTTTGACATCAATGTTCGGAGTTTTCTCGGCGTTGCCTCTGGAGTACGGTACTGCATAGTTAGTGGGCATGTATGTCATGTATTGTTTCATGTCAATGTATGTAAAATACTTTCAGAAATTTTTGTTATGTGTTTAAATGATTTTCCTGAATTGTATTTTAAACAGAAGTTGACTTTACAGTTTAATAAATGTTTTGGGAAAGAAAAATGTTTTCATGTGTATTTTTCATAGTGGGTCGCTCTTGTAACCCTAATGTGACTTCCTAGGATCCGTAGTAACGCATAGGCGGGTCTAGGGGGTTACAACGATTAACAATAAATATGTGAAGATTATCACTTGGAAAAAAGAGTAAGGAGTTCATCTGAGCCATCCATTCCCCCCCCATCTAACGATCCAGAAAACGTGTAAAACTTAAAGAGTTTTACATTGTGTAAGTTGATCCTAACTCTCTCTATATATATGGGTTAGGATCAACTTACACTGTGTAAAATTCAATTACTTTTACAAAGTTTTTAGACCGTTGGATGATGGTAATCAAATATGTGAAGATTATCACTTGTGGAAAAAAATAAGGAATTAATCTCAGCCATCAATTTCCCCATCCAACGATCCAAAAAATATGTAAAACTTAAAGAGTTTTACACTGTGTAAGTTGATCCTAACCCCATATATATGGTTATATATATATATATATATATATATATATATATATATATATATATATATATATATATATATTTGAATATGCTGGTTTGATTACAAAATAATATATGCTCACTTTTTTAGCCTTTTAATAACGTACACATGGTGCTTAAACCTGGGTCACCTGAAAGAAATACATCATCCTTTACCACTGGGACCACTCCACATGTTCTTAATCTTATATGATATTTTTTAATTGGGTCATCTGGTTATAAAAAGTCACAAACTAGTCATTAGAGTTATTGAAGATTAGAAAATGATTACCGAGCCTTAATTTTCATATGAAAAGTCGACATGCCAGTTATTAAGTGCATTGTGATCGTAATTTAAAAATAATAATCATCAATGTTTAAATATCATATCAATTTAATCCTTCCATTTCTATTCATCGTATTCCTCCCTTACACTCATATCATCATCTTCATCACCACAGCCTCATTCACAACATACCAAAAGAATAACTCACCGGTAAGAGTCCGTCCACGGTCCAACAACAAGGGCAAAACGTCTTATGAACACAAAATATTAAAAAAATTAAAAAAATTATGATAAAATCATTTTTATCCACAAATATATATATATATATATATATATATATATATAATTGTTGACCCCTGAATTTAAAATTTTTAAATGACTATTCAATAAATAATGTTGAATTCTGTCCTTATCCGCTAAGATAACTACCTTTAAAATCATCCAACTCCATAAAGTTATTTAGACATGTAACATATGATTCATAACTGGGTACACAACGCATTGAAAAATGCATTATTTATAAAGAAGTTACTGACCCATGAACCATTCAAAACTTTTATGAAAAAGAATGGATTTATTTGTTGAAATTTGGGGAGATTATATTTCGCTTGGCCCCTTCTCTTTATAAATATAATTATACAATATAGATATAAAATGGATTATTTTACAGTGAGAGGCACTGGTGACAGGAGATATTTTTTTTTGAATTAAAAGGTCACCCAAATTAGGTGTGCATAGAAACTATTCTTGGTACAGCAAGTGCATCATGCTGGAGCAGAGGAATAGTAGTGCTAGACGGGTGCTGCAGGATACGCAGATCGAAAGCTGCAGGGTCGACGGTTTTGGCAAGCATGTCCGCAACTCGGTTCGTCTCTCTTGGAACCCATATAACTTTAGTTGTCCATCTTCTACGTCGAAGATTGTCGATAGCGCGAACCAGAGCAGCTGGATTACCATCGGCATTGGATGCGTTTATTAATTTCACGGCATCCGCACAGTCAGATTGGATTTGTAACAACTCAAACCCTTGATTCCATGCAAACTTCAGTCCGATATAAATTGCCCATAATTCGGCTTGAAGCGGATGACATACACCAACTGCTTATTGAAATCCTACGAGCCACTGCCCTGAAGAGCTACGCATCACGCCACCTACTGCTTCCATATTTGTAGTTGTAGAAACTGCTCCATCAACGTTCAACCCCACCCAACTTGGATCCGGACAGCACCAGCTTTGTGTGGTGGGCGCAGCGGGGCGAGAACGTGTGGAGTGCACCTTGCTATCCCTGTAATAAGCAGCCCAAGAGATGGCTCGGCTAGTTGTAACAGCAGCCAAGGGCCTAACCCCGTTGAAGAATAGATCATTGCGACTTTTCCAGAGTTGCCAAATAGTTGAAATAAATAATATCGACCAGGGCAAATCATGAGAATCATGTCGGGAACCAGAAGTCAGATTGAAGAGAAGCCAATCATGCAGATTGGATTGGTAGAAACCGTGAGAGAAGCTGGCAGGCAGAATCCGATTCCATACGACAGATGCAATTCAACAGTCACGGAGGACATGGAGAATAGACTCGTCAGCCGAGTTACATTGAGGGCATATGGAAGATTGCCCTATATATCGGCGGCAGCGCTCCTGGTTTGTCATTAACCTATTCCGAGAGATGACCCACATGAAGACACGCAAGCGTTGTGGCACCGGGGCTCTCCAAATATGCTTCCAAAGCGCATTAGGAGCATCCCATGAGCTTCCTGTCAAAAGGCTATAGGCTGATTTTGTTTCAAAATTTCCTTTTGGCGTCAATCGCCAGACAATTTGATCATTAATATCAGAATGATCAGGGCATTTGATTCTTAGGACTCAATAAGATCGAATCCGGTACGGACGCAAAATTTATGTTGAGGGCGAACTTATAAATTTCTAGAGAGCGAACTTATAAAATATCTAAATAGATTTTCAATACGAAATGCATAAAAAATTTCTAAATCATATGCAAATTTCATAATTTTTGGGGGAGGAGGGGCGGCCAGCCCCCAGTCCATCCCTGAATCGAATCAAGACCGAAACACCCCCAATGATACCAGCCATGAATCCTGTTAAATTGCATCTCAGAATACTGCTTGTTTTCTTTCTTTCTCACTGCTCCTTTTCTGCAGACACCATAACACAATATCAATTCATAAAAGATAACGACGAATTCATAGTTTCATGTGGCAAGATTTTTCAGCCCCGGAAGCTCCATGAATCAATATGTTGGCATCTTATTGACACATTTCAATCATTTCCAAATAAGGTAATTTGCAAATAAATTGGCTTAATCATGTTAGCACCATAGCCGTTGCCTCTAATAATTTTCTTCTGATAACAAACTTGGACAAGGTGGCTTTGGCCCTGTTTACAAGGTAGTCTTTCTCTTGAGATTCCTGTGCTGAAGTTTTGCAATTAGGACAATTTCCTTCTTAAACTGGTGCACTCCCTGGCCTGAAGGAATTCGATAGTCTTTTCACTGCCATTTCTTTCCATTTAAGAGCACACCCTGCATATAAAGAGAAATTTCCTCAATGGACTAGTGGGAGTTTTATGGCACATCGACATATATATAAGAAAATTCTACAACGTGCGACGAACACCGATGAACACCACTAATGATTAACACCGATGAACAAATCGAATTATATATACTTGTCAAGAGAAAGATTACCTTGTAAAGAGGGCCAAATCTGCATGATAGCAAATCGAATTAATCAGAGAAAAAGAGATTCTGTGTGCTCCATGTAATTTCCCACACATAGAAGAAACGCAAAGGTACACCAACTTGTAATACAAGTTTGGGTAATTATAAGAAACAGAAATAACGATGGTTGAAGTTTGGCTATGAACCACATATTATATATCTAGCGAGCTTAAATCGTAATGATCGACACAGCATTTACAGAGTTAGCTCCATCACTATTCCATATCTCGTCGCCGTTATGACCTTTCTTCTCCATAAATGTAGGTGGTTTCGGATCCGGGAGAGTTGCTTCCTTACTCAACATAGAAACAACTGTAGACATCGTTGGTCTTTGTGTTGCATGTTCTTGGACGCACAACAGCCCAATTTGAATGCATTTCAAAATTTCATCAGTAGAACATGAATCACTTAATGTCGAATCAACAACTTCCATGGCTTTGTCTTCTTTCCACAACTCCCAAACCTGAAACAATGTTGTTTGGATAATAATTTGAATGGAAGATTTTGATTTAATTGATCACAGTTGATAGAATTGTTCAAAAAACTTGGTTACTTACATGCCCGATCAGATTTAAAGACGGACTATCAGGAAAATAACTGCTAATCTTTGTTCCAGTGATGATCTCTAACAGCAGGACGCCAAAGCTATAAACATCGGATTTCATTGAGAAGTGTCCATGCATTGCATACTCTGGCGACATGTAACCACTAGAAATATACAACAGAAAGGAAGAGGTTACAACTTGTTCAAAATCTTTAGCGGAAGTTGTCTACAAAATTTGTAAATGAAATGCTTACTATGTTCCAACTACACGTCTAGTATCTCCTTCGATTTGATCTCCTCCGAATATTCTGGCCATGCCAAAATCTGAAATTTTGGGATTCATCATTTCGTCCAATAAGATATTGCTCGCTTTCAGATCTCTATGAATGACTCTTAACCTGGAATCTTGGTGAAGATACAACATTCCTCGCGCAATACCACATATAATTTCGAAACACTTTTTCCAATCCAACAATGATCTTTTCGATTCATCTGTATCCAAACTCGGTTATCAAAAGGACTAATCGTTGCATAACTTAAAAATGTTGTATTCCGCATAAGTATTCAACAATTTAAAAGAAGACATACCGAAAATGAACGAGTCTAAGCTTTTATTTGGTAAGAACTCATAGATTAACATCTTCTCTTCACCCTCAATGCAACATCCCAACATCCTTACGAGATTTCTATGCTGAAGTTTTGCAATTAACAGAATTTCATTCTTAAACTCCTCTACCCCCTGCCCTGACTGCTTTGATAGTCTTTTCACTGCTATTTCATTTCCATTTAAGAGAACACCCTGCAAACACAAAGAAATTTACTCTAATGGATGGAATTCTATCGCATGTCGACATGTGTAAATAGTTGTTAAGAGAAAAGCAACCTTGTAAACAGGACCGAAGCCACCTTGTCCGAGTTTGTTATCTGAAGAGAAATTATTAGTGGCAGCCGCTATGGTGCTCAAATCAAAGTATGGTAAATCCCCATTTCTTGTGCTGTCTTCAATCACCATTTCACTTAAAGAGTCTTCGAATGTGCTATCGGTAAAGATATTATTTTCTTTTCTTGTTCTTTCTGCTGTCAGTACTCCTACACAATATCATTATTAAGCCAATTTAGTTGGCAATATCTTATTTTGCAATGATTAAAACGTGAATCAGTTCATTATTGAGTACCTCTTCTTTGCCTTTGTACCCAGCAACACAAGAAGGTGACAAGAACGAGCAACGCTAAAGCAGAGGAAACTATGACAATTGCTAGCAGTCCCTTCTTTTGAAGTAAACCTTTCTTTGTATGTCGTGCTATGAAAATGAATACACATTATGAGTTCATTTAACAAATTTAATTAACTATTAAATGTTTTAATTATTCATATTTAGTTTAAAGACTAAAATATAAACTCTCCAATTACAGCTAACTGATTTGGACTTCCATATATGATACGTACCTAACTCGTTTTTATCGACTCGTATGTATAGATCTTGTCCCATCTTGTTATATGCCCTCGCATCCACCAAATCTCCGTGCCATGTCAAGCAGCCAACCCCTCCATTGATATCAGAGTTTGCACTAGCATAGGCCATGCAGGAACAATTTCTCAAACACTTTTCCTGGCATTGTTTCAATCCTATACTCATGTCTACAAATGCTGGTACCCCCGAAGTGTCTGGCACCTTTGCATGTGGAAACTTGATAAACCCTTCTCCGTTACCACACATGGATATACCACTCTTTCTCACGCATCCTCCTGTCCCATCTCTTATAAGCCATGTTTGGGGTGATTTGGGTTCGAATCCTGGGAAACATGTGCACTTGAAATCACCTGGATAAGGATCACAGAAACCATTTGGCCCACAATGTCCGTAAAAATCACATTGTTCTACTGGAGCCGAATAAGAAGCAATCCAACTTTGCGAAGCATTGTTCCATAGTATTCTTTGTGTAATTCCAGTTTCATTTGTTACATATCTTGTTATGAGGGAGGCATTTATCGAGTCGGATGAGAACGATAATTCATCATCAGTGTCGACAAAAGTATCATTAAACAGGAAGTTCTGTGCCATTTCAGGTATACCACTCCATATTTTCCCGGTCCATGAGCCGCTTCGCCACAAAGGAATCGAATCCTTGTACAAAACCAATTGTGGAGACACGCCTGGGTTCATCCTGAAGGTATAGTTTCCAACCCCAGGGTCATCTGGAGACTTCCAAGACGTGTATGATTGGTTCAGACCGGTTCTCAAATTGAACCCAATCTTCATTGATGAAAGCCAGGTATTTGTAGGATAACTAAAACTCTGCCACACTACCGCCTTTCCCGTATCATTCTGAAGCAAAACAAGATTACCTGAGTCTAAAATTTGAGCAAAAGTATTCCAAGCAGCTTCTGTGGAGATGTCTGTTGTCCAAACAGGAAGTGTTTCGCTTCCCTGGAACAAGGCAAGATTTCCTCGTCCATCGATTCTGAGAATTCCCGAGGTATCTTTAATGGGATTGTCTCTGTTGGCTACCCAAATAACCGTCTTCTCCGGAATCTGGTAATACCAGATGCCAACATATCGATTTGTGGAAATCCCAGGACTGAAAAATCCCAGTGCAAAAATCTTGCCACCAGACACAATGACATCATCGTTGTTATCTTGGATCAAGTGGTCTAGTGTTATTATGTCAGTTGAAAAGGAGAAGTGGGAAAAAAAGAAAATAAGGAGTATTCTGATCAGCCATTTAACAGAATTCATGACTGGTTCTGGGGTGTCTCAGAAGAAGGATATATTTAATTCCGGGAGGCAGCAGCTGGATTCCGGGATGTCGAAGATCCATCAAAATATTAGCTGAAGCTTGCATTGATATGGTGGGCAGGTTATATTCCAAAATTGTTTGTTTTCTTTTTCTAAACCTACCCTGAATGATCATTCTTAGCAATAGTATTAAACTGATAGCTCTGCTTATGAATTTACAAATCAGGAAGGATAACGAAAGAAGAAAAAAGATGAAAAAAATTGCACCGTCATCGCCTCATGTGTTTAATTGGTCTTTCCGCAGACTTGGGCCAGCCAACCTATAATTTGGAGCAACTTCCGGATCATGAAAGCTCCTGCAAAATATGAGCTCCATCCACGTCAACACTAAGGAGTAACAGAATACCAGAATTAAACTGTCTTCCTTTCTATTTGGCATTTAATCAAACATGTTCCCTTCATCGTTTCATCTTAATTCATATCATTGGTGCTTTCATTAACCATCCACAAAAATGGTACATAGAACCTGACTGAGGACACTTGATCACAATTGGTCAGTTGGGGTTCGTCTGTGGACACCTTGGTTCGACTATTTCGTTCTCACGAACTTGAAGAACCTGAGGGATTATTGGCTAAACTTCGGAAAACAACATCGGTGGTTGCATATCGTGCTCAATTTGAGGCCATCTGATCACCACCCCGGCACCCGGACCATATATTTGAGCAATCTTTCAATTCAATTGATTGTATATTTCACACAAATATCATCACAAGCCACATACTTATCTTACAAGAAAAGAAAACCTTAGAAGAACACACAAATTATTTTACAAGAAAGCATCAGAAGAAGACACAAATACATATATGGACTTGAAAAACCAAACAAGGACACGAAGAGTTGTGTAAGCAGGCAAGGTAAGAGTTTTGGGTGCAACCGAATACGGATCATGAAGGTCCAGCATCTGCCCGCCTTATGAAACAGAAATGCCAATCATCGCCTTATGAACTCATCATAAACACGATCTACCAAAGTCAATGTAAGTGGACGTTGGTGATAATGAAACCAAAGGTACTTCTTTAAAGGTGATTCGGCGCACGATTTATGGAGGATGAAATCACACTGTGAACAATAGTAAAATGAAGTTGAGATGGACGACATGCAACCGTCACAAAATTTATTACCCTCGGAATCATTGCTCAAAACCAAGTTATGCTGCTGATGGTTTATATGTTTTATCTCCGAAGCTACTGCAGTGTCTTCTCCAAGTTTAGTCTCCTTGATAACAACAAAGGCTGATTTCTCTTGAAGTTGCTCATCTGTACTGTCTTCCAACTCATCGAACTCGAACATCCGACTATATTGTCGTGCACAATTCGCATGGACAATATAATTGCAATCAAAGCAACAATAAACACCATGCTCTGCATTTACCTCTTCAGGACAGGCTTCGCATTTCCTTGTCTCAATCTCATGTCTCCCAAGGACGAAGGTATGAGAAAGCCGATGTCGATGGCGTGGAAACCTAAGGATGGGTGGCAATGAACTGTAAAAAGCACAATTCCCTGCTGTACCACATGCATCACAAATGAACGAGGCTTACTTCCAGAACAAGGTAAATGGGTGTTGATGAATTTCAACACATTTCTTGTGAAAGAAAATTCCATTGCCAAGATCAAGGTATGCAGAATAATACAATAAACTCTTACAACACACAAAGCACTTAGCATTATTCAGCTTTTCAGGAAAATTTTCAAGGTAGACCAATGCAACATCTTCAAGCTTTCCAAAACTTTTTTCAGCAATGCTTTTGGAAAGCATTGCACATTTGATATGAATGTCAAAGTCACAAGAACAATGATAATAAAACTTGTGACATTTTTTATTGCAAAAATTGCAAGTAATTCCATATGGACTTACTAGAAGTTCAAGGTTGTGTTCTCGATGAAAGGGGTGATTGATCTCAGAGGGAGCCTCGGTGCACACCTTGTCGAGGTAAAACCCGCACCGCGCACAGCCGAAGCTCGGTCCAGAAATCAGCTCCCCACATCCCGAGCAGTAAGGCTTGTCACTTTCATGGCTCTGATTTTCAACGAACACAAGTGGATGCTTGTGGCTAAAATGTTGAAGCTCCATATCTCTCTCTTTCCTCTCTTTTGTATCAAAGTTTTGTGGGTTAATTGCAGGAGAATGATGTGCAAATTTGAAGTCATATGACACACAATTTATACTACATAATTGATAATACATTGGATAAGATTGATATATTTATTTCTTTATTTATTTTAATGAAGACGGAATATTTGTATACTTTACTTCTTTTTAAAGCAAAATAAATAGAAAAATTCAACAATATCCAGAACATGTGGTTAAAAACTATCAATATTTATTAGGTTAGGGGTTTAATACTATTAGGAACAAAATAAATTATAATTTTATGTGTTTAATTATACAAAATCAAAGTTTATGTGTAAAATTACACATTTAACAAAAGTCCATACATGTAAAATTATATATTTAACCATCTCTAGAGCATGTGGTTAAAGCTCTCAGTTGACATCTTTTCCTTTTCTAGGCTGTGGGTAGTAAAAATTATTCCTATATATATATATATATATATATATATATATATATATGATTAATATCTTATACACTGGCGGTGAAATTTTTTTATTTCCACAAGCGCCTCAATTATAGGGTTTAGGGTTAGGGCTTAGGGTTTAAGTTTAGGGGTTTTAATGTAAATGTTTAGAATTTATGGTTCATGTTTAGAATTTAGAATTTAGGGTTTATGGTTAGGGTTTAGTTTTAGGGTAATATGTGTAGGGATTTAGGTTTTAACCTATAAACCCTAAATTTTAACCCTAAACCCAAAATTTTATCAACAATCCCTAAATTCAAAACACTACACTTATACCCCTAAATTTTAAACTCTAAACAAAGTCTCTAACCCCTAAAATTAAGATGCTTGTGTAAAAAAATTTCCACAAGCGCTTGTGTATAGAACAATTACCCATATATATATATGGAAAATACTTTGATGCACAAGCTTGTGTAAACTTTAGTTTACACAAGCCCTTTAATTTTAGGGTTTAGGGTTTAGGGTTTTAGGTTAGGGTTTAGGGGTTTAGTATGTAGGGTATATAATTTAAGGTTTATGGGTAGAATTTAGAATTTAGAGTTTAGGATTTAGGGCTTAGGTTTTAGGTTGCTAGGGTTTGTGATTTAGATTTTAAATTTTATAAAAGGAATGTGTAAAAAAAAATTACACAGCTTGTGCATCAAAATAAAACCCTATATATATATATATATATCATGAATATTTTCAATCTCATCTTTTCTATATTTAAAGGTAAAAGATACAAAAAGAAATTCGTGCTCTCTTAAAATATGGATTCCTTACTTTTTCTTTACACAACATGATTATTTAAAGTAACCTATTCTCAAAATATTTTTTAATATATTTGTTACACTATATATATAATTCAGATTCTTTTCACCTATAAATCAAAAGATATTGAATACTTAATAATGTTTGATCTCATATCCTTTTATATACTATATCTATGACATATCAGCCGAACTAAACTCAATCGACACATACAGTGCGGATGTAGGTTATGTCGAGGGTAAGAAAATATGAATATCCTTTATTGGTTATCTATTTTACCTAGTGTGCCCACTCTGAAAATTTATTGTGTCCACCCTGAAAATCTGAATTTTCTTTACTAGTTATCTATTTTAGCGAGTGCGCCCACCCTAAAATTTTATTGTGCCCACCCAGCAAATATGAATTTCCCTTATTGATTATCTATTTTACTGAGTGTGCCCACCCTAAAATTTTATTTCTACAAAAAAAAAAACGTTATTAATGCTTAATATATGTGTGCCTACCCTCAAAAAAAATTCTGAATTCGCGACTGGACACGTACACTTCAAATTTTGAAATTTACATGTTGATTTAAATAATTAATTTTAGGAAAAAATATCCTTAAAGCAAATAAAGTAAAATTCTTTTCTTGCAAATGTTATCCCCTCATTTTATCTCTCTTTTACATTAAAAAAAGACATTAAGAGTTTTCCTTTTTCTTTTACAAAGTAGATTCTATTTCAAGTATAGAAGAAGATGAAGCAAACATTCAAACTTCATCTGTAGACTTGTGAAATGTAACTTTTTAAAAATAATTATATGAATCGAAATAATTAGAAAATAATTAATTTAGTCCTAATTAAAAAAACCAATAAGTGTAGTTATAATTATTTTCACATTCTATCAAATTGATCCTATTTTTAATTAGAAATAATTGAATAATTAGAAAATAAGGGGAAATACGGACTCGAGTAATGTGAAACTATTAAAGTATTTTTAATTAAAAATATGATCAATTGATAGAATGTGTAAATAATGAGGGCTAAATTTATTGATATTTTAATTAAGACTAAATTGATTGAATTGTAAATATAGATGATTAAATATGTTATTATACAAAAATTTTAACTACTATATCACCCTTTAACGATAGTTAACAACTCAGTAACTATTTTGTAATAAAAATCAAAATTTAATAATAATTTTATAATATTAAAAAGTTGGGTGACTAAAATGAATAATTTATTATAATTTAGTGACAAATATTTTCTAAAAAGTCATTTGCGGAGCTAGAGCTCTACTCCAACAACATCAACCCATCACTGTCGGACACACTCGCCGCTTAGTTGAAAATGTTGCCCACACTCTTGCACACTGGGCATATATTGATTCTCAATGTAATTATTTATATTTTGAATGCCTTGATTGTATATCCACGATTGTAATTGAGGATATTATTAATCGATATTATTAGTTATTATTCTTTTTTTCCTTTAGAAGTTGACATTAAATTCTTTGATGTTGATAATGCGATTGCTAATGGAAGAAGGAGACGAAACTCGATCCTTTCCCTTAGGAATGAGGCTGGAGATTGGGTTTCAGATCTTGTGGTTCTTAAACGAATGAGTGCGGATTTTTTTGAAAATTTATTCACTTCGGAGGGTAACCAGGGATATATGTATAATTGTCGTGGTAAGTTTCTTCCTCTTCCCCAATGTGAGAAGGAAAGGTTGGAGCAAGCTGTGCCCAATGAGGAAATTCGCCAGGCTCTTTTTCAAATGGCTCCTTCTAAGGCACCGGGTGTGGATGGGTTTCATGCAATGTTTTATCAGCAGAACTGGTCGATTGTGGGTGATACTATCTGCAAGGTTATACAAGACATTTTTAATAAAGGCGAAGTTGATCCGGAGCTAAATAGAACGTTACTTGTTCTCATACCTAAGGTGGATTCGCCTGAAGTTCTTTCTCAGTTCCGGCCTATCAGTTTATGCACAGTGGTCTATAAAATTTTGAGCAAGGTACTTGTGAATCACCTGAAGCCTTATTTACCGGCATGGATATCAGAGAATCAGACCAGTTTTGTTCCTGGAAGGTCCATTACAGATAATGTTGTCATGGCGCAAGAGATCATTCATTCTATGCGAAGAAAAAAGGGGAAGAAGGGGTGGTTTGCAATTAAGGTGGATTTGGAAAAGACTTACGACAGATTGGAATGGTCCTTTATTGATGATACCTTGGGTGAGATTGGCCACCCGTTGCACTTACGTAAGTTGATTATGAGTTGTATATCTTCTGTATCAACACAAGTTCTCTGGAATGAAAGTAAATCATCGGTGTTTAAGCTATCTAGGGGTGTCTGTCAAGGCGATCCGCTCTCGCCTTACATTTTTGTTCTTTGTATGGAGAGACTTGCTCATGCTATACAAAATGAGGTGGATCAGGGGACTTGGAAAGCGTTCTGTTTTAGGCGGGGTGGCCCTATGATATCGCATTTGTTTTTTGCTGACGACTTGATTTTGTTTGCGGAGGCATCGCTAGGTCAATTTGATGTGATCCACCGGGTGCTTAATGATTTCCGTATTTGTTCCGGGCACAAAGTAAGTATAACTAAGACCAATATCTTCTTTTCGCATAATGTGCATGTGGCATTAAAGGAGGATTTCGGAAGTGCTTTTGGGTTTCAACGTGTGTCAAACCTTGGTCGTTATTTGGGGTGCCTCTTATTCACGGTAGGATTACCAAGGCGACGTACGACTATTTAATCCAGAGGGTTTCGGATAAACTAGCGGGGTGGAAGGTTCGTTGCCTCTCCTTTGCGGGGCGTATTGTCCTTGCGAAATCGGTCCTTGCCGCTATCCCTATGTATACGCTGCAATCGGTAAGGTTACCTAAGAATGTGTGTGAAGCTATCGAACGGATCATAAGGAGCTTTGTGTGGGGGCATAGTAATGATTCAAGAGGGATGCATGCTGTGAATTGGGCAACGGTCTGTTTACCGAATGCGGCTGGGGGATTAGGCTTCAAGCGGATTGAGCATCAGAATGATGCTTTCTTGTTGAAGTTGGCATTTGCCATGGTTGATAATCCGAATAGTATGTGGGTCAGAGCTTTGAAATCAAAATACAAGGTTCATGAATTGTTACCGATTGTGCTACCTAGCAGAGCTGGTTCGCGGTTGTGGAAAGGCATATGTCTAGTATGGGAGGATATGCGGAATCACGTGGTTTGGAATGTTGGGGATGGTAGAGTAGTTGACTTCTGGGACGACGCTTGGGTGGCCAACTTTGGCCCTTTGCGTCACTACAGAACCGATGGCTTGGTGCAGGAGCAGCAAGCTACTCCAGTTTATACCATGGTGGATAGTGTGGGTGGTTGTCGTTGGGACTGCTTTGCCCATTTGCTACCACAGCACATTGTGTGGGGGATCCTCCAGGTGCATTTGGTGTTGTGGACAAGCCGGGATGGG
The DNA here is from genome assembly GCA_958450335.1 of Hibiscus tridactylites. Classification (NCBI taxonomy): domain Eukaryota; kingdom Viridiplantae; phylum Streptophyta; class Magnoliopsida; order Malvales; family Malvaceae; genus Hibiscus; species Hibiscus tridactylites. Next base: position 74,534,712 of record OY288284.1, on the reverse strand, counting down.
ATTTGGAGAGCCCACGCAGGTTTTCGATTAAGTCGGCATATCACCTGCGGTCGAATGGTGCTAATGTGAGTGGTGATCGCTTATGGTATGTGTTGTCGGATTATAAAGGTTTTCCGCGTATTAGATTATTTATGTGGCAAGCTTGCCATGGAAGGATCCTAACAAACGCAGAACGTGTGCGTCGGCACCTTGTGGATGACGCAAGTTGTGCGATCTGTGGAGCTGCTGTGGAGGACGTATCGCACGTCCTACGGGACTGTTTTGAGGTGAAAAATGTGTGGCTTTGGGTGATTCGGTCGGATAGGATTCAAAGGTTCTTCGAAATGAGTATACAAGATTGGATGTTGGTTAATTTATCAGACCAAGGATATTTTCCTAGGGATATTGCGAACTGGGATTTATTGTTTGGGGCTGTTGTTTGGCTGGCATGGAAGCGGAGGAATGGCTTCATTTTTGAACCGATGAAGACGTGCACTGAGGGGCTGCTACAGGCGGCAATCCGGTGCTGTAACGAGACTGTGCATGCGGCGATGCTGGACCAACGCAACAAGGAGATGTTGGCACACTCGAGGCCGGTGATGAGGTGGGCTAAACCTTCGATGGGATGGACCAAGGTTAATGTGGATGGAGCGTGTAATGCAGCTTCGGGGATTGCGTATTGTGGGGGAGTTGGTAGTGACAACACTCGAGAATGGCGGTTTGGCTTTGTAAAGAAGATCGGTGTTTGTTCTAGTTTGGAAGCTGAAGTTTGGGCGGTGTATAAGGGTCTCGTGACGGCTTGGGCGTTGGGCACAATCGCATTATTCTTGAGACTGACAATAAAGAGGTGTATGATGTGTTAGTAATGGGTGATTCTACGCGTCTCTCGTCATCGCTTCGGGGTCCCTTGGCGGCGATTCTGGCTAGAGAGTGGGAGGTTCGCTTTTCGTGGGTCCGGCGTGAAGCAAATATGGTTGCGGATGCTTTAGCCAAATTAGCTAAGGACCTTCCATTACCATATTATAGATTCCTTGATCCTCCGTTGAGTATTCTGGAAACGTTGAATGCGGATTGGGATGATGGTTAGTTTAATGTGCTTGCTTAGTGTTCTTCGACTGTTATGGGGATCACTGCTTGTGTAGGGTGGCCTTTATCTTGTCGCAATTTGCTGGTAACTTGGTCCTGCTGTGACGGTGGAGTGATTATTATCCGTCTGGTTGGAGCTCCGACGTTGTTGAAGTTCATGGCGGGCAGGGGTTTCGTTTTGCTGCTGGTTCATAGGTTCTGCTGGGTTATAGGGTCTGTTTGTATGGTTCCTTTCCATGATTTATTTTCAAGTTTGTTTTGCTTATTCTCGCCCTATGTCACGTACTCTTTTTCCTCCATTAGGGTTAGGGAGGTTTTTTTAATGAGGTGTGGTATAGGTGTGTTTCCCCTTTTCTTTCAAAAAAAAATTCTTTGATGTTGATTATAAAGACGGTTTTAATGAAGTATATATATTTTAAAAAATAAAATGTATAAGATAAATTCTCCAAAAAAAAATTATAAGGTAAAAGATATAAAAAGAAATTAATGCTCACTTAATTAATTATGTATTTTTTTTTACTTTTTCTTCGCTCATAACATGATTTACTTAATTTACATTTTGTTTAAATTTTCCATTGAACTTTTTTTTAAAAAAAAAAACTTGAAATTTTAATTAGATCCTCACATTTAAAAAATAAAGTTATTATTAAATCTCTCAAAAATTTTAAAAATTTTAAAAATTTTAATTAAACTTATAATATTTTGAAAATTTTAATTAGTCCCTCTCAAGCTATATTTGTCGGTGTCAAGACCCAATTAATCTTTAAACCAAAATGAAAAAAAATACTCAAAATATCTAACGTAACTAAAGAAAAAACATAAACAATAAAACTTATAATAAAGTTTAGTTAATTCGAAAATCAACTAAATTAAATGAATTTTATTCGGTTCGGTCAATAATATTTGAGTAAATTTCGATTCGGTTAACGATTAAATGTTTTTGGTTAATTCAATTCGCCGGCAGAATTAAATGAGGAAAAGTTGGACTTGACATGCATAATAAATTCGGCAAATCCATTCAAGCCCGACCAGTCCGGACATTTCACATTGCCCACGTCGTACGCACCATATTTTTCTAACAACATTTGCATGAATTTTTCATTCATAACTCAACCATTTTAATCATATTATATATCGCCTTAAATGTCTCATGAAATATAATACCAAATCAAATTTTTATAATTTAAACCTCTAATTTTTAAAAAATTGATTATTTTCCAAATCATTCTTAAATTCTTGCACTCCCCAACTTTATAGTCTTTTAACTGCCATTTCTTTTCCACTTAAGAGCACACCCTACACATACAAAGAAATTTCCTTTAAAGAATGGACTAGTGAGAGTTTTATGGAACATAAGAGCCACAAGAATGAGAAACACTACAGCAGAAGAAACTATGATTACCGCGTTGCCTTCTTATTAAGTGCAACTTTAATTCAAGTTTTGAAAATAATAAGAAGCAGAAATAACAATGGTTGAAGTTTGGCTATGAACCACATATTATGTCTAGCCAACTTTTACATCTTAGTGATTGACACAGCATTTCCAGGGTTAGCTCCTGTCTACAATGATTAACATGGAACAATGAAGAGCAAAGTTGGATTCTTTTTTCTTCGACTCTAAAGGAATCGTGTGATTTTTATGGGTATTGTGGGCCTAATGGTTACTGTAACCCTTATCTTGCAGGTCGTTTCGAGTGTACATGTTTTCCAGGATTCGAACCCAAGTCACCGGAAGCACGGTCTATAAGAGATGGCACAGGGAGATACGTGAGGAAGCGTGGTATCTCCCTATGTGGAAATAGAGAAGGGTTCGTCAAGTTTCAACATGTAAAGGTGTCGGACACTTCGGCGGCACATGTAGACATGTCTATGGTGGGGTTGAAGCAATGCAAGGAAATGTGCTTGAGAAATTGTTCATGCAAGGCCTATTGTCACGGACGTATTCTCTTAAATTGATCCGTGCGGCGTTAGAAACCCTCGACTATGCTAACCAGCCTTGAATTCCCACGCAACATGATGGCCAGAATAAAGAGCACAAAAGAGAAGGCTATGAACTTTACAAAGGAAGCTTTGTATTAACTTTAAGAGAGCTTTTACAAGAGAGCTTTACAAGTACTCAACTCTTGAGTGTCTACAAAATGAGAGGGGTGACCCTATTTATAGGCTCCCACCTCCTCAATAGAGGGTCGAGATCGATTTGATCTGACGACTAATAACTTGCCTCCCAAAATATCTACATGCATCTCTATCTTTCTAGAGAACTCTACACATGTCTATACATATCTATAAGACTCTAAAGGGTTCTAGAGAGTTCTCGGGTCTTCAAGAGTTGTCTGGAGCCTTCCCGAACCTTCTAGGTTCTCCCGGGTGTGTCTAGACTTGGATAGAACGTCCCAGATCTTTCTAGAACTCTGTGGCATGCTCTTACTTATGCTTTGGCCGTTCTAGGCCTTTATAGTGCCCTCCTTGGTGCTTGCTTGCCTCAAAAGTGCCCAAGCAGTGATGAGAAGCTCGGTTTGGATTGTGGGGAAAATGGCGGGTGGTGACACTATGCTAGTGCATACTCTGAGATCGACAGAGGGATTGGCTGCTTGACATGGCATGGAGATTTGTTGGATGCGAGAACATATACCAATACGGGACAAGATCTATACATACAAGTGGAGAAAAACGAGTTAGGCACGTGTCGAATACACAAGTTGCAGCTATTAATATACTTCCTGAGAAACAAAGTTGTAATTGACTCGGTCGTTTACTAACCGTAGACTGCCAAAATAGGTCCAAATCAGTTAGTTGAACTTGTCCCAGAGTTGTTTATGGTCCAAATCAAATTTTAATGCAATTAATGTCTATGGCAGTGTAAATATAGGACCCCTAGTGTTAAAGGTTCGTATTTGATGCAGTGTAAATATAGGACCCCTAGTGTTAAAGGTTCGTGTTTGATGCAGTTGTTAGTGTAAAATTTACTGTATTAACATTCATCATATCTCCATCTTGTTAGCTCGGTACACAAAGAAACTTAGAAAAGTCTACCCCCAAAACAAAGGAGTGCTTGTGTTTGTCATAGTTTCTTCTGCTGTGTCGTTTCTCATTCTTGTTGCCTTCTTTCATTGCCTCGTAAGAAGACGAATAAGAGGTACGAAAAACTTTTAGTTCTTTGGTTTTTGTTGGTTAGACATCTTATTGATTCAATTTTTAGTAATTAGTAGATTGTTTGAGTACTGACAGCAGCAAGGACAAGAAACAACAAATATATGTTTAGCGTTACCACATTCAAAGGTTCTTTAGGTGTAAAGGAGATTGATGAGAGCAGAAGAAATGGAGATTTACCATTCTTTCATTTCAGCACCATAGTCGTTGCCACTAATAATTTCTCTTCCGATAACAAACTCGGACAAGGCAGATTTGGCCCTGTTTACAAGGTAGTCTTTCTCTTGACAACTATTTATATACATACTGGTGTGCCATAAAACTCCCACTAGTCCATTCTTTAAAGGTAATTTCTTTCATATTTGCAGGTTGTGCTCGTAAATGGAAAAGACTATCAAAGCACTCGGGGCAGGTAGTGGAGGAGTTTAAGAATGAAATTATGCTAATTGTTAAACTTCAGCACAGTAATCTGGTAAGAATGCTGGGACGTTGCGTTGAGGGTGAAGAGAAGATGTTAATCTATGAGTTCTTACCAAATAAAAGCTTAGACTCTATCATTTTCGGTATGTCTTCTTTTGGATTATTGAATACGTATGTCGAATACTACATTTTCAAGTTATTGTCACGTCCTTAGAATCCTGGATCGGGACGTGCGGCCTTAGGGCCCTTTGGGAAGCTTGTGGCGCCTAAGTAAGCCTACTTGATCTAAGCTGGATGGCTTAGATCTATGCGGAAACGGGATGTCGGTGAGATGAAAAGAGGGTGTGAGACAATGAGTTGAGCAGAATACCCGAGAGTTTTATTAATTTGAAGTGAAAGAAATAAAGATGTTGCCTAACAAAGCTTAAGCAAGTCGAAATCCTAAGAAAAAAGTAAATAATGAGGTGGGGTAGGCCTCCTTAAATAGCCCCTCTATGCCCTAATCTTACTCTAACTAGGATGACTAATATCCTACTCCTTCAAGGAGAGGAAATCCTTGTCCTAAAAGGATTTGTGGCCCCTAAACCCCAAGGAGGGCTTGGTGTGCGCGGAGGCTAGGCCCAAGGCCTTGTGCGGTCCCGTGGGTGCGTCCTGATGGCCCTGTCCGGCCCCTCCGCGCGCGTTGCTGTTGGGTCCGTGGTGCCGGGCGTGATCGGCTTGCTTGGGCCCGTGGTGTGCGGCGTGATCGGTTGGCTCAGGCCCGTGGTGTGCGGCGTGATCGGGCCCCTGGGGTGCGTCAGGCTCAGTCTGCTCGGTTGCGTGATCGGGCCCCTGGGGTGCGTCAGGCTCAGTCTGCTCGGTCCTTGGGCAGGTGCTGCTGCCGGCCCCTTGGTGGGCGGTGAGAATGGACCCTAGGGTGCGGTCTGTGACATTATGCACTGATTAATCGTTTTGAAAACTGATTTTGGATACAGATGAATCAAAAAGATCATTGTTGGATTGGAAAAAGCGTTTCGAAATTATCTGTGGCATTGCTCGAGGATTGTTGTATCTTCATCAAGATTCGAGGTTAAGAGTCATTCATAGAGATTTGAAAGCTAGTAATGTCTTACTAGATGCAACAATGACTCCCAAAATTTCAGATTTTGGTCTGGCCAGAATATTCGGAAGAGATTAAAGAGAAGGTGATACTAAACGTGTAGTTGGAACATAGTAAGCACTGCAAATGCAAAGCCTATAAGCAACTTCTGCCACAGGTGGTTTCAATGTTAAGTAACAAAAGGACTCTTCCGTCCCGGAAGCGACCTGCATTTATAGAGAAGAAAGTTCACAGGGGAGATGAGATATCGAGTAGTGAAGGAACCAACTCTGTAAATGGTGCGACAGTCACTATGATTCAAGCTCGCTAGACATATTTTAGCTTCAACCATTGGTCCTATAGAGCTTTAAAATTTAAGAATTAAAGGATACTTTTCAAGTCGAGTTGAGTTGACGAGTCCTATTTTGTAACTTAAACTTTATTCAAAATTGTTCAAGTCGAGTCGAGTCAAGTTGTTCATGTTTCTATTATTTAAATGTAAATATTTATAATGTTATGGTACTAATCGTTCCAATTTAAACGACTTTCTATAACTGTATTCAATATATATGTGTGCGCGCGCGTAAAAATCACTCTAGTTTTACATTTTAGTTTATTTTGTTGTAAACTAGAGTGTTTTTGCAAACTTCAATAACTTTTTGTAGGGTTAATATTTTAACAATTCTATAGGCATGCTTCATTCATATAGATCATGCATGACGAGTTTCAAGTAAATTCATAACACTCAACCAAAAAGTTATTTTTATGCGGTTAATATATGTGTGTGTATAACTACTAATAATATTGTATTGATATATATATAAGGTACGGGTACGGCAAAAATACGTTGATATCTCGTATAATTTTTTTTAGACTTAGTAAGTTAATTACACAGTAGGTCTAGAAAAATATTAAATAACCATATGAAATACCATAGTAAGTTAATTACATATGTAATTTCCAATATACATTGATAGCCAAAAGTACATCAACTTCATATCAAGTCTATATATATATAAACCAGATATAGATATAGTTCTAGCGAGCTTGAACCATGGTGATAGTCGCATCATTTACAGATCCAGTTCCTTCACTAGTCGATATCTCGTCGCCTTTCTGAGTTTTCACTATAAATGCCGGTTGTTTCGGCAACGGAAGAGCCGTTTCCTTGCTCAACATGAACACAACTGTGGACATAGTTGGTCTATCTGTTGCATGTTCTTGCACGCACAACAGCCCAATTTGAACGCATTTCAGAAACTCATCAGCAGAATATGAATCAGCTAATGCTGAGTCAACTGTTTCAATGGCTTTGTCTTCTTCCCATAAATCCTAAACCTGAAACAATGTTGTTCGAATCATTCGAGTGCAAAAATTTGATTTAATTGTTGGGAAGTTATTCTTTAAAATTCGTTACTCACATGTCCGACGAGATTTGATGAGGGATTATCAGGAAAGTAAGTGCTATTCTTTTTGCCAGTAATGATCTCTAAAAGCAGAACTCCGAAGCTGTAAACATCGGATTTCGTTGAGAAGTGACCATGCATTGCATACTCCGGCGACATGTAACCACTAAAATCCGGACATAAGAAAAAGAAATGGTTAGAACTTGTTTGAAACCTCAAGAAGAAGTTGTACGCAAACTTTTCATACGGGATACTTACTATGTTCCGACTACACGTTTCGTGTCGCCTTCAATTTGATCTCCTCCAAATATTCTGGCCATGCCGAAATCGGAAATTTTCGGATTCATCTCGGCGTCAAGTAAGACATTGCTTGCCTTCAAATCTCTATGAATGATTCTTAGCCTGGAATCCTGGTGAAGATACAAGATTCCTCGAGCGATCCCACAGATAATTTCTAAACGCTTTTTCCAGTCCAAGAGTGAGCTTTTTGAATCATCTGTATCCAAAAATCAGTTTTCTAAAGGAACCATTGCATATCTTAAAAATGTTGTATTCGGCATGAGTATTCAACAATTCGAAAGAAGACGTACCGAAAATGAAAGAGTCTAAGCTTTTATTTGGTAGGAATTCGTAGATTAACATCTTCTCTTCACCCTCAATGCAACATCCCAGCATCCTTACGAGATTCCTGTGCTGAAGTTTTGCAATCAGTACAATTTCATTCTTAAACTCTTGTACTCCCTGCCCTGAGTGCTTTGATAGTCTTTTCACTGCTATTTCTTTTCCATTGAAGAGCACACCCTGCAATTACAAGGAAATTTACTTTAATGAATGGACTAGCAGGAATTCTATCTATATAAATAGTTGTTAAGAGAAAAGCTACCTTGTAAACAGGGCCAAATCCGCCTTGTCCAAGTTTGTTGTCGGTCGAGAAATTATTGGTGGCAGTGGCTATGGTGCTCAAATCAAAGAATGGTAAATCTCCATTTCTTCTGCTTTCATCGATCTCCTTTTCGCATATAGAGTCTTCGAACAACGATGAACTTGTAAAGCTAAAGGTATTTTTCCTTTTTCTTCTTTCTGCTGTCAAACACATATCATGATTAAACCAATTGCTAATCTCTACAATGACATGGAGCCAATTTAGTTGCAAATATCTTAATTTACCTCTTCTAAGCCTTCTCACCAAGCAATGCAACAATGCCAGAAGAATGAGAAACAGCACTATTGCAGAAACTATGGTGATAGCAAGCACTCCCTTCTTGTGTAACGGGCCTTTCTTCGTATACCGAGCTAACAAGATGGCGATACGATTAGTTTTTAGTATATATTAACAAGCCTGGCCTAACTATGCTAACTGATTTGGACCAATTTAATGTGTAGGACAGGTACCTAAGTCGTTGGCATCCACCCGTATGTATAGATCTTGTCCCGCATCTGTATATGTTCTTGCATCAACCAAGTCCCCGTGCCAAGTCAAGCAGCCAATCCCTCCGTCACTCTCCGCGTATGCACTAGCATAAGCCACGCAAGAACAATTTCTCAAGCACTTGACCTCGCATTGTTTCAATCCGATACTCATGTCTACACGTGCAGCCGATGTGTCGGGCACCTTGGCATGTTCCACCTTGACGAACCCTTCTCTGTTTTGGCATGTGGAGTTACCAGGTTTCTTCACGCATCCTCGTCCTCCGTCTCTTAGATACCATTCTTGGGATGACTTGGGTACAAATCCTGGGAAACATGTGCACTCGAAAACATCCGAGTGAACAGGGTTGCAGTAACCATTCGGCCCACAATGCCCGTAAAAATCACACTGGTCCTTTGGGGCGTCCCAGAACTCGATCCAATGTTTCGCTTCCCGGTTCCATGTGAATCTTTGTTGAACCCCTGTTTCATTCGTGACCATTCGTGTAATGAAGGAGGAGTTCGTCACCCCATACGTGATCGAGACTTCATCAGCAGTGTTGACAAAAGAAACATTAAATATGTAGTTGCTTGTCATTTCAGGTACACCACTCCATCTTTGTCCGGTCCACGATCCGGTCCGCCACCAAGGAGACGAACCTTTGTACAAATACAGCTGAGGAAACCCGCTCGGGTTGATCCTGTAGGAACAGTTTCCAATCCCCGGGTCATCTGGTGACTTCCAAGACGTTATGATTCGATTCAACCCGGTTCTGAAACTCAACCCGAGTTTCATAAACGGGAGCATAGTGTTTGTAGGATAATCAAAACTCTGCCACACCACTGCCCTTCCGGTATCATTCTGAAGCAAAACAAGATTTCCCGAATCCAGAATTTGAGCAATTGTGTTCCTAGTGCCTGTGATGGAGATGTTCGAAGACCAGACAGGAAGTGTCTGGTTTCCATGGAACAAGGCAAGATTTCCTCGACCATCGATCCTAAAATTCCCCGAGCTATCTTTAATGGGATTGTCTCTGTTAGCCACCCAAACAACAGTCTGCTCCGGAACCTGGAAATACCAGATTCCAACATACCGACTCCTGGAACTTCCGGGGCTGAAAAACCCGAGCGCGAAAACCTTGCCACTAGAGACCACGACTTCACCATTGTCTCTGATGAAATGATCTACTGTTATCGTATCAGCAGACATAGAGAGATGAGACAGAAACAAAAGAAACAGTATTCTGACAAGCCATTTAACAGGATTCATATCTGGTTTGGTTTATGATTGTTCAGATTTCAGAAGGAAGATATAGTAATAATTAGTTGGAGTAGTTGAGGATCTCATTAATAAGTGGATCCCCCATGAACGCTGTACAATCTCCAGCATTGCTGTGACAAAGACACCTTTTTGCTTTTGACTTTTCAAAATCGATGAAATAAAAAGATGGTTTTTGTTTTCCCTGGAAAATTTTCTTGTCGGTTTGCTTGTCATGCCGGTTCTGTGATCCTTAAAGTAGTGAAAATGGTAAACTCTAATCCAAAATCTGATCTTGCATCCACCCAAAGAGCCATAATTGCTCATAACATTTGCACCGAACCTGTTGGCTTTGGCTCACCCTGATGCATAGGATATTGAAGCAACAAAATGGGTAAAAATCTCCTGCCCTATTCTATACCCCTGACTAAAAATACTTAAAAATTAAATTTTACCCAATAACCTTAATTTTCATATCCTAAACCCTAAAAAATACACCCTACCTCTAATTCCCTACACCGTAACTATAAACTTCAACCTTAAACCACAAACCTTAAACTCTAAATCCACTATTTTAAAGTGAGGGCACAAATTGAGCTTAGGCCAGATGATTTCTATCCCAACAAAATATCCTTTGGCTAGGAAAACTTGGACCACCTTGAAATTGACAGCCGTGGGTGAGTTTTGCTGTCAACTGTTTTGCCTATCATAATGGACGGATGGAATCAAATATCGAGATGTAAGAGACAAGATATATATATTGATTGGATGGTGGAGATTTATAGATCGGTGTGATTTGAGGTTTTGTAAATTTTATTTTTTTAGGTTGAATTTCGCAAGTTTTATAAAGGTTTTCACAAAATTTAAAAGGACAGAGTGGAAGGGACAATGAAGTGAGTTCATTATAGTCTTGAGTGATCGAAAAAGAAGCCGGAAAATGATGGTTTCGATGCCGACATGACACATGGATGAAATCGTGACAGTTTTATCTTTGGAGGAAAAAGATATGGACGACATGTGGCTGTCATGCCAATAAAAGCAATCCATGTCAAATTCATGTGTCCAATTTAACGTTAAAATAATCAAAACGTGAGTAATTTGAAAATTCAACGATCAAATAAAAATTTTAAAAGTTTATTAGCTAAAATAAAAATGAGAAGAAAGTAAGGTGATAAGTTTTAAAATTTACACTAAAGTAAAATAAATAAGATACTTGTTATATTTGGTCAAAAGGGACAAATATCGACAAGCTTTATGTAAATTAAATGTAAAATCCAACGTGTGGTCTTCTTTAAATGTAATAATTCAAATCAAAACCAGTAATCTAATCACCTCCGAGGGACTTCATGCTAATTATGATGTCAAAAATCAGTTAATTCATTTCAAAGATTAGTTAGAATAAAAGTTTATAATAATGTGAATTGAATTAATACTATTGAACTTTAAGCGTTGTATTGTTTATATTATTAAACTTTTAAATTATTCAATTATAGTACTATATTTTGATTTTTAACTTTAATTTTATGTAACCCCTCGTCCCGGTCTGGTCGGTTGACCGATCCGAGTGGGCCACACGGGGAAAACCGAAGCGAAACCCGTTAAGGCTTTCCCTTGGTTAAAGACCCAGAAAATTTCCTTTTTATTTTATCTTGTCTATAGGCATAATTTAATCCTATGTAAGGCACAGCAGCGGAAAATGCGAACAAAGTATCATACACCGACCAACCAAAATATTAAACAGCTCATTTTAGTCCTTTACAGCAGGCCGTTTCAAAACGCCCTTAGGGTGTTCCGAAACGCCTTGACTTAGTCAACAGGCCAGGGTCAACCATAGGGTGACCGTTTCGAAACAGGGGTGACCCGTATCGAAACGACCTTGACGGTCAATTTCTCGTGGTCAACGAGATTTGACCGTTTCGGAACGCCTTTATCTCGTCAATTTCTCAAAATTTCAGTAGCGAAAATGTTCCGAAACGACCCCCATCCGTTTCGAAACGGCAGGCCATTTGCAAAGGAACCGTATCGGAATAGGGCTGATCCGTTCCGAAACGCCCCCTGTCTGCAGATTCGTTTTGGCTGTTTTAAGGCATAAGGGTGCCCCAAAACACCACAAAAACACACATCAACCTTAAAACACATAACCCTAAGGCAACCCAACAATAATAGCATGCTTTAACAAGATTGGGACGAGTCTAAACACTAAGGCAAGACATCACAAGGCATGCATTCATACAACAACATTCAACATAAAGACAACCTCAAGGCACATGGCTAATATTCAAAATAAGCAATTTAGGCATGAGTTACAATTCAACATGGCAACACCAACCATACAAAAGCAAGATATCAAGGAGTCTAATATGCTCCTAAACAACCAACAACTATCCATCAAAATAACACATGTCCCATTGCTCAAACTATTACATGTCCAACACTAAAAACTCATACTTCAAGCACTCAAGGCTAACAACCACACTTGGAGGCCCTCCACTTGCTCGAGCAACCCGCGAACTAAGGATCTGCAATGTTGAACAATGAGAGCGTAAGCAATGATGCTTAGTGAGGGTAAGCTCTAAAAACAAACCTCAACATTGCAGGGTCCGAGCACGATCTAGCCAAGGCATTTCACAAACATACCAAGGATCCACAAGAGTCATAAGATAAAGATGCATGAGCAATGTACGTTATAAATGCCATTATCATAAGCTCAACTCCATAATACATGTAATCACATTCAAGCATCCATCAAAGATCACAAACCTCAACACGTTGATATACATATCAAACAACATTGGCACCTAGCTATGACCCGAATACCCGGATAGACACGTTGGAACTCACATCCAACAACCTCATTACCTCACGGTGGGATTACACTCATCACCGATCTCGCGGAGGGGGTTCCACTCATCCTCACGCCCCGTCGATGGGATTCCACTCATCACCGACTATATTTAAATACAATTTCCGGGCGAACCCGTACTCCTCCTTGGTGACTCAACGCCACCAAGGCCACGCGCGACTTTTGACTCATGTGTACACACTAACATCCTAATGATCGATCATTTGTATTCAAGTATACTAGTGCCAACATTTACTCATTTCACATTACTCATTTCAATCAATTTCGTGCTTAGCACGTACTTACCAACAACCATCATCATGCATGTCTCAAGCATCACAAGTCATATCTCATCTCACATGTGCAATACAATATACATGAGCACACATATCACATTTCATACGAGACATACACAACCACATAAATGAGTTCATCCAAAGGCTCTAGATCAAGCTTAGGATTAGGCTACCACCCTAATCCTAACTCTAGGTGGGTCTATCAAGCCCAACCTAGTCCATATACTCGAACCAACTATTTTAAAACCATTTAAAACAATTAACCACTCACCTAAGCTTCCAAGCTCCAAGACCAAGCAATCAACCGTCTTCAAATTCCCGGATTCACTTCCGATGCTTCACCGATGTCCAAACTCGATTCTAATCAAACCCAAACACAAACAAAACATCCACCATCAATAATTCATCGTTGGAATTAACCCGGAATGCAATTCAACCACAAGCTACCATGTTGCAAGCATGAACAATTTCCATTTTTTACCAATTCGGATGCCCCCAAAACCATGTCCAAAAACCATGTTTTCAACTTCCATTACACCCACCAATGATCCCAATTCAACCCCTATCCATAGTACTATCAAAAGCCTATCAAAACTCACCTAAAACAACCCCAAAACTCACCCAAAACCCTCCAAAAACCCCAAGCTTACCCAAATCCGAAAATTGTTCAAAATCATTTGAAATTCACATATGTAGTACCATATTGAAATATTGAAATAGCTCTTCAATATTGAAATTAAATCGATTTGGTCCCACTTCAGATGTTTATTTTGAAAACTCAGAATTGTAAAAGAATCATTTTAATTATAAGACCGAGCCCAAAAATAATATTTAAATATTATTTTTCACCTAACCCCTAAACCCGGGTGTTACAACTCTCCCCCACTTAAGGAAATTTCGTCCCTGAAATTACCTGGTGGAAACAAATACGGAAACTGCTCAACCATATACGCTTTCCTCTCCCACGTGGCCTCTTCCACACCTCTATGTCTCCACAACACCTTGACCAACTCTATGGTCTTGCCACGCAACACCTTGCTATCAGAAGCAAGTATCTCGACGGGTTCTTCATTATAGGACAAATCCGAATTTAACTCTATCTCCTCAACGGGCATCACATGCGAAGGATCCGATCTATATCTCCTAAGCATATACACATGAAAGACATCATGGATCTTCTCTAACTCAGAAGGTAACCTCAAACGATAAGCTACAGGTCCAATCCGCTCAACTACCTCATACGGACCAATGAACCTCGGACTCAACTTGCCCTTCCGGCCACTCATTATTTTCTTCCACGGAGATACTTTCAGAAACACTTTCTCACCCACTGAGTACTCAATCTCTTTTCTCTTCAAATCTGCATAAGACTTCTGACGATCGGAAGCTGCTTTCAAACGGTCACAAATCAACTTTACTTTGTCGGTAGTTCCCTTAAGCAAGTCTGGCATAGGTAACAATCTCTGACCTATCTCAGCCCAACAAATCGGAGTCCTACATCGTCTACCATACAAAGCCTCATAAGGTGCCATCTGAATACTAGACTGATAACTATTGTTGTAAGCAAACTCAACCAACGGTAAGTGCTTCTCCCAAGAACCCTGAAAGTCAATCACACAACAACGAAGCATATCCTCTAGAATCTGTATCACTCGCTCTGACTGCCCATCGGACTGAGGATGATAAGATGTGCTGAAATGCAACCGGCTACCCAAAGCACTATGCAAGCAACCCCAGAATCTCGAAGTAAATCTAGGATCCATATCTGAAACAATGGACTTCGGAACTCCATGAAGTCTCACAATCTCACGGATGTACAAGTTTGCCAACTTGTCTAAGGAATCCGTAGTGTTCACTGCTAAGAAGTGAGCACACTTAGTGAACCTATCAACAATCACCCAAACGGAGTTCTTCTTCGAAGGAGACAAGGGCAACCCCGACACAAAATCCATGGTGATCCTCTCCCATTTCCATTCCGGAATCTTCAAAGGTTGTAGCAAACCTGAAGGAACCTGATGTTCTGCCTTCACTCTCTGACAAACCATACAACGGCTCACATACTCGGCTACATCTCTCTTCAAACCAACCCAGAAGTAATCATTCTTCAAATCTCGATACATTTTGGTACTGTCCGGATGCATAGAAAAGGGACTCGAATGTGCTTCACTCAGAATCTGACGTCTCAACTCAACATCTTCTGGTACAACAATTCTATCTCTAAAGCACAACAAGCTCTCACCACTGAAATTGTACTCGGTCAGTCTTCCTTCGGCTATGTCCTGAACATGAGGAACTAAACTCGAATCTTGCAACTGCTTCTCTCTAATCAACTGAATCAAAGAAGGCTTCACTTGCAACTCAATGATCAAACCACCATCATCGGACACACTCAATCTAGCAAACATAGCTCTCAACTCAACGACCATTTTTCTACTCAAAGCATCGGCTACTACATTTGCTTTACCCGGATGGTATTCAATGTTCAAATCATAATCTTTTAACAACTCTAGCCATCTTCTCTGTCTCAAGTTCAACTCTTTCTGTGTCATCAGATACTTCAAGCTCTTTTGATCGGTGTAAACAATGCACTTCTCACCATACAAGTAATGACGCCAAATCTTCAATGCAAACACAACTGCGGCTAGCTCTATATCATGAGTAGGGTAGTTCTTCTCATGAATCTTCAACTGTCTAGAAGCATACGCAACAACTCTTCTATCTTGCATCAAAACACATCCTAGGCCTACGTAGGAAGCATCACTGTAAATCACAAACTCCTTACCTGAAACAGGTTGCACTAACACTGGAGCATTTGTCAAAGCTTCTTTCAATGTCTCAAAAGCCTTCTGTCTTGCATCTGACCATTCAAATTTGACTCATTTTTGCAACAATTTAGTCAAAGGAGCAGCTACTCTAGAGAAGCCATCAACAAATCTCCTATAGTAACCGACTAATCCTAGGAAACTCCTAATCTCGGTCACGGACTTAGGTTGTTTCCACTCAACAATAGCCTCAATCTTCGATGGATCAACTCGGATGCCTTCGGCCGAAACAACATGGCCAAGAAATACAACCTCTCGAATCTAGAACTCACATTTACTAAGCTTTGCGTACAACTGATTGCTCAACAATCTCTGTAAAACAAACCTCAAGTGCTCATCATGCTCTTCTTCTGTCTTCGAGTACACAAGTATGTCATCAATGAAGACAACTACAAACTGGTCTAGATAGTCTCTAAAAATTCTGTTCATCATGTTCATGAATGCTACTGGTGCATTCTTGAGCCCAAATGGCGTCACAAGAAACTCATAGTGACCATATCTAGTCCTAAAGGCTGTCTTCGGAACATCACACTCTTTCACCTTCAACTGATAGTACTCGGATCTCAGATCTATCTTCGAGAACACTGAAGCACCTCTCAACTGATCAAACAAATCATCTATACGAGGCAACGGATACTTGTTCTTCACAGTCAACTGATTCAACTGTCTATAGTCAATGCACATGCGCATGCTACCATCTTTCTTTTTCACAAACAACACTGGAGCACCCCACGGAGAACTACTAGGCCTAATGAAACCACGGTCTAATAATTCTTGCAACTGACTCTTCAATTCTTTCAACTCTTTCGGAGCCATACGATACGGAGCTATCAAAACTGGATTAGATCGTGAAACTGTCTCAATCACAAACTCAACATCTCTGTCAGGAGGCAAACCCGGCAACTCTTCAGGAAACACATCCGGAAAGTCACACACTGTTCTGATATCTTTCGGTCGAGCTTCACTCATATCCGGATTCATAACATAAGCTAAATAAGCCCCCACATCTAGAGTCCATCAATCTATGAGCCTCTAAAGCTGACACCACATTAGACAAGAACTTAATGTTCTCACCTACCACTACTACCTCGTAGTCATCAGAAAGCTTCAAAGAAATTCTCTTTGTCTCAAAATCCACACTAGCCCGATGCTCAACCAACCAGTCCATACCCAAAATAATATCAAAACCATAGAAAGGAAGTTTCATCATATCAACTAAGAACACATGACCCTGAATCTTCAGTGGACACCTCCTATACATACGTCTAACCACAACTGTCTCACCAAAAGAACTAGTAACATGCATACCTACGTCTAAGATCTCAACAGGGATATCTAACTTCTGTACATGCTCACTCAAAATGTAGGAATGCGTAGAACCTGAATCAACCAAAGAAAGCAAAGACATAGACTGTAACTCGAAATTACCTGCTATCACATCGGTGTCGTTCCCGGCCTCTCTCTGAGCATAGACCCTCGTTGGTCCTCCCGCCTCTGGCTGCACATCCACAACATGAGCAAGGTTCCTCTGAGCATCTACCCTAGGTGCATCAGCCCTAGGCTGGAAGTAGCCACGACCGCGCCCACGGCCTCTCTGAAAATCATTCGCTCTCGTAGGAGCCTGAGCAACGTTTGGTGCCTGAGCCGCCTGATGCGGACAATCCCTCCTAAAGTGGTCCCTCGAACCACAGTTCCAACAAGCATGAAAGTTACCCCAACACTCACCAGCGTGCTGTCTCCTACAACGGGTACACTCGGGCAAACGCCCTCCTCCTCTATGGCCCTGATGGCCCCTACCATGGTGGCCACCGCCACGTCTATGATCAAACTGATGTCCGCCACCTCTGTGCCTCTTGGCGTCTCTACCATCAAAGTGGTTATGCCTCTTTCCAGAACTAGAACCACCAGATCGTTTGGCCGAACCCAAACTATGCTCCAAATCCTTGGCCCTCGCGACCAATACATCAAAGTCTGAGTAGTCAGAAGCTAATGTGTACCTCTTGACTTCTTCATTCAACCCGTAGCGGAATCAGTTACAGCGTTCTACTTCAGTAGGAACCAACTCTGGGGCATACTGAATCAAGCGAACAAAGCGGATCTCATAATCAGTCACAGAAGCCTCTCCCTGAGTGAGAGCCATGAACTCGCGCTTCTTCTCGTCGAGGTACCTCGGTCCCAAGTACCTCTTCCTGAAAGCAGACTCAAAAAATTCTCAATCAATCTCTGTCTCTGGAACCCCGGTAGTGATGGTGACCCACCAGGTGTAGACATCACCCTGAAGCAACGAGATCACACAACCCAATCTATGTGCGCCCGCACAACCCATCTGAGCCAAGATACGAACCGTCTTCTCCAACCATAACTCCGACCTCTCCGGAGTAGATCCTCTAAACTCCTCGGCCCCCAAGCTACGGAGCCTCTCCAAAGGTAGACTAGCATCGTCACACCTAGGCTGAGTTGCGGCCTGAGCTCCCGCAACTGCGGCCTGGAATGCTCCCGCTATCGCTTGCACTAGCGGAGTCATGTAAATTCCAGCTGGACCTTGGCCACCTTGAGGTCCATTTCCTTCGGCTCCATCCTCGCCCCCAACTCCAGGTGGAGGAGGTGGTGGTGGTGGAGGTGGTGGTGGTGGAGGTGGTGGAGGAGCGCCAACTCCTGCGGCCACCGGCCCTTCAAGGTGAGCCTCCGCACCAATTGTCGGCTCAACAGGAGCCGCAACCCGTGGTTCCTGACGAACCACTCTCGGTCTACCTCTCGGTCTAGACATCACTCTCACAGATATCAACTACAACCACAACAACAAAACATACAAGTTGGGTTAGCAAGGCAAGGCTTCCAAGTGTTCAAGTACGTTTCCTCACTTAAAAAATCATTTTTCCGATGTAATAGTAGCAATGGGACTCACACACACATACTTTCGAATAAACAGTCAATCATACTTGTCAAACAAGCAACCATTCTTTCAAGGCAAGCAGACACCGAGCATATCAATCAAAAACTTGAACTTACCTCACTTACCTGCCCAAGGTCTCGGTAACCTTAGGCTCTGATACCAACAAGTGTAACCCCATCGTCCCGGTCTGGTCGGTTGACCGATCTGAGTGGGCCACACGGGGAAAACCGAAGCGAAACCCGTTAAGGCTTCCCCTCGGTTAACGACCCAGAAAATTTCCTTTTTATTTTATCTTGTCTATAGGCATAATTTAATCCTATGTAAGGCATAGAAGCGGAAAATGCGAACAAAGTATCATACACCGACCAACCAAAACATTAAACAGCTCATTTTAATCCTTTACAGCAGGCCGTTTCGGAACGCCCTTAGGGTGTTCCGAAACGCCTTGACTTAGTCAACAGGCCAGGGTCAACCATAGGGTGACCGTTTCGAAACAGGGGTGACCCGTATCGAAATGACCTTGACGGTCAATTTCTCGTGGTCAACGAGATTTGACCGTTTCGAAACATCAAAGGCCCGTTTCGGAACGCCTTTATCTCGTCAATTTCTCAAAATTCTAGTAGCGAAAATGTTCCGAAACGACCCTCATCCGTTTCGAAACGGCAAGCCATTTGCAAAGGAACCGTATCGGAACAGGGTGACCCGTTCCAAAACGCCTCATGTCTGCATATTCGTTTTGGCTGTTTTAAGGCATAAGGGTGCCCCAAAACACCACCAAAACACACATCAACCTTAAAACACATAACCCTAAGGCAACCCAACAATAATAGCATGCTTTAACAAGATTGGGACGAGTCTAAACACTAAGGCAAGACATCACAAGGCATGCATTCATACAACAACATTCAACATAAAGACAACCTCAAGGCACATGGCTAATATTCAAAATAAGCAATTTAGGCATGAGTTACAATTCAACATGGCAACACCAACCATACAAAAGCAAGATATCAAGGAGTCTAATATGCTTCTAAACAACCAACAACTATCCATCAAAACAACACATGTCCCATTGCTCAAACTATTACATGTCCAACATTAAAAACTCATACTTGAAGCACTCAAGGCTAACAACCACACTTGGAGGCCCTCCACTTGCTCGAGCAACCCGCGAACTAAGGATCTGCAATGTTGAACAAGGAGAGCGTAAGCAATGATGCTTAGTGAGGGTAAGCTCTAAAAACAAACCTCAACATTGCAGGGTCCGAGCACGATCTAGCCAAGGCATTTCACAAACATACCAAGGATCCACAAGAGTCATAAGATAAAGATGCATGAGCAATGTACGTTATAAATGCCATTATCATAAGCTCAACTCCATAATACATGTAATCACATTCAAGCATCCATCAAAGATCATAAACCTCAACACGTTGATATACATATCAAACAACATTGGCACCTAGCTATGACCCGAATACCCGGATAGACACGTTGGAACTCACATCCAACAACCTCATTACCTCACGGTGGGATTACACTCATCACCGGTCTCGCGGAGGGGATTCCACTCATCCTCACGCCCCGTCGATGGGATTCCACTCATCACCGACTATATTAAAATACAATTTCCGGGCGAACCCGTACTCCTCCTTGGTGACTCAACGCCACCAAGGCCACGCGCGACTTTTGACTCATGTGTACACACTAACATCCTAATGATCGATCATTTGTATTCAAGTATACTAGTGCCAACATTTACTCATTTCACATTACTCATTTCAATCAATTCCTTGCTTAGCACGTACTTACCAACAACCATCATCATGCATGTCTCAAGCATCACAAGTCATATCTCATCTCACATGTGCAATACAATATACATGAGCACACATATCACATTTCATACGAGACATACACAACCACATAAATGAGTTCATCCAAAGACTCTAGATCAAGCTTAGGATTAGGCTACCACCCTAATCCTAACTCTAGGTGGGTCTACCAAGCCCAACCTAGTCCATATACTCGAACCAACTATTTTAAAACCATTTAAAACAATTAACCACTCACCTAAGCTTCCAAGCTCCAAGACCAAGTAATCAACCGTCTTCAAATTCCCGGATTCACTTCCGATGCTTCACCGATGTCCAAACTCGATTCTAATCAAACCCAAACACAAACAAAACATCCACCATCAATAATTCATCGTTGGAATTAACCCGGAATGCAATTCAACCACAAGCTACCATGTTGCAAGCATGAACAATTTCCATTTTTTTCCAATTCGGATGACCCCAAAACCATGTCCAAAAACCATGTTTTCAATTTCCATTACACCCACCAATGATCCCAATTCAACCTCTATCCATAGTACTATCAAAAGCCTATCAAAACCCACCTAAAACAACCCTCAAAACTCACCCAAAACCCTCCAAAAACCCCAAGTTTACCCAAATCCGAAAATTGTTCAAAATCATTTGAAATTCACATATGTAGTACCATTTGGCTACCATATTCCATAACTAACCATAACAAATCAAAATATTAAGTTTAGCTACACAAATGCACCATTTTTAATCAAAATTTTTAAAACTTCCATTTTCCAAAACCTTCATGAAAATGAAAATAAAAGGTACTTTCATGGAGAGGGAGGTAAGGGGAAGTCAAAAATACCATTACCTTTCAAAACGGAGTTGAAATGGATAATGAATAAGATGGAATAGTGGAGAGGGGGAAGGTCTTCTATTTCACGTTGGAGATAGAGGAGGAAGAGAGTAAATAGTGATATTTGTGAAAAAGGGGGATTTAAATTAGAAAAGTGGTAAATTACAAAAAGGTCATTAATGAATGGCTATTCCCTTGTTTTTAATATAGCTCTTCAATATTGAAATTAAATCGATTTGGTCCCACTTCAGATGTTTATTTTGAAAACTCGGAATTGTAAAAGAATCATTTCAATTATAAGACCGAGCCCAAAAATAATATTAAAATATTATTTTTCACCTAACCTCTAAACCCGGGTGTTACATTTTACCACTCAGGCGCTAACTCGGCGGGATGACATGGACGACGATTGTCAATGTGGCTAAAACGGTGTTGTTTTGATGTGGCTACTAATGCCTAAAACAGTGTTGTTTTAGGCACTGAACTTTAATGGTGTATCGATTTTGTCGTAAACTTTAAAACAATTATATTTTTACCACTGAACATTTTGGCCGCCGTTGTTGGTGAATCGCTACCTGTCATCGATCAACATTCGTTGCAAGATCAATACCAAAATATTCGTATTTCACTGCTCTTTTTCTCCTTAAATTATTTTTTTACGAATTTCACTCAAAATCAATCTATTAAAAAAATTACGTACTAATACCCTGATCTCCTTCAAAAACCGTAAAAAGTTTTCATCTCACTTTCAACAACACTGCCGATGAAATGAGAAGCAATTATAGCAGCCATTTATTTTCTTCGAGGAGTTGCTTTCAACTTGATGATATTGACTTTAAGTGTTATACAATAAATATATTGTCTTAGATTTCTTAAATACAAAAGTAATATAATGACGATTATGCAAATAAGTAATGTTTCTTATTAGTTACTATTAATTCTTATTTTTCTACGACCACTTTTATTGTCATTGTTAAATGTTAGTTGACTATTTCGCAGCAATATTCATTTCTTGCAATTTAAAAGCGATTTTAACATTGTTGAACGTGAATGTTGCCATGAATAGGTTTAACATTGTGGAATTTTTTTATATAATCTATATATATATATATATATATATATATATATATATATATATATATATATATATATATATATATATATATATTAAAATATATATTTATAAATAATTTACACTCTTTAATACAATTGAAGAAAATAATAACCATAAATCCTCCAATCATTGATGATATCAGATGCGTCAACACCGACATGATAATATGGTTGTCGATCGTTAGTAATTATTTTTTTCTTTATTTCATTTTTATGTTTTTGTTTTTAATTTTAATAACTATGTCCTTGTGACAAGTATTTTCTCTACCTTTTGGTACGTATCCTTTGTCTTTTGGCACGCTTTTATTTTTTAATTCGGTTGTTTGATTTTTTTTATTTCTTATCATGGTTGGATTTGACGTCACCACAACTGATCAAGATGACGCTATTTAATTGTCCTGTTGATCTCTTTATTTTCGACCCTCGAACTGGATTCGAGATACAAGCTCACAATCATCGTTCTTGTTCGCGATTGAGTTGTGGCAATGATCGTGTTGTTAACATGCCTTATTATTGTAATATACATTTTTTAATATCGTTTGTTGTTGGTTTTTTACCTTTCATCGCCAAGCATTGGTGATGTTTGTATCTATTTTGTTTCGAGTATTTGAGTTAAAGTTTTACCCTTTCTTTGTATGATCTTGTTTATGATCTAGAAACACTAGTTTTCGTGTATTTAAAAATATGGTCGAATCAAGTTTATTTACTTGAGTTATAAACACTTATTGTATTTCAAATTTTTCTTTTCTCTTTCAATAAAATTAGTCAAAAATAGGTGTGTTTTAAAAAATAAAAATAAAAGAAAGATTTTATTAATAATAGTGGCGAGAGTAGTACTTGCCTGATTGCTGCGTGGGCCTGCTTTCTTATCAAATCTAATTAATTCGCTGCCGCAAACGTGTCAATTACTCAATAACCCAAGAATGCTGCTAATCAAGGGGATAAGGGCAAAAATAGGATTTTAGTGTTAAAATATTAAAATGAAAACCCAATTCGCATTAACCTTTAAATTTACACATTACATAACATTTATACTTACAAAGAGAGTTAATAAGAATCATAACAAACTAACTACACTAGCTAATTAATTAGCTAACAAATTTTTAACTTCTTCTTTCAACACTCTCCCTCAAGCTGGAGGAAGAAAGATGTTCTTCATCCCTAGCTTGGAAATCAGTTTATCATGTTGTTGCAAGCTCAGACCTTTAGTCATAATATCTGTAACTTGTTCCGTTATAGACAAAAAATCAGTTTTAATGAGACCCTCTTGTATTTTCTCACGCACAAAGTGACAATCTATTTCAATGTGCTTTGTACGCTCATGATAAACAGGATTGACTGCAATCTGTAATGTCGCCTTATTGTCACAGTATAACAATGCTGGATCACTCTTCTTTACTCCAAGATCTTCAAGAAGCCCTTGTATCCAGACTATTTCAGAAGTTGTCATGGCCATGCTTCTATACTCTGCCTCTGCTGATGATCTCGCAATGGTACTCTACTTCTTTGACTTTCACGAAAGAAGTGAATCTCCAATCTTGATGCAGAAGCCTGTAATTAAACGTCTTGACATTGGGCAAGCTGCCCAATCAGCATCACAAAAGGCCTTAATCTTACAATCTCCCACATCCTTGAAAAATAATCCTTTTCCAGGATCCTTCTTAACATATCTCACTACTCTAAGTGTTGCCTCTATGTGAGAAGCTTTAGGATTCTACATAAATTAGCTAAGACGATATACTGCAAACATTATATCTGGCCGTGTATGGGTCAAATATATTAATCTCCCTATCAGCCTCTGAAAAATTACTTTGTCTGTCAGTAATTCATCTTCACGATTACCTTTGATACTTTCATCAAACTCAATGGTTGTTAACTTCTGATTTTGCTCCAAAGGAGTCAGTGCATGCTTAGCTCCTCCTAAGCCAACATCACTTATTAATTCTAAGGCATACTTCCTTTGATTTAGAAGTATCCCTTCCTTGGTTCTCAATACTTCAATCCCAAAAAAATACTTCAAACTACCAAAGTCTTTCATCTTAAAATTCTGATTCAAAGACTCCTTCAATTCCTGAATTAACTTGTCATCATTTCCTATTATCAATAAATCATCCACATACACCAACAATATCACAATTCTATCTTATTGTCTCTTTGTGAACAATGAATAGTCCATCTTGCTTTGAACATAACCAGCAAGTGATAGTGCTTCTGTTAGCTTCAAATTCCACTGCCTCGAGGCTTGCTTAAGTCCATACAATGACTTTTGCAGCCGACAAACCATCCTCTCCCCATGGCTGTAAAACCCCTCAGGCATATCCATTAACACTTCCTCGTTGAGATCCCCCTGAAGAAAGGCATTGTGGACATCCATTTGATAAATGGGCCACTGGAAGAGAGAAGCAAGAGCAAGAGTAGTGCGGACAGTAACCATCTTGGCAACAGGAGAAAAGGTATCCAAGTAATCAATACCATGTTGTTGATTATACCCCTTTAGCCACCAAACGAGCCTTATAATGCTCAACTTCTCCAGAGGCATGGTACTTGATCTGATACACCCATTTACAACCAATAGTAGATTTCTCAGCTGGTAAAGGAACCACTGATCACCATGTATTATTAGATTGTAAGGCCTGAATTTCATCCTTCATTGCTTGAACCCAAGCTGGATCTTTAGCAGCCTTAGAAAAAGAACAAGGCTCAAGAACAGATGTGGAAGAAAGAAAATTTTGAGTGGATAAAGGCAAACGAGAATAAGAAAAACTAGAAGAAGCAAAATAAATAGAAGAACGAGAGGGGCAAACAAAATCCTTTAACCATCCTGGCTGTCGTGACACACGAGAAAACTTATGAGGTTCATCAATAACAGAAGATTGAGGAATGGGAGGCAAATCAGACATAGGAGAAAGATGAGCAGAGTTAGTAGGTAAAATAGATATATCAGAAGTCTCAACAATATCAGGGTTACTTGTAGAAGAAGTAGAAGAAAAAGTTTCAACAACAACAGGATTGCTTGCAGAAGAAGTAGAAGAAGAAGGTTCAAAAATAGCAGGATTACTTTCAGAAGAAGTAGATGAAGGAGTTGTAACCATAGTAGAATGCAAACAAAGAAAATCAGAATCAAAGGATGGAGAAGAGAAAGGGGAGAAGGGAGAAGTAGATGGTATGAGAGAATGAAAAGAAAAAACGTCCTCAAAAAATTTAACATCTCTATTGACAAAAAAACACTTATCTGCCAAATTAAACAGGACATAGCCCTTTTGAGTCGAGGAATAACCTAGAAAAATAGAAGGAATGGCCCGAGAAGCAAAGTCATCAGAAGGTTTGGGAGTAGTGGCAAAGCAAAAACAACCAAAAACTCTAAAATAAGAAAGATCATGAGGTTTTTGAAACAAGATTTCAAAAGGAGATTTAGAGGACAAAACAGAAGAAGGAATACGATTGATAATATGGCATGCAATTTGAACACATTCACCCCAGAATTTTAAAGGAACATTAGAGTAAAATTTGAGAGCATGGGCCACTTCAAGAACATGTCTATGCTTGCGTTCAGCCACACCATTTTGCTATGGTGTATGAACGCAAGAACTTTGATGTAGAATACCATTGGAACTAAACAAGGTTGAACATTCTGAATTAAAGAATTCAGAACCATTATCACTCCGAATGACATGAATTTTGGCAGAAAAGTGTGTTTGAACATAATTGAAAAAAACTCTTAAGATGCAAAACAACATCAGGTTTAAGACGTAGCAAGTAAATCCAGGTCATTCTGGTATGATCATCAACAATAGTCAGAAAAAAACGACAACCCTGGTGAGTAGAGACTCTATACGGACCCCGCAAATCAAGATGAATCAGCTTGAAAGGTTTATCAGCCCTAGAAGAACTAATTGGAAAAGGCAATCTAGTATGTTTAGCCTTAGGACAAACAGAACAATGATGAAAACAATCAAAAGCAATATGTAAAGAAGAAAAATAAGGCATTTGATTCATTTTAATAGAAGAAACATGCCCCAATTGTGCATGCCAGACAGAAGTTTTATTCAAAGAATTAACAGCATTACAAAATGTAGAAGCAGAATTAGAATGCAAAGAGGAAACAGACAAACCATGATGCAAAACAAAGGCATCAACAACATAAAGGCCCCCAACAGCCTTACCAATCCCCTTGATCTGTCCATTGAAGAGATCCTGCAACAGACAAAAATAAGCATAGAAGACAACAATACAATTCAAATATGTAACTAATCTAGAAATAGAAAGAAGATTGTGATGAAAATTTGGCACATAAAGAACTTTAGAAAGGAAATTGACAGAATCAAAAAAGAAAGAACCCGAATGTGTAATTGAAGTTATATGTCCATTTGGAAGATGAACCAGACGATGAGAACAAGCAACATGATTAACCATACACTTAAAATCAGATAAAACATGATCAGAAGCACCAGAATCCAAAATCTAAGAAACCTTACTACCACTACCTGCCAGATTAATAGAAGGCTGATGCAACAGATCCAAGATCTGACGATATTGAGCAGGAGTGAATGTAGGAACCACCGATGTGTCAGAAGCAGCAGGTGGAACCGAGAGGCCAGAAACGCCACAGTGATCGCGCTTATGGTCCTTGACACCACAATGATCACACGAACCCGAAAATCGACGGCGAGAATTCGAACCAGCAGAAGCATTGGAAAACATGGCCACCGAATCTGAAATTGGGGAAACACCAGAAAGATGAATGCGTTGTGACTCCTCTTGTACCACCATGGAATAGGCCTGATTGACTGACGGCAAGGGCTGCATAAGAAGGAGCTGGCTTCGAATCGCAGTATAAGTATCATTTAACCCATTCAAGAATTGGAAAAGACGTTGTTGCTGAACATGCTTCAAATTCTGTTAAGAAGCATCACAATCGCAAGACGAGAAAGGCACCAAAGACGCATACTCATCCCACAAGAGCTTTAAACAGGTAAAATAGGATGACACAGAGGAATCACCTTGAGACAGTAAGGAAATCTGGAGATGAAGAAAAATGATCCAGGAACCATCGATCTTGTCGAAACGCTCCTTAAGATCACTCCATACAAGAGCCGCATTCGATGCAAAAACAAAGTTGGCGGATAACTCTTTGCTGACAGTGTTGAGAAGCTAGAAGAGAACCAATGCGTTGCAGCGATCCCACTGGGAATGCAACGCCGACAGAAAATCCTCACAAGAACTGTCGCCATCGATAAATGCCAGCTTGTTCTTGGCAAGGAGAGCAATGCACATCGACCTACTCCAAACGTTGTAGGTATCGATGCCGGTTAACTTGTGAGAAATGAGCAATGAGCCTAGCGTATCGGAAGGATGCAAATAGAAGGGATGGTTGAAATCAAGAACAGTGGAGTCCGAGAATCAGACGCCGGTGTGGTAGTTGCCGCAAGAGTAACTATGAGAACGGTGGTCGCAAAATTAATTTGGGAAAAAACGGCCGAAAAGAAAATTAGGGCAAAAGAAAAAAGGAGAAGACGAAATTTGGGGAAAAACGGGGGTAGAGAATTAGGGTAAAGCTTTCACCAAACACAAAGGAAATTTGGGCCAAAGGACGGAAATTGGAAAGGACGAAATATGGGCTTAGAACCCGGCTAAACTCATACCATGTTAAAATATTAAAGTGAAAACTCAATTCTCATTAACCTTTAAATTTACACATTATATAATATTTATACTTACAAAGAGAGCTAACAAGAATCATAACAAACTAACTACACTAGCTAACTAATTAGCTAACAAACTTCTAACTTCTTCTTTCAACACTTAGAATCCTTTTATGTGTGACGCAACACTCGAAATCTTAAATTCTCAAAAGTATGACCTTTACAGTAAACTTGCCACACCAGTACAGTAAATTTTAAAATTATATTATTATTTTATTCAAACTCGCCTTGATTTTATGGAGAGATTTTTGTAAAAAAATGAAACTCGTTGTGGTTGCGCGGCAAGTTTAAATAAAATAAAAATATTTTTTGAAAACTCGTCGTAGTAGTGCGGCGAATTTACTGTAAGAGTCTTGTGTATATAAAGTAAAATGGCACAAAAGCTTATTGGTTTCTTTGTTTATATTATAAAGTATATCATATTTGATATTTGTATTTTCATGTCCAAATACATGTTAAGTATCGAAGTTGGATATAAATATTATTTTTTTCTGAGTGAAGTATTCAGAAAAATCCAAATGATGTAAAATATATTATACATATTTCACATAATTCTTATGAACAAAACAATATCTATCTTCCAACTATCGTTGTGGCCGTGACATAATTTGAAGATGTTATGGGTTTTCAGATATGGTGGCTAGAGGAAGAAGAAGAAGTTGTATATTAGAGAAGGAAGAGACTGTTTTCATTCAACATAACATCTTTCCATTACAACTTTCCTATTTATACTCAACCTAAGGCATAACAAAATCCTCAAAATGAGCTGGCTGCCTGCGGGTTCGTTGGCTCCTTCGGTTCGTGCTCGCCACGTGTCCTTCATCCGTACGGTTGGTTGTATTCCCTGCATGGTGAGTCGTTTCTCCCGTGTCGTGCATGGCTTGGGAGGTGTCGTCCATAACATTGCCCCGTCCTTCCGAAGCAACCTTGTCCTCAAGGTTGTCATTAACCTCAGGTTCGGGTGGTAGCATTTCCGACACGTCACTGTCGGCATCGTCTGGCATCAACAGTGGCAGAGGGGTAACTTGCTGGTCAGTTTGTCCACGACAGGGTTTCAGCTGAGAAACATGGAACACGGGGTGGATTCGAGCGGACGCCAGCAAGGTCAGTTTGTACGCAACCGCACCTACTCTCTTCTCAACCTGGTAAGGCCCAAAGTAACGAGGGCTCAGCTTCTGATGTCGACGAAGCCGTAACGAAAGTTGGCGGTAGGGTTGCAACCGCACAAAAACCCAACTGCCCACTTCAAATTCCACTTCACGGCGATGCTTGTCAGCCTGAAATTTCATACGAGCCTGTGCTTTGAGGAGATTGGCGCGCAAGACACGCAGAAGCTCATCACGGTCCCGTAAGGCCTGGTCAACCTGTTCATTCGTGGTGCCCGTATCCATGTAATCTCGGAGCACCGGTGGGTCGCGCCCATACAGAGCTTTGAAGGGAGTCATGCCGGCTGATGTCTGGTAGGCCGTGTTATACCAATACTCGGCCCAGGGAAAATGGGCTTCCCAACGAGCAGGTTCGTCCTCCACCATACATCGAAGATACATCTCCAAGCAGCGATTCAGAGCCTCCGTCTGCCCGTCGGATTGTGGGTGATACGTAGAGCTTAAACACAGCTGAGTGCCCTGAAGTCGAGCCATTTCCGACCAAACTTCGCTTGTGAAAATCCGATCTCTCTCACTAACCATCGATTTTGGAATTCCATGTAACTTAATGAGCCCCTGTACCAGTGTCTGGGCGACGAGTTTACTGTCAAAGTGCCGAGGAAGGGCAAAGAAGTGACCGTATTTTGACAGCCGGTCAACCACGACCAAGATGGCCTCCTTGCCGTTGGATTTTGGTAGGCCAACGATAAAGTCCAACGATATATCATCGAAGACCCTAGCGGGAATTTCCAAAGGCTACAGCAACCCCGCCGGCGACAAGCATTCACTCTTCATACGTTGACAGGTCTGGCAACGACGGACATACTCACGGACATCCTTCCGCATCTCCGACCAGTAGAAGTTCGCAGCGAGCCGTTGATGGGTTCGATGAACCCCGACATGGCCCCCGACCTTGGAGTCATGGTACTCACGTAGCAGCTGTGTACGGAGGCTTGTCTCGCGTGGGACCACAATCCGACCCTTAAACAGCAAAATACCATCCTGAACCATGTATGCAGCAGAAGGATCAGTGGTCGTCTGCACTTGTTGACAAAGGTGGAGAATGTCAGGATCTGTCCTGCTAGCAGCTCGAATATCCTCCAAAATACCAAACACTGGACGAGATAAAGCCAGGAACTCCAGTGTCGGTTCAGCAGTAATCCCATCCCAGAAAGAACGTCGGCCACAACATTCAGTTTATCTGGCCGGTAACGAATGTTAAAATTGTAGCCAATAAGTTTAGTCAACCATTTCTGCTATTTCGGTGTCTGGATAACCTGTTGGTTCAGCTCACGGAGGGAGCGTTGATCGGTAATAATAGTGAAGTGTCGACCCAGTAAATACTGCCGCCACTTAGCCACTGCCTGAGTCACCGCAAACATTTCACGGTGGTACGTTGACGCTGCCTGCATTCGAGGGCTGAGCTTTTGACTGTAGAAAGCAATTGGTTGTCGGCCCTGATGCAACACCGCTCCAATACCCACGCCAGACGCGTCTGTTTCCACGATGAACTCTTTCGAGAAATCCGGTAAACTCAGCACAGGAGCTGTGCACAGACACTCCTTCAACGTGTCAAAAGTCTGCTGTGCTTCGGTTGACCATACGAACTTCTCACCTTGACGCAGCAGATCGGACAAGGGAGCAGCGATCGTGGCGAATCCATGGATGAACTTCCGATAGTACCCAGCCAGGCCCAAAAATCCGCAGACACCTCTAACAGTCGTGGGTGTGGGCCAATTGCGAATGGCCATTATCTTAGCAGGGTCAACAGCCAACCCATCGCGGGACACGACATGGCCCAGATATTCGACCGATGTTTGCCCAAAAGTGCACTTCGATCATTTAGCAACAAAGTCGTTGTCTCGTAATGTCTACAGCACCTGTTGAACATGGTGCAGATGGTCTTGCCATGTACCACTGTAGATCAAGATATCGTCTAAGAACACCAAGACGAACTTTCGCAGGAAGACACGCAGCATGTCGGTCATGGTTGCCTGAAACGTGGATGGTGAATTCGTCAGGCCAAACGACATGACCAGAAATTCATAGTGGCCGACGTGCGTGCGAAACGCTGTTTTGTGAATGTCGGCTTCTTGAACCCGAATCTGATGGTAGCTAGAGAGCAAGTCCAACTTTGAAAAATATTGGGCATGGCCCAATTCATCAAACAGCTCCTCTGCGGTCGGAATAGGGAATTTGTCCTTGACGGTGATTGCGTTCAAGGCCCGATAGTCGACGCAGATGACACACGTCGTATAGTGTCAAAAATAAAACCTTAAACTCAAAGTAAATAAGAATTAAATTAATATAGTGAGAGTAAGGGTCGATCCGCAGGGAATAGGAACTCTAACACCTTTCTTCTAATTTAGACCAAAAACCTGTAGGAAATAAAGGGGGATTTTAGAATAGTGATTTGAATGAGAAAAATAGTAAAAACGTAAAAATAAATATTGAGAAAGAATTATGGATAGAAATA
Organism: Hibiscus tridactylites; assembly: GCA_958450335.1. Classification (NCBI taxonomy): domain Eukaryota; kingdom Viridiplantae; phylum Streptophyta; class Magnoliopsida; order Malvales; family Malvaceae; genus Hibiscus; species Hibiscus tridactylites. The sequence continues at coordinate 74,502,972 of OY288284.1, read as the reverse complement.
GCCTCAAGCCACGCTTTGCCACGACATCTTCGATCACTGAAGTTGAAATTTCTTCGACTTTCCTGCAGGTTACAGTCTACAAGGCCCAACCCTTGTAACTTACTTCTCGTTGGTAGATTCGACTCCCAGGGCAATCCTTGAAGTCAAACTTTTGTGAATTAGCCACGGCAATCGATGCTAACCCAGATCTGAGTTAGTGCTGGAGAAGCCCGTGCTCGGATATTCGTCTCGATGAGAGTTGTTTCCGATTTCGATTCCCCTTAGTGGACCGCCACTAAGTTTGTTCTTAGGGAGTTGAATTGGCTACAAGCTTTTCCTCGTCCCCAACGATGGATCTAAACCACTTCAAGCCGATGCGCTCTCTCGGAATGAAACAATTGCGATGCCTAAAGATTAGGCCGATTGCCTAATCAACTTTGCAGAGAATCTAAAAAAGGAATTGTCGAAGGATTGAAGTATTTTCCTAATCTCACGAGGTTTGTCGGGTTTGGCGTTGCTTTTGGCTAAAGGGGATTTAGTTAAGCATGGTTTGTGAAAAAACCATACTTAATAAAATAAACAAAAATGGAGAAAAGAAAATGGAGAAAAATGGAGAACTTTATTACTCAAGGAAGAAGAGAACAATGGAAAATGATTGATGAATAATTCACCCCCGAAGTGGGGTATTTATAGTAGTTGAAAAACCCTAAAAACCTAAGATGATAAATCCTAAAATAAATTTAAATAAAATTACATAAGATAAATATCAAATTTTTTAATTTAAAAGATAAAATTCGGATGATAGGCTATCTTGATAAGTGGACTGATAGGTTATCAAGCTTGCTGACGTCATCTTCTAGAAGGTGCTGATGTGGCGCCTAGTCAGCATTCATGCCCTGGTTCATGCCCATGAATCTGCCCACGAATTCAGTATTTTTTTGCTGCACTTCAACTCGTTTCTGGCATTACGTAACCTGCACGAAAACAACACAAAAACAGCCCAATTAAGTCCTTCAAACATATATATTCGATCAAAACAAGGACTAAAAACATAACCAAAATAAACACTTATCAGCAGAACCGCCATGTAGCATCCTTTTTCTTAACCAAAATCACTGGCGACGAGTAAGGACTGTGGCTTGGTCGAATGAGTTGCTGCTCCAACAGTAGCTGAACCTGGCGTTCCACTTCCTGCTTCTGAAAATATGGGGTGCGATAGGGTCGAACATTCACTGGTTGGGCACCCGCTCGAACATGAATGGCATGGTCGTGAAGACGTGGAGGCGGCAGCTTGGAGCTGGCGGCGAAAACATCGGCATAAGACTCCAGCAGTGTTTGCATATCACCCGGCTCGTCACTAGAGACAGTATCTGGGCTTGGTTGCAGTTGCAAATAAAAATAAGCCGCCACAGCTTTGGTTTCTGCTAACCTACGAAGAGACTGCAAACACACAGGCTGCAATTCCGGGCTGCCTTCACCTTGCCAGACGTGGCTCTTACCGTTGAGCTGAAAACGAAAACTGAGTTTGGCAAAATCCATCGTGACGGGACCAAGAGTAGCCATCCATGCTACACCCAATACCATGTCCGCACCCTCCAACGGAAGAACGTAGAAATCGGTAGTAATGTCCGTATCCTGGACTCGGAGATGCAAATTCTGAACACACCCTTCGTTGATCAACTTGTCACCATTCCCAACCAACACCCTGAAGTTTGGAGCCGCCGTGACAGGTAAGCGAAGGAATTTCGTTGTGCGTGATTGCACAAAATTATGGGTGCTGCCCCCATCAATAAGAATCCGAACCTCCTTACCTCGGACAATGCCGGTGATGCGAAGAGTGTTTGGAGTGATGCAACCCGCTAAAGCATTGAAAGAGACTAAGCATTGTTCCTGACTAACCAGAGGTGGTTCGGAGATGTCCTCGTGGACGGAACCCGTCGAGGGAGGTCCAGAATCTGGAGAAATCACTGTAGCTTCATCGTCCAGGATAAACAACTGAGGTGCCCGACAATTATGCCCGGCGACATACTTATCGTCGCAATAATAACAGAGTCCTTGGGCTCGACGGGTTTGGGCTTCAGCAGCGGTTAACCGTCGTGGAGGAGCACCGAAACTTTTGAAAGGAGCACTGTCAGGAGGGGGTGGCCGGCCTGGTTGTGGAATTACTCCAACAGATTGGGCGGTGGGGGTGGGAAGCAGAGGTGGTAGTTTGGAGCCGGTGGAGCGCGACAGATACCGTTTGAGCTCAGCCAAACGTACCTCATGAAAACGAGCCAAAGCTAAAGCTTCCGTCATCGTGGATGGACGCTGCGCGAGCACTTCATTTTTGATGTCGTTACGGAGCCCCGAGATGAAACATTGAGTCAGGAATGTTTCTGACAAAACTGTCGTAGTACGGAGAGCCAGGTCCTCAAACTTCGACTGGTAATCGTCAACCGTGGAGGACTGCACCAACTTGGTCAACTGACCTTCCGGAGCCTCGATTTCTGAAATCGAAAAACGACGCCGGATCGCGTCTACTAGATGATCCCAACCAGCAAGCTGCCGTTGACGTTGCATCCAGCGGTACCATTTCTTCGTCGTACCCTCCATACGGAACGATGCCATGGTAACCCGATGATGATCCTCCGTCCGGTAGAACTCAAAGAAGTCCTGGGCAGAGGCGATCCATTCCTCCGGATCGATTCCTGTGAAGATGGGTAGTTCCACCTGAGCTGGGCGCGGAGCAAAAGGAAAAACATCGTCGGTCTCATTTCGAGCTTTGGCTTTGCCTTTGAGGTTGGAGGTCTCCCCGTCACCGGTCGCCGTGAGACCCAAATGGGCAGAGATTGTCGTCAAGTGGCGGGTCAAGGTATCAAGAGTCCGATCAGTGGCTTCATTCCAACGAGATTGGTCTTCCAACTGTTTCTGAAACGCACTGTGATTTTCCTGCAAAGTTTTGAGTGCCTCGTTGTTGTTGACCATGGTGGTTCGAGAATGAAAGCACCAATGTTATGGGTTTTCAGATATGGTGGCTAGAGGAAGAAGAAGAAGTTGTATATTAGAGAAGGAAGAGACTGTTTTCATTCAACATAACATCTTTCCATTACAACTTTCCTATTTATACTCAACCTAAGGCATAACAAAATCCTCAAAATGAGCTGGCTGCCTGCGGGTTCGTTGGCTCCTTCGGTTCGTGCTCGCCACGTGTCCCTCATCCGTACGGTTGGTTGTATTCCCTGCATGGTGAGTCGTTTCTCCCGTGTCGTGCATGGCTTGGGAGGTGTCGTCCATAACAGAAGACACCATTTCTTCACCATCCACAACATATTCCTCTTCCACGGCAGTCCTCAGGGATGTATAAGTCGGTTTCGTGGGCATCGGGAGCGTTGCAGTTTCGCTCTCCAGAAACACCACCACGTCCGCCATTGTCGGTCTATGCGCAGGCGAGTCTTGCACGCACAGCATCCCTATATGTATGCATTTCAACACTTCATTCGGCGAGCATGTGTCCCGAATGCAAGGATCCACCAAATCCATTACTTTATCTTCACTCCAAAGACTCCATGCCTGAAACCAGTTCCGAATCGAATCCGCTTAATTCGTACATATTTCAGCTTCAGCAGCAGATAAGATCAAATGATGCATTTTTTGTACTTACATATGTGAGAAGACTAGTGTGGTCGAATGAGCGAAAGCTATTGTTCCTTTGGCCGCTAACAATCTCCAACAATAGTACCCCGAAGCTGTAAACATCGGATTTCACCGAAAACAGGCCTTCCATTGCATATTCAGGAGACATATATCCACTACACATGTAAAGGAAAGAAACAATTAGATCTGTCGAAAGCTATTGACATTGTTTGCGAGTTGAGCGTTCTGTTTTAACATGCAGAGTGAATGCTTACTATGTGCCGACTACTCGGACTGTATTTGCTTCATTTTGGTTACCACCGAACATTCTGGCCATACCGAAGTCTGAAATCTTTGGATTCATTTCTGCATCTAACAAAATGTTGCTGGCCTTTAAGTCTCTATGGATAATTCTGTGCCTTGAATCTCGATGGAGATAAAGAAGTCCTCTCGCGATGCCTTCGATGATGCTGAGACGGGTTCTCCAGTCTAGCTCTGCTTTCTTGGCCTCATCTGCAACAAAATTTTATCAGGTTCCAACTGCTAGCACAATCAAACAGCTACAACTAGAAAGAACACTAAAATGATAACAAGGAACATACCGAAAAGAAGACTGTCTAAACTTTTATTCGGCATGTACTCGTAAATCAGCAGCTTTTCTTCCCCTTGAATGGAGCAGCCCAATAGTCTAACAAGATTTCTATGTTGCAGTTTTGCAATCAATATAATCTCAGTTCTGAACTCCTCTAAGCCTTGCTCGGACTGCCCCGAAAGCCTCTTTACTGCTATTTGTTCGCCTCCAGGAAGCTCTCCCTAGTGATAAAACATAAACAGAAACAGTTATTACCTTTGGTTCAATGCAGTAACATTATGACACATTAAAGTTTTGTAACTAAACTAATGAAACTCACCTTGTAAACGGCGCCAAAACCTCCCTGCCCGAGCCTGTTTTCTTCGCAAAAGTTCTTTGTTGCAGCAGCAATACAACTGAAATCAAAATTTCGTAGTTCTGGCCCATTGACTTGATTCCCATCTATAAGGATATCAGTTGATCCCGAAAGATCTGTCGAGAAATCTTTGCTTTTGTTCTTGGACACATCGAAAACTGCTACATCATCATCCTTGCAACAAAGAATTGATGAAACTGCAGACAGAACCGAAACATAAATACCCTCTCTTTTCATTTCATTTCTTATTTTTACTCGAGGGAGAAAAAATCTCACCCTTTAGTTTCCTCTTGTATCTCCATAGGAGCCATAGAGACGCCGCCAAGCAGCCCGCCACCACCAGAGAAACTATAACTATCATAAGATTGGAAATCTTCCTCCCGTGATCTACATTCGAAGTGACGAACGAAAGGTGTTAGTATATGTTGTACAAGATGTCTTATATGTCCATTGTTTAAACTTTAATTTTAGATGCCTAATTTAAAGCACCGATATTCCTAGAATTATGACCACATAGCTAATATAGTTGCTGCAATATAAAGAAATTTGTTCAAAGCTTCTAATGGACCATAGCTTACCAAATTCGGAATGATGGAGGCGGTAGAAGAACCCTAGGCGTTCACCTTGATGAAAATGCTGCATATCAACCAAGTCCCCTGTCCATATCATGCATAGAATCCCTGAAATAAACGCATACGCGGTACATGAACAATTTTGCAAGCAGTGTCTTCTACAAGTGTCTTCTACAATTTTGCAATCCGCCGGTGAAAACAAGTTTGCAAAATCGGGTAACTTTGTGCACTTGGTTTTCTTAAATCCATCTGGTTTAACTTTTTCCACTACTGTGCCTGTAACATCATCAGTACTCGGGCACTGCAGTTCGGTCTTACGTACACACCCACCGGACCAGTGGCTTGCATCCCACTGAGCTTGAGACTTTGGTCTAAACCCTTCTAAACAAATGCACTTTCGAGAATCGAATTGGTCACAGATTGAATAATTCCCACAAAAATTATAACGTTCGCATTCGTTAGCAGGGTCAGGCTCTGATTGCACATAGTGCCATTGCTTTGTACTAGCATTCCACCTTGACTTCTTTTCCTTACCCTCCCAGCTTATCTGAAATCGAACCAAATCTGTTGTCGGTGATACAGTGTACGTAAGATACATGGTTCCGTTTTCGTCGGGATGTGAAATGTCGAAACCAAGGAAGGAAGTAGCATAATTTCTCATAGAGGGGATGCCTGTAAAATACTGCTGATTCCACTGCCCACTTCTCCACAGCCTCTGGTTATTATGCTTATCCCATAGTACTATCTGCTGTCCTCCATTAGGATCAACTTCCAAACTGTAGTTCCCCGGTGAAGGATCATCCGGTGATGTCCACGATCTGTAAGCACGGTACTCGCCTCTTTTAGAGCTCACCGGAACTCTCATTCCCGGCAAAAATGTATCGGTCGGCTCGTTGAAGCTCTGCCATAGGGCCCTGTTGATATAAGCAACACGATCATCTCTTGACAGCACAAAATTTCCATTATTCCACAGTTTTGCTGCAGTGTTGTTTGATGAACCAGAAACATTCGATGACCATACCGAAATGTTCCTACCGTCCCGGACGACTAATTTTCCATCGACTTCGATCCTCAAAACTCCATTTCTGTCTGATATTGGCTTGTCTCTATTGGCAACCCAAACAACTGTTTCGGAATCGAACTTGTACCATATCCCCAGATATGTACAATTGGAGTTTCCAGGACTGAAAAATCCCAGTTCAAAAACATTATTCTCAGATATCAACCTGTCGTCATTTCTTAAAGTTTCGCCTTGCCTGAGTATATCATTAGCCGCATAGCAAAACTGAACTAAAGAAAACAGCAGAAATATGAATGGAACCATAGAGACAAAAACTGGGTTTTTGTTATGAGTTTCCATGTAATTGTAAACCAAATAGGAACACAATTCAGACTTTAAGAACCAGTAGAAAACCAAGCGAAGAACTTAGGAAACTTCTTAAACATGTCACAATCACTCGGTTTCTCAACTGTTGTGTTGACTAGAGTAAAACATTAAAATAGAAAAATCAGACAAAAGATGTGTTTCACAATATAAGCAATGAATCAAACATAGGATGTCAGTTGGACGGAGCAAGAAAGGTGATGGAAGGGTGCTCTATAAATATATTTGTCAAAAAATTTCATTTTTATTCCCATCCCGCGTCTGCGTGTATGTATAAAATTTCAATACATTCCCCCTTCAGCGATGGAAATCCTCTATCCTTTTCGGTGTCCCTACTTATGCCCCACACTCAAAATTAGATTTAGGGTTTAAGGTTTAGGGTTTTAGGTTAAGGGTTATGGTTAGGGTTTAGGGAATTTAGGGTAGGGTGTATTTTTTAGGGTATAGGGTGTAGGGTTTAGGATTTAGAATTTAGTGTTAGGGCTTGAAATTTAATTTTGTTGTGTTTTTTTAGTGTTGTGGCATAAGTAGAGGCACCGAAAAGGGGCATAGGATTTTTATCCCACTTCAGCACTTCAGTATCATGGACGGAAAAAACATAAATGTTTAAAGGTGGAGAGGGTAAATTTAAAAATAAACTAATTTATAAAGAAATTTATATATAAGGACAAAGCTGGGAAAAAGTTCTTGGTACTCGTCCTACGATTCAATTCATACAATATATTTATAAGTAACTATTAAATAAATATAAACCTGAAATATTACCCAAAATCATAATAATTTATTAAGATTTTAAGTTTCAACCTAAAATGTTATACAAAATCATAATAATTTAAGTTGCAACCTAAAATGTTACCAATACATATAACATTTTAGTTTGAAAACCTAAAACTGAAATATTACCCAAAATTATAACAATTCAGGTTCCAACTGAAAATGTTACCAATATATATAACATTTTAGGTTGATAACTGGGTAAAAAAACAGTCACGTCGTATATTAGCCGCATTTTAACCTACCGTACAATAGAGCTACTCGGGTAGGTAATGGCTTGGCATTAAACGTTGGCGGGAAATTGAAGAATTCAAGGAAAAATAAAAACAAAAGATTAAGGGCTAGTTTAGTATTGCTGTTAAAAAGTGATTTTTAAAAGTGATGTTAGAAAGAGATTTTGAAAAATGATTTTAAAAAGTTTGTTGTAAGATTTTAGTGTTTATCATTGCTGTCAAAAAGTGCTTTTAAGAAGATAAATGATCATTTTGGACATGATATTGTTAGTTATATATATTTGTATGTATAGATATATAAAATTGATATTCAAATTTTCTAATGTTATAATATATGAAATATATCAGCTTAAATTATTATAAAAATATTTTTATTAATAAATTGTTGTGAATAATGTGAAAAACAAGAACAAGAAGAAATAGGAACAAAATAAGATGAGAGAAAAGAAAGAGATTTGTATTATTCTGAATATTGACTTGTGTACAATGCCTTCAGTAAATCATCTATTTATAGGCATAAGAAGTACATAATACATTAAACTCTAATTAATGTAGATAATAATCCTAATGATAAAATAATTCAAATCTCCTTTGATAAAGTCCTTATCATGATAGACATCCACATAGATAAATATTCATAACACTCCCCCTTGGATGTCTATGAAGACAGTGTGCCTCGTTAAAACTTTACTAAGATAAAAACCTCGTAAAAAAACTTTAAAGGAAAATAGTACACACATCTTTAATACGCATAACATGTTACCTCATTAAAAACCTTTCCAGGAAAACCCAATGGGACAAAACCATGGATAAGGAAAAGAGTACAACACGTATTTTGCTCCCCCTCATAAATACATCATATAAGATCTTTGACACGATGCGATCCGATATTACAAATTAACTTCTCAAATGGAGTAGTAGGGAGTGCCTTGGTAAATAAATCTGCCAAGTTATCACATGAACGAATCTGTTGGACATCAATGTCTCCATTCTTTTGTAGATCGTGAGTGAAGAAGAATTTTGGGGAGATGTGTTTTGTTCTATCACCCTTTATGTATCCTTCCTTAAGTTGGGAAATACATGTCGTATTATCCTCATATAAGACCGTCGGAGCTACTTTTTCAGAGTGTAAACCACAATTTTCGCGAATATGATTGGTTACAGACCTTAGCCACACACATTCACGACTAGCCTCATGTATAGCCAAAATCTCAGCATGATTAGAGGAAGTAGCAGTAATTGTTTGTTTCATTGAGCGCCAAGAAATTGTTGTACCATTGTATGTAAATACATAACCAGTCTGTGATCGAGCATTATGAGGATCAGATAAGTATCCTGCATCCGCAAAACCAACCAATTCTGTTTTGGATAGATTAGAGAAAAATAATCCCATGTCTTTCGTACCTTGAAGATAACGAAATATGTGTTTGACCCCATTCCAATGTCTTCGGGTTGGGCATGAACTAAATCTTGCCAACAAATTGACAGCAAACGATATGTCAGGTCGTGTGTGACTAGAAAGATACATTAATGCACCAATAGCACTTAAGTATGGCACTTCTAGACCAAGAATATCTTCATCCATCTCTCGAGGACGGAATGGATCTTTGTTAACATCAAGTGACCTAACAACCATAGGAGTGCTCAATGGATGTGCATTATGCATGTAAAATTTCTTTAGCATTTTTTCTATGTATGTTGATTGATGCACAAGGATTCCATCCTTTAAGTGTTCAATATGTAATCCAAGACAGAACCTTGTTTTCCCAAGATATTTCATTTCAAATTCTTTCTTTAAGCATTCTACTGTCAATGAGATCTCTTCAGGAGTTCCAATAATATTCAAATCATCAACATACACAAGAATAATAACAAATCCAGAGCTAAATCTCTTAATAAAAATGCATGGAGAAATTGGATCATTCTTATAGCCTTCTGCTAATAAGTATTCACTGAGGCGATTATACCACATGCGCCCAGATTGTTTTAATCCATAAAGGGATCTGTTCAATTTGATTGAATAATATTCTCGAGAACTTGAATTAACTGCTTCAGGTAGTTTGAAACCTTCCGGAAGTTTCATATAAATATTATTATCAAGAGGCCCATACAAATAGGCTGTAACAACATCCATTAAGCGGAAATTAAGTCTCTCTTTTATTGCCAGACTAATCAAAAATTTAAAAGTGGTTGCATCCACCACAAGCTTTATAATCAATTCCCGGTCTTTGTGAGAATCCTTGTGCAACCAAACGAGCTTTATATCTCGCAATTTTTCCTTTTTCATTTCTCTTTCTCACAAAAACCCATTTATACCCCACAAGTTTTACACCTTCCGGTGTACGGACTACAGGCCCGAATACTTCTCTTTTTGATAGAGATGTTAGTTCCGCTTCAATTGCCTCTTTCCATTTTGGCCAATCATCTCTTTGCTTACATTGTTCAATTGACAATGGTTCATGATCCACATTATCATTCAAAATCTCTAGTGCTATATTGCATACAAAAGTATTATCGACGTCGATTTTGTTTCGGTTCCACTTCTTACCAGACATGACATAATTTATTGAGATCTCATCATTATCAGGTACCTGATTCATGTCTAATGTCTCTTTTGGAGACCTTTTAATCTCTTCTCGAGATTTTTCATAATCCATTGATTCCTCGATTAGACCATCACATGATATAGCTCCTTTTCTTTTCCGAGGATTTTTATCTTTGGAACCTACTGGTCTACCACGCTTCAGGCGTGCGTTTGACTCATTAGCAACTAGAGTTTGTCTTTCTGGGACATCAATCTTAATCGGAGCATTCACAACTGGTATATGTGACTTAGTCACTTTTTTAGGATCAGCAAAATCATCTGGCAATTGATTTGCTAAGTTTTGCAAATGAATTATCCTTTGAACTTCTAGTTCACATGTTGGGTACGTGGATCAAAATGAGATAACGATAATTCATTCCAACTTATTTCTTTTCCCAGATGTTTATTTTCTCCCCCTAATGTTGGGAAAACCGACTCATTAAAATGACAATCGGCAAATCGAGCTGTAAATAAATTCCCCGTCAAAGGCTCAAGATATTTAACTATCGAAGGGGATTCAAAACCGACATATATTCCCAATCTCCTTTGAGGACCCATCTTTGTGCATTGTGGTGGAGCAATCGGAACATATACCGCACATCCAAAAATTCTAAGATGAGAAATATTTGGTTCCTGACCAAAAACCATTTGTAATGGGGAGATATTATGATAACTTACAGGCCTGATGCGAATCAATGATGCTGCATGTAAAATGGCATGTCCCCATGCAGAAATCGGTAGTTTTGACTTCATTAGTAACGGTCTTGCAATTAATTGAAGTCGTTTGATAAAGGACTCTGCAAGACCATTTTGTGTATGAATATGCGCTACAGGGTGTTCAACACTTATTCCAATCGACATGCAAAAATCATCAAAACTCTGAGAAGTAAATTCACCAGTATTATCAAGACGAATTGTCTTTATAGGGGAATCTGGAAAATGTGCTCGTAATTTTATCAACTGAGCAAGTAACCTCACAAATGCCAAGTTGCGGGTTGATAGCAAGGATACATGTGACCATCTAGTCGATGCATCGATTAAAACTAGAAAATATCTAAATGGTCCACAAGAAGGGTGTATAGGCCCACATATATCACCATGTATCCGTTCTAAAAAATTGATAGACTCATAATTTACTTTAGCTGGTGATGGTCAAATAATTAGTTTGCCTTGAGAACAAGCATCACATGAAAAGGCATTACTTTGAAGAATCTGTTGGTTCTTCAATGAGTGACCACATGAATTGTCGATAATTTTTCGCATCATAATCGAACCGGGATGGCCTAACCGGTCATGCCAAATAATAAAGTTATCAGTAAACTTATAGTTTACAATAGCATGTGCTTCAATTGCACTAATTCTTGTGTAGTACAATCCGGATGACAGTGCATGTAATTTTTAAAATAAGATGAGAGAAAAGAAAGAGATTTGTATTATTCTGAATATTGACTTGTGTACAATGCCTTCAGTAAAACATCTATTTATAGGCATAAGAAGTACATAATACATTAAACTCTAATTAATGTAGATAATAATCCTAATGATAAAATAATTCAAATCTCCTTTGATAAAGTCCTTATCATGATAGACTTCCACATAGATAAATATTCATAACATAAATATATTTTTTTAACAATTATACGTGTTCTATGAAATTATAACAAAATTGACATATTTTATTTTAAAAACTTGACATAAATAAATATATATCATTTAAAATTAAAAAAATAATTATTAATTATATAACTATAACTTCGTAAAGAATTATAAATTTATAAATTATAAATAAACATAATAGCAAATGAAGGTTAAAATTGTAATTTGTCTCTCAAAATCACTTTTACAACCGCAAAAGCTAAAAATTTTAGCTTTTGCGTTTGGGTTGAAAATCACTTTTCAAAAGCAGTTTTTCCTCCAAAAGCTAGCTGTTTAGCACAGCTTTTGCCCTCAAACCAGCTTTTGGAACCAAAAGCTGGTTTGAAAAGCAATGCTAAACAAAGCCTAAGAATCCTAACCTTGACATTGTGGTGGGAGTGAATTGAATTGGAGTTGTTACTTTTATAATGGACCTTTTGTAGTATCTGGTTTGTATTAATCAATTAATGAATTGTATATCAATAATTATACTAAAAATAAAAAAGGCTTAAAGGATAAATTTTTGGTTAAATGAAGAGATATTACATTCCCATGATAGGATTCGAACTTATATGAGATGAGTCAATATGAGCATCCTCAACCACTAGGTCAATTAGTGAATCTCGCTTAAAGAATAATTTTACCCCTATAGTAATTCAAAATCAGCAATTTTGTCCCTACTTTTTAATTGCATCAATTTAGGTCTCATATTCTTCCAAAATAAACAATGTTGTCTCTCCTTTTTAGTTTCATCAATTTATCCCTCGAACTCATGGATTATGTCAATCTCACCCTTTGATTGTCGTTGACTGACAAAGTTGTTAAATTCTGCGCATGTGATGTTATATGCTTCCACATTTATCATTATCGTTAATTGTCTTGTCATATGCATGATGACATTGTAGTATAGATGTATGGGTGTAAATGAACAGAGTGTTCGATAAACCGTTCGTTTAACGTTCGTTTATTAAGCTAAATAAACGAGTATGTACAAAGTTTTTATGTTCGTTTAATAAAAAACACAAACAGAGGTGTGTTCGATTCATTTATGTTCACGAACAAGCTCGTTTATAGACTCATTTATAAGCTCGTTTTTAGGCTCGTTTATAGACTCGTTTATAAGCTCGTTATTGCTAAGAATGTTATATAAGTTCATGTTGAAATGTAAGATTTATTTTGTTACTTTTGTTTTATTTATTGTTAATTTAGTTAACATTTCTTAACATATAAACGAACACGTTCGTTAACACTTAAATGAACACGTTCGTGAACACTTAAACGAACACGTTCATGAACACTTAAACGAACACGTTCGTGAACACTAAACAAATGAACACGAACACATTTAAAAATAAATAAACAAACATAAACACAATATTAAAATTTTAAATGAACACGAACCGAACATGAACACCTTTAAAATAACCATATGAACACGTACATAGTCTTGTTCGTTCAAGTTCGGTTCATTTACAGACGGAAGGGGTTAATGAAAAATTACAGTCAGAATGGAGTAAGTGGAAAGGGGTGTATGGAAGGAATACAGAATCGAAGAAAGCTGCTGGTTACAGAAATCAAGGCTAAAGTGGCACGGCGAAGGGGACAGAAACACGCGTTTTTTTCACGCAGTGGCATCGAATAGAAGGAAACGAAACTGCTTTCATGGCATGAAGGTGGATGGTATTTGGATAGATGACCCATGCACGGTAAGGAAACTGGTCAGCGAGCACTTTAAAACTGCTTACAATTCAAGTAAGACACTGGAATTGATTGATTTGAATCTCGACTTCAAGGTTATCAGTAAAGAACAAGCCAGGGCTTTAGAATTGGAGTTTACCGAAGAAGAAATTCGGTTTGCCCTTAGTTCATCGGATGGGAACAAGGCCCCCGGGCCCGACGAGTTTAATTTAAACTTCTTCAAAAAAAATTGGAATGAGCTGAAGATGGATATTCTGAAATTTTTCGATGATGTGTTCACAGGGAAGACTTGGGAGGAGGGGACCAATCACTCGTACATAACCCTTATCCCGAAAGTTAGCAATCCGGAAACACTGGATGAGTTCAGACCAATAAGCTTGGTTGGCGGAATGTACAAGTTGCTATCAAAGGTGTTGGCTCGTAGGCTGCGTACCGTGATGGATATAATTGTTGGGGGAAATCAGTTTGCATTCGTCTAGGGCAGACAAATTTTGGACTGTTCACTTATCGCCAATGAAACAATCGACTTCATGAGGAGGAAAGGGAGATGTGGGGTAGCCTTTAAGATCGATTTCCAAAAGGCATACGACACGGTAGATTGGGAGTTTTTGATGAAAGTTTTAAAGAAGTGTGGGTTTGGGAGGAAGTGGCGGAATTGGATAAGAAAATGTATTTCGACAGCAACGATTGCAGTGCTGGTAAATGGTTCGCCAACAGAGGCTTTCTCTATCTCAAGAGGACTTCGACAAGGCTGTTCCTTGTCCCCCTTGTTATTCAACCTCGTCAGAGAAGCACTCAGTTTGTCTATTAAAAAGGCGGCTAGTTTAGGCCTTTTCTCCGATTTCTCGATCGGAAGGGTTAGCGGGGGTATTTCGATAACGCATCTACAATTTGCAGATGATTTATTAATCTTTTGTGGAGGTGAAGAAAGGCAAGTACGAAATGTGAAAAGAGTCCTAAGGGTATTTGAGCTTGCTTCCGGATTGAAGCTAAATCTAAAAAAATGCAAAATGTTTGGCATTAATCTACTGCAGGAGAAGCTGAATAAGTGGGCGGAGACGATTGGCTGCACATCGAGTTCGTTGCCTACGGAATATCTCGGGTTACCTCTAGGAGTTCAAAGGAATAATGTAGCAATGTGGGAACCTGTATTTGGAAAATTTAATAGATGGCTTGAGGGGTGGAAAACTAAATTGTTATCCATCGGTGGTCGAGTGGTTTTGATTAAATCCATATTATCGAGTTTGCATATATACTTCATGTCCCTTTTCAGAATGCCTTCAATAGTAAAGAGACGTCTCAACAGTCTTATGGCCAAGTTTCTGTGGGGAGGGGATGCCGATAAGAAATGCTTGCATTGGCTTAATTGGAGGAAGGTCTGTTCTTCTAAAACTCAAGGAGGGTTGGGAATTTGCAATATTTCTTTAATGAATAGAGCTCTTTTAGGGAAATGGTACTGCAGGTATGGAAATGAATCGGGCAGTTTTTGGCGAAGATTCATTGCTTGTATCAATCCGAGTCATTCAAGTAGTTCGGTGCTTCCATCTCATAACAAGAAAAATTGTTCGTGGATATGGTCAGATATCTTAAAAGTTGTTCTAGAGGATGACGATATTGGGAACTGTCTTCGGAAAAATATGGCTTTGCAAGTGGGGAATGGGCAGCGGATCAGTTTCTGGTCGGATGTGTGGTTGGAGGACAAAGCTCTGAAAGAATTATATCCACGTATTTTTGCTGTGGCCATTAATAAAGTTGGTTGCGTGGCCGACTTTGGAAGCAAGGGGGAGACAAACTGGAATTGGAACATTTTACTTCGGAGACCCCTCTACGATTGGGAGTTGATCCAGTGGGATAATCTCATGAACAAACTGGGAAACTTTAGAGTAAGCATGGCAGATGAAGACTGGATTAAATGGAACGGAACCGGTGATGGATGCTTCTCTATTAAATCGGTGAGGGAATTATTAGAAAGTAAGAAACCTGAAAATTTAAATTGGGACAGATTGGTTTGGATCGGTATTGCTCTTCCTAAGGTAGAAATATTTATGTGGCGAGCATTGTGGGAGAGAATTCCTGTCAAGTTCGAGTTGGCGAAGAGAGGAATTGGTACTAACGACAATCCAAACTGCCCGCTCTGCCGGAGGAATCCCGAAACAGTAAGTCATCTTTTTATTAATTGTCATGTGGTTTGGCTTACTTGGATGTACTCCTGCAACTTGATTGGGGTAGCTACTGTCCTGCCAAATAGCTTGGAAATGCTTGTGGAAATGTGGGGTAATATTTGTAACCATGATCATGTGAATTGGTGGATTATCGCACCATTCGCTGTATTATGGACGGTGTGGCTCATGTGCAATGTTATCATTTTCAAAGGAAAGAACATGGATGGTTCCCAGCTTAATTTCCTGGTTCGTTACAGATTAGCTTGGTGGATTAAAAGTAAAGGTAGTGATGGACCGATATCGGTTGAGTCCATAATGGTTGACATGTGTTTGGCTAGTACACTTTGGAAAGTCAAAATCAAGACACGGCCAAAACTAAAATGGGAACCGCCTCCGATGGGATTCTTGAATATGAACGTTGACGGTGCATCATCTGCGGATAAAAATGGTTGTGGTATAGGGGGACTGTTGAGGGATCACAGCGGGTTGAAGTTGATCGAATTTTCGGAAGCAAGCGCGCTTTATCCACCTGCTATCATAGAGCTGCTTGCTATTACAAGAGGGATTGAAATTTTCATGGCTTCTACCTGGGCCAGTAGGTGCAGATTGATTGTGGAGTCTGACTGTGCCCAGGCGGTAGACTGGATAGCTGGGAGAAAGTCAGCGCCGTTGGCTTGGTGTCCTGCAATCAACAAATGTAGAGGAACAATTTCGGATAAAGGAATGTTAATTTTTCATATTCCTAGATGTTGTAATATGGAGGCAGATCGATTGGCAAAAAAAGGCATAGGATAGTTTCATTGTGGATCGTCTGCCCCCTTTTTTGACAGATTTGAGGTTATGTGTTTGTAATATTTTAAGTCTTTTTATAATAAATGTTAAGGCACTCTTTTCCCCCTACCTAGGTTTAGAGGGGGTTTTTAACGAGGCATGATTTTCTTTCAAGAAAAATTACAATTTTTACGGGTCAATTTTTTTGTAATAATATGATGCGGTATAAATGCTAATTTGAGGATAAAATTAGAATGTTCAAAAGTTTAGACACTAATTTAGAAGAAAGAACATAATTTAGGGATGAAACTGTAATGTTAAAAATTTGAGAATCAATTTAAAATATAGATCATGGGGATGAAATTAAAATATTAAAAAAAGTTTATATGCAGTACAATTAACTCTAATCATAAAGAAGCAAAAAAAATGTGGATTGGGGCCATCTTCTTTCTTCTTTCTGCATCTGAGTCAACTCAGACTGGGTTTTTCTCGAAAATCCTTATGTGATTTTTCAATAAACAAAGGGTAAATGATACCCTTAGTCACTAAACATTAGTATTTGTATCAATTTTGTCACTTAGTTTTAAAACATTTCAATTTAACCATTGAATTTAGTTTTCGGTTCAATTGAGGTATTATCGTTAACAACGTGATGGTGTGGTTGTTTCTTCCCCGTTTTTCTGCAGAAAAATTGCCAACTCCTCCGATTGCCATTGTTCAATCGACTTATGTCATTGCTCGCCATTCGCAGCAAGACTGGTACCAAATGTTTGTATTTCACTAATGTTTCTTCTTTTTGGACTAGTTTTCCACAAAACCCACTCAAAATCAATGCAGATTCTCAAAGTGTTCGGCATCCTAATGCTTTGATCACCTCCGAAATCTTTTAGTAAGACTAGTTTAGAGGTATGTTGTTCGTCATCTAAAAAAACATTTCTCACTATTTGAATTTCCAAACAAACATCCCAAAACCCTTAACTCATAGAGTTCCCCAAACCCCAAAAATGATAGTTTTTTATGTTTAATTTCATGAGTTTTAAAGAGGTTTTGAGAAAATCTAAACCTATAAAGTGGTATAAGATGATAGTTGAGTTCCTCAAGGGTGGTCGCAAAAGACGTCGGTGAAAGGTGGTTTCCAACAACGACTAAAAACGAGTGAAACCCCTATTTTTGATGAAGAAGGTATGGAATGAAATACGATACAAAAAGTAATTTTAATGCTAAAATTGAAATATTTTAAAGTTTAGTGATCAAATTGATACACTTCTTTAAGTTCAGTGACTAATAGTGTAGTTTACCCAAAGAATTATTCAAATTTAGTTTGAAATATAGTAACTTTTAACAGCTGGCAATTGATTAAATAGGAAAAGACCAAGTTCTCCACGTCTGTGCGACAACTAGGAAAGTGGGGCTTTTCTTTTCTATTTTTACCAAAAGAAACTGAGGCTACAATGACAGAGACTGTGTTGAATAATAACATACAATAACAATGATAATTAAATATCAATACCATTAGGAACCTAATCAGTGTTTGAGTAAAAAAATGAATGATGTTTATTTTAAAAAAACATAAATTTAAATTGTTTTGTTTATAAAATGTATGTATATCGTTAAAGAGTTAAGAATACGTATTTAAATCGCTTATGTCCTCTTTCTTTTTTCACAATTTGGTTTTCCTCAAAATTGATAAAACATTATTAAAATCTGTGTTTAAGAGGAAAGATTTTGGGACTTTTTGCATAAATTTACCAAAAATAAATCAAACAAGTTAAAGAACTCATGGCTGAGTCACCAAAAAGAGCAAACTTCAAAAACTAAGTGACCAACATAAAAAATACGTACAAAATTGAGTGACAAAAATATAATTTATCTGATTTCTATACAAATGTAAGTATTCAATTTGGACAAACATTTTTATTAAATCCAACTAAATTGTTTAAAAAAACTTGAAAGGTTATTGGAAATAATCACAAATTGTCAAGAAATGAATAACTCCACTTTAATATGGATGGGTTGTTTCTGTTGGTCGAATATTTATTACTATTTCTTAAGAAAATCAAACCTGTGGAGTAGTCCTAATAGTAAAGGATGGTGTATTTCATTCATGTGAGTTGGATCCGAGCACTACGTATATAGGTATGTATTATTAAATATATATTATCTTGTAATCACATCAGCACATTCAATAAATTTTTCGTATTGAACTGTACATTTTTTTTGCTCATGTAGTTTTCAGTAAAAAATTCACTTGAGTTTTTAACATCCCATATAAAGTATGATAGTCAATATTGTACTGATATGGTCGTCCATGTATTAAATTGATATAAAGTATTTTGTTTTTTTTTAATAGAAGTCACTAATTTTATTAAAATTAGCTACTTTAGATCATACAATGACCGTACATAGAAAAAGTTAAAAAAAATCATTCAAAGACTCGATCGAAAAAATCGACACGAACAAATCTGACTGCATCGGCAAACGAACCACAAAATGGGATTAATCTATTGAAGACCACCGAGAACCGCATATCAGAACTGAGCGTCGTGAGAAACTATCCACGAGCGCAAACCGCGTATCTAAATTCAATCCGAGGGTACAAAGCAGGGAAGATCACCATGATAACAAATAAGCGCCATCTTGATTAGTCGTGGCGTCGTCAGATCCAATCTTAATAAAAACAAAACAAAAAAAGAAGAAAAAAAACATGCCAAACGACAGAAAAAACGTACCAAAAGATAGAATAAATCGTGCTATAAGAACAAAATAATTTATTAAAAATTAACAAATAAAATAAGTGAAACGATAGTTTCCGACAGTTGACGAATAGACCAATACTAGACCTTAGAATTTGGGTAACCATAGCAGGGGCAGACCGTGGTAGGAGCCTAAGGGGGCCTTGCCACCCCCCCTCCCCCCATTTTGAACATTTTATATTTGGTCCTTCAAATTTTTATAAAATATTAATTTGGCCTTCTCAAAAATTGAAAATTTTTAATTTGGCCCCTTCAAAACTTTAAAAATTATCATTAAGTTTTTATTTCTTTAAATATTTTCAACTAAGTCCCCTTTTAAATTTTTGAAAATTTCTCATTAAACCTCACAAATTTTGAAAATTTTAATTTGCGCTTCTAAAATTTTTGAAAAAATTAAATTAGACCTCTCAACATGTTATACTAAGATCCGCCCCTGAACCAGAGCACTACAAGCTAGTGCCATAAAAGCTTTTGTGAGCATGGCAACAACAGTCACATTGTCTTATTCCAATTCTACTTCTAAGCCCAAGTCATCAAGCATGCATAAGAGAGGGCAAAGAGCCATGTATATACAACAGTCAGGCCCACATGCAACAATTAAGCTTTCAAACGCAAACAACAAGCAAGAAGATCCTCCTTGTCCACAACACCTTCATTGAAAATGTATATGCATCTCTGCTTTCATAATTCCCAACATTCCAATTAGATTCAACAAAAGAAACATTACCACGGCCCTGAAGATTAGAGGCCAACAAAGGAAAAATCCTGAAGGATTTCCGGTCTAAAAACCTGATTCCATATGCGTTTGCACAGCAGGACATGTCCGAAGAAAGTGGCTCAAATTTTCAGTGTTGTGAGTACAAACTGGACAAGTATCCGACGTGACTATGTGACGATGACAACGCTCCACATTGGTTAACAATTTCCCGTGCAAGACAAGCCAAAGGAATACACGTATTCTTTGCGGCACATTCAAATGTCAAACATGTTGTCATAAGCCAATATGAACATCCGATGAGGGTAGGGACAAGGCTCTATAAGCTGATCTTGTTGTAAAGAGCTGATTCTCTTCCCAACGCCACCCTCGTGTATCACGTCCCAGATATGCTAGTGGAGGGCAGACAACCACAATTTTGTTCACTATTGGCACACAATAAATAATAATTAATGTTGATATATAAAACAAATAATATTTATTTATTTTTACATAACCAGTCGTTGGCAGAATTGATGTGCTTAGGCTTGCCTTTCAATAGGCCTCAGCACAGCCATGCCACTAAGCTCAAACCTGAAACAAAACGAGAGTTAGTAAGCATTATCCCAGCATCAGATCACCATGACAGAGAGGATTCAAAACCAGCCCTCGAGGGAAAGTAATTGAAACCAGACACTCTCCGGAGTCCGGAGTGCTCCGGCAGAAGAATAAGACATGTTCAACGGTTTCTTCTTTCTCCGCACATCTCCTGCAAAGTGGTGTAGTTGCCACCCCAATCTTTCTAGCTATATACAGTGTAATCCCAACAAGTGCTACACATTTAACTTCCAGCTGATCCAAAGATCAGTTTCAAAACCATTAACACCACATGTATAGAATAATTAAATCCGTCAAAAACAAAATATGAATCAATCCAACACAGCAAACCGAAAGACTTGTCCAGCTTCAAATAGCCAAGAATGAATAGATCACAATAACGAGGGAAGCACGTCGAATTGGTAAACTTAAGAAAGGGTTTTAATAGCAGAACTCCATACCAGACAAGGCATGAAGTGGGAACTACCTCAACTGTATCTTTCCAGCATGTCCACATATATATATGTGGCTAGTTAGTATTAGAATAACCCAACTATAACATGATAGAAAAAATATAACAGAACATGTAAAAGTTTAAGAAAAACAGATTATTATATTATCAAAACAGACCTTAATGTTGAGGTACATCAACTAAAACTGAAAAATATAAACTTTAACAATCATCATAGCTCAAAAAAACCTTTTAACTTACCACAACAGTAAAATTGGTTGTGAACGAGTTGATTCACATTCACAAATGACGATCTTTACAATAACTATCCAACATTTTAAATCAAGATAGATTTGTCAGATCGCACGAGTAGATCAACATACAAGGTGGAAGTGCATAAATCTGCAGAAAAGCCCTTATCGACCATTTCTGCAAGAAGTTGTGTTGCCTTTGAGGTGTAGTTGTTTCGGAAAAACCCTTGGACCATTACATTATAAGAGATTCTATTGGGCAAACACTCGTTATCTCCCATGCTCTTAAACAACTGGTATGCTTCATTTGGCAATCCCTCTTTACAGAACCTATTAATCATTATATTATATGTGTAAACATCGGGTTTCAAACCATTGACCAAGAGTTCATGAAACAATTCCTTTGCACCTTCAATATGCCCAGCTTTGCACAAGCCATCAATTAGGACAGTATAAAAGATAATGTTGAGTTCCAACCCACTATTCCGGATCACGTGAAAAATTTTCAATGCCTCTTTGAGTTTACCACATTTGCATAAACCATCCAGCAAAATTGAACAGGTCACTTGACTTGGAACCAGTCTAGAAGCAAACATCTTCCCCAAAAGTTTGCATGCAGCAGCGACTCTCCCTAACTGAAACATACCGTGTATTAGAGTGTTGTATGTGACAGTATCAGGGGTTGGTCCAGTTCGAGATATTTCATTAAAGAGTTCCATTGCTTCATCCATTTTGTTTTGCATGCAATAGCCGTTTATCAATGAAGTATGGGTAATAACATCAGGCGCAATGCCTTGCTTTCTCATCATGTCAACAATATCTTCAGCTTTAGAAACCATTCCCTCCTTGCAATAAGCATCGACCAATGTATTATACGTGACAACATTAGGCTCAATGCCTTGCTTCCTCATTGTGCAAACAATATCCATAGCTTCACAAATCATACCCTCCTTGCAATAAGCGTCAATCAAGACACTATAGGTGAAAACATCAAGTGAAATATCGTTATCCATCATTTCATTCAAGAGCCTTCTTGCCTCCTTCTGCTGGCCCAAATTACACAGAGCATGAATTAAACAATTGTAAATAATAACATTTGGTCTATTGCCCTTAACCTTCAGTTCAGAGAAGAGATGCAGAGCCTCCTTCAACAACCCATTCTTACAAAGACAATCAATGACTGTGCCATATGCTACAATATTGGGTTTGAAACCTCTTTCTTCCATGAACCTTAAAAACCTTACAGCTCTAACGGAATCGCCGATCTTACACAACCCATTAAGTATAATACTGTAGGTGATTAAATCAGGTTGATACCCTTTTTCAACCATTTCATCGAACAAACTCACAGCTTGAGAAAACTTACTCTGTTTGCAAAGTCCATTAATCAAAGTGGAAAAAGTAACGACATCAGGTTCAACACCAAACTTGAGCATTTTCCCCAAAACAGATAAACCAAATTCAATTCGACCTAATTGACAAAAGCAATTAACCAAGATGCTGAAAGAATAACCGTCATGTGAAACCCCAGACAATTCTAGTTGGGTATACATAGAAACAACAAGAGCATAATGTTTCATTCGAACGATGGGTGCTAATAGTTTAGTGAATTCAACAATTGAAGGCTTTGGGTACTTGTCAATCATCTTATTAAACACAGCTAAAGCATCATCAACATTATCAAAGCGGCCGTACCTTTTTGGGTTTCCCTTTACAGGCATCGAATTTCTGCTAAAACCCTCGATGTGGGTAGCAAAGGTATTAACAGAAGAAGAAAGAGTAGAGAGATGCCTTCCACCATTAACAAATAAAGAAGGAAGAAGCTTGGCCATACCTTGAAATTAAGCAAAAAGGAAGAAAAGGAGCTGAGCTTGAAATGAAACCACAGTATGCGAGAGGCAGAGAGGAAGAAAGGAGGGCACTGGCAGTTGCCGTTTCGAATTTAACTCTTCCCCGATATCCCTTTATTTGTCATAATTAAAATTTGGGTAAACTACATAAATGACCACTATACTATTAGAAAAGTCGCGATTTGACCACCTTACTTTTTTTCGAAGCAATTAAACTATCAAACTATTTAAATGGTATCAATGTGACCACCAGCCGTTAAAAATAACAGAAAAGTTGACGGACTGTTAAATAAAATTGGTATAATTACACATTTAGTCCTTATTATTTACATATTCTTTCAATTTAGTCCTAATTTATATTAATAAAATAAATTAATTATTTAATTAGATAATGACACATGTCAACGCCTTATTGGAGGACTTTAATTATTTATATTTGATTTAATAAATTTATTTCTCTCTCACCACCTGTTTAAAGGAGAAAAAATGACTTCAAGCAATTTGCTTGACAAGGGAATTGAACCCAGGCAAACACGTATGACTAGCAGCGAAATAACCACTACACCAAACCCAATCATATGCTTATATTTATTCAATTAGATATATATGTCTTTTATATTTACATTTATTCTTTTAATTCAACATATATAATCATCAAATTTATTTATGAGTCAATTGTCAGTATATGACATAAATGAAGCTATGTGGCTTCCTATTTTTTAATTTGCTTATGATTCCCATTTTTTATAAAGAAGAAATCATGTTCTTTCTCGAGCACCGGATATAAAGGTACATAGTTATTGTAGTTCCTATAGATTTTGTACCTTTTTCTCCGTACAGATATGAAGTTTTCTATGTGATTAAGGAAACTAATTAGAGTTCTGGAATAATTGTATATAAGTTTGAAGTTGTGGTGACTCGTTTGTTCTTCACCTCGTTAAGGCCGCTTATGTGAATTCAGTTCTTGGTTCCTTTAAAGTTGTTGTTATGTATTGAATGTGCATTGCCGAAGTAATTAATTAATAATGTTACACTAGTCTATAAACTTGTATTTATTGAAGTCGAAGAGTTGACTCATCATGTGCCCTCTGGTTCTGCAACTTTTCTCTGTTACAGAAGGAGTTGAAGAATGCAACAATCAAAATGGCAGAGCAGATTAAGGTCCTAAACACCCTTGGTGCAGAGAAACAGACGAAAATAGAATTGTTTGAACTTTGATGCACTTAGGCAGGAGCTTGAGTAAGTGTTGTTGCTTTTCTTCATTGTTTTTTGAACAGGTAAAATTTGAGAATGATTAGATGGTCTAACGTAGATCTTTTATGTTTTTACATTCGCATGATGTATAACACTTTGTCATCATGGACAGTATGGTATGCACTCGCACTAAATGTACAATAGAACTAAATTTTCTTCTTATTGGACATAATCCCAGTTCTTGAGAGGGCTTCAAAATCAGTTTGGGAGTTAATTCTGGACAACAATGTACAATGAAACAGTGGAAAGAGTCTTTTGTAAGCTGTGTCAGGGAGCCTCCACTTTTTCCTAATTCAAATGGCGAACATCAGCCTGAAAAAAAGTCGATGACGAGAAAAGAAAAAAAGAAAGAAAAAGAGAATTCAAAGCCCAAATCAAAGAAACGGAGTTTCAGTGACATGAATGTTGAGGGAAGTGCTACTGAAGTTGGAAAAAGTAGTGATACCACGGCTGCACCCGATGATGCAACATAATCTCCCATTCCTGGCGTGAAGATATATCGTTGTGTCAACAGGCACCATTATTTCAAATATGGTGATCTTTTAACCAGAATCCCACCATTGTTAAGTTAGCCTAGAACAGACCGCAAGTGATTGTGTTTGTTGTAGTATTAACCATAGAGTTCTTATGACCCTGTCTCCAATTTTCACTTCCTCGTATATCGCCAAGCCTATTTCTTCTGGCTTTGCTAACTTTCTAAATAAATGAAAGGATACTTGTTTCTCTTGAGTATCTTCAGATTAGATTGATACTTTTAGAATTATATATATAGAAACATGTGTTTCCTTTTGATGTGCATTCAGTCTAAACTTCTTGATTTACATGTGTGAAATATTGTAGACTTGAACACATACTGAAACCTAAATAATATTCCATGAGAAGTATGCCTTAAAAGTGCAGTTGTTTCTTGTTTGCTCAAATATTATTACTCTCAGTTTCAACTCCATGATCGAAGTACATAGGCCCTAAACCCCAAAACTAAATGTTAAACCATAAACCCTATTTAAGGTTTATGGTTTAGCATTTAGTTTTGGGTTTAGGGTTTATGGTTTAACATTTAAAATTATATATGTGAAATTAATTCGATGATTATATATGTTGAATTAAAAGAATAAATGTAGAAACAGAAGACTTATATATTTAATTGAGTAAACTTAAGCATATGATTGGATTTGATGTAGTGGTTATTCCACTGCTAGTCACACTTGGTTGCCTGGGTTTGATTCCCCTGTCAAGTATATTGCTTGAAGTCATTTTTTTCTCCTTTAAACAAATATAAATAATTAAAGTCCTCCAATAAGGTGTTGATACGTGTCACTATCTAATTAAATAATTAATTTATTTTATTAATATAAATTAGGACTAAATTGAAAGAATGTGTAAATAATAAGGACCAAATGTGTAATTATACTAATTTTATTTAACAGTCCCGTCAACTTTTCTGTTATTTTTAACGACTGGTGGTCACATTGATACCATTTAAATAGTTTGATGGTTTAATTGCTTCGAAAAAAAGTAAGGTGGTCAAATCGCGACTTTTCTAATAGCATGATAGTTATTTATGTAGTTTACCCTTAAAATTTTAAATGTTAAATATTATATTAACTAAAATTAATTAAACTAAAATGTAAGACTAAACCTACAATTTATGTATGGTACATATACTAATATCTAAATTCAATTTGGTTTGGTTTATGAAAATTTATAGAAATTTATATTTTTATTCGGCACAATTATATATTTTAATATCACTTTTATTTGCAGTGTTTATATGAATGTTTAAATATGGAAGAACAATTTAAAATGGCCCTTTCATTACACAACCATATGCCTTTTATTTCTGATTTTGTAAGAGCGAGGGTTTTTAGTTTATTTTACTTTAAATTCTTAGTTGGTGTTTATGTGGTACAAATATTAATAAGATAATCTTCACCGAAGGTCCCTTATGTGTAGTGTGTGTTCTATTTTGATCATCAAATTTAAAAGATTATTCTTGTCACTTATGTTTTCGGCCATTATTTTTTTGTTCACTCAATTGTTAGTCTCAGTTAGCTCCCTTTAGTACGATGACGTCGCAAGTTAATAAAAATGTTAATTTTAAATTTGACCTTCAAACTTTTAAAAGTTTATTTTTTTTATCATCTTCACACAAAAAACTCGCCCCCTCAATATTCTCAAACCCAAATCTTAATTCTTCCCTCTAGAACTTCCTTTTGCTCTTAGTTTTAGGTGTACTTCTTGGGCGTGGTGCAAGAGCAAGACAGAATAATGTGGGTTTGCTCTTTTGGACACAGTTAACGTCGTCGCCAATGCAACTATCGTATCCGGCCAGATTCAGTCTCGAGTTGTTATGAACGATCTTGTAGGCTTGGCGCGAGATTGTCATGTCCTTGGAGCGTTGTCACCGGTAATGGTCAGTGTCCCATATGCCTACCTCTGCTCATAGTATGTTGGGGTTGGTGTGTGCCTTAATGAAGTAATCTGCTCCCTATTTAATAGCCTTTAAAGCATGCTCCATTTCTCATGCAACGACGATTTCGTCGTAGAATTGAATGACATCTCAAGATGACATTATGACAGTAAAAGTTATTGGGAGTTTGAACTTGACGTGATCACCGACATCATAATATCCTCCCACTAAGTCTACCTACAATACCAGATTGTAAATTTTGACTTAGAAATAAAACAAAAGGAAATAAGACAAATTTTTAGGCAATCAATGAATTTGAGGGGGTAGGAATTTTTTTTGTAAAGCTGGTAAAAATGAAGTTTTATAAGTTTGAGATTTAAATTTAAAATTAACGCTTTTACTAACGTGCCATATCATTGTGTTAACGAGGGTTAACGGAGACTAACTCTCAGGTGACCAAAACGGTAACGATTGAAAAACATAAGTGGCAAGAATAATCTTTTTTTCAAATTAGGTGACTAAAATAGAACACATACTAAACATAAGGTACCTCCTGTGAAGTTTACCCATATTAATAAAATAATTTATGCCATTATAACTTGTATGATTTAACAATCGTGTAACCAAAACAAAAGTAATTTAAAAGTTGAGTGATTAAATTGATTTTTTTAATTTTAGTTAGAGGTGGCAAACAGGTCATTAGATTCGGTTGAAAAATCGGGCCGGGTCCATTTGGTTCAACTGAAGTACGGTTCGATTTGTTTCAGATTTTGAATCAAATTCAGGTCATTGTGTTCGGTTCGATTTCGAATTTCGGTTCTCGAGTCTCGGATTAAGTTTGTTAGGTTTAATTTTAGTAATCAAAAGAAGAGTGATGAGAATACCAAGTGTAAAGAAACTAATAACAACCGAAAGAATGGAAGATTATAATCTGAACTTTATTGCTTAAGAAGTAAACATGCTTACAATATATAGGGTGTGCATGGCTTCATGCAGCAACCCTAACCACTTGCAACAACCCTCTAACAAACTACTAACAGCTACTAACAGTCGAACTGCCTAGCTAACATATTTGGATCACTCTAGAAACTTAACATTTCCCCTACTTTTTCTCTTCTCCTAGCTGATAAAAAGAACTGGCAGACATTACATTAAGCTTTTCTCTAAAGAGTTCAAAGTAGGAGTTTGACAATGGCTTTGTGAATCCATCTGCAACTTGATGCATGGCTGGAACATAGTTCACACGGAGACATCCATCAGCAATCTTTTCTCTCACGAAATGAACATCCAGGTCTACATGCTTCGATTGAGCATGAAACACAGGATTCATGCTTAAGGAGACTGCACTTGTACTATCACTCCAAATCACCGGAGTTTGATGTTGCACAACACCCATGTCAGTCAATAACGCCTGAATCCAGGTCACCTCTGATGTTGTGTCTGCAGTACTACGATATTCAGCCTCCATTGTTGACCTGGCAACCACCTTTTACTTCTTCGAGTTCCACGTGAGCAAATTGTTTCCCAAGTAGACACAGCTTCCAGTAGTAGACCTCCGGTCATCAGGATTACTTCCCCAGTCTGCATCCGAGAAAGAAACAATTCCTGCTCCAGGTTCAGAAGGCTTGAAGACCAAACCATATTGCAATGTTACATTCAAGTATCTTAAGATCCTTTTTACAGCAAGAAGATGCCCTCACACGGACAATGCATGTACTGAGCTACCTTGTGCACACTGAAGGTGATATCAGGCCTTGTGTGACACAAGTAGAGAAGGGCACCAACAATACTTCTATAGCCCGTAGCATCCTCAATTGGACTACCTGCATCTTCACTGAGTTTTGATGCAGCTAGCATTGGTGCATTGGCAGCATTAGCACCATCCATCTTGGTCTTCTGAAGAAGCTCTTGAGCATATTTGCGCTGGCTGAGAAACAGACTACCATTGCACCGCTGAACTTCTATACCAAGGAAAAAATTCAGTTGACCTAAATCTTTGAGGGAGAATTCCTTTCTCAACAATGTTATGACATTGGTCACATTTTCCTCAGAGCTGCCTGTGAGTATTATGTCATCGACATATACCAAGACATAAGTAAAAAACTTCTGATTCTTTTTGAACAAACAAAGAGGAGTCTGCAGCTGACCTCTTGAATCCAATAGAAACCAAAAAATCTTTCAAGCGTGTATACCAATTTCGTGGGGCTTGTCTCAGTCCATACAAAGCTTTTTCAAGCTTACACACCATTTGCTTATCACCATCACATGAAACTTCAAAACCAGGAGGCTGTCGCATGAAAACATCCTCACTCAACCCTCCATTTAAGAAGGCATTGTCAATATCAATCTGCCTGAGAATCCACTTGTTCGAAACAGCTAAAGCAAGTACAACGTTCACTGAGGCAGACTTCACAACTGGGCTAAATGTGTCATGAAAATCTTGCCCGGGAACCTGATTAAAACCCTGAGCCACAAGTCGAGCTTTGTAACGAGCAATAGAGTCATCGACATTCTTCTTAATCCTGAAGATCCACTTGCACCCAACCACTGATCTCCCAGCAGGAAGCTCAACAAGCCTCCACATACCATTTTTTTCAAGCGCATGATGCTCAGCTTCAACAGCAGCTTTCCACTTAGGATCAGAGAGAGCTTCATTGATTGAAGATGGTACCACATCATCATCAGCAGTAGCAACATATATTTTTGGTTTAAAGACCCCAGCTTTACTTCTTGTAGTCATGTGATGAACGTTGTCAAACTTAGGAGGTGCCACAGGTAATGAGGTAACAATTTCAGAAGGACATACCTCAAGATCAGGTGTATGACCACTGATCATAGGACTATGTGTATCACCAACAACTTGAGAACCAAGTGGAGAAGACACTCGTGAGGAAACAATAGGCACAGACTGACCTGATGACTGAGCATGATCAGCGTGCAACATTGGTGACACTACCCCAGGAGGACTAAAATTATCCATTGAACCTCCAAGTCCCACATCGAGAGGACTTGAACCATGTAGCTCATAATCGACCACAGCACCAATTTCACCAGGAACATCAGGAACAACTGGAGAACCTTCAGAGGCATTAGGACCTACAACATCAGACACAGCAAGTGAATCAGACTCTCTCGGCACAACTTCAGGAGCAACCACAAGAGCAACAACTAAATCAGACTCTCTTGGCACAGCAGCTGGATCAACTTCCCTATGTAATGCAGTACTTGTTCTTCGAGGGTCTTTGAACAAACAACCAACCCCAGTGTAGAACTAATGTTTTGATATAATAATTGAAAAATGTTTTGGACTAATTTGAAAAGAATTTAAAACTTGGTTTTAAGTCCAAACAACTTGAATTTATGTTTGAGGTATTTTAAGAGGTTTTTGGCAAAGATTTTTCATGTTTTAAACAGCCAAACTTGTGTTTTCAAGTCACCAGTATCGATACGGTTGTACCCGTACCGATACCTTTTTGGCCCAGTTTGGCCACTGTCAAAACCCGTATCGATACGAGGGTTTAGTGTATCGATACGGAGTGGGGTCGTTTCGATACGCCACGTCAGCGTACCGATCCCATTTCAACTACCCCAACGGCTAGTTCATATGAAGGCCGTATCGATACCGTTCCAAGTGTATCGATACCCTATGCTGGCAAGAGCCCAACGGCTATTTCCTCAAGAAGGCCGTATCGATACCGTTTCACGTGTATCGATATCGGTAGCTGTAGAACAGCATTTATGAAGGGAATTAAAGTCCTCAACGGCTCCAATTCATCCCCAATGGCTAGTAACGGCTACAAACTCAATTGGGAGTATAAAAGGGACCTCCAAGCATCAAGAGAAGGCTAATGCTTCAATTGTCAATCAACAAATGATCAAGAAATTGTCTTAGTGCTTAAAGTGTCATTTCTTGTATAGACAAACACTAGTGAGCCAAAATTGTTAAATTTGCTCAAGTGTTTTAGGTTTTGGGTGAGTGCTTCATTGTGCAAACAAACACCTATTAGAGGGTTTAAGTTTGCTTCTTATTTCTCTTTGTAAAAGAGGGGTTTGATCAAGGCTTGGGTAGAAGCTTGATCGGTTGTAAGGGTTTCCTCCTAATCCTAGAAAAGGGGACGAATCAATTAGTGGATTGATTGTGAAATCCTTAGTGGGAAGCTAAGGTAGTGGATGTAGGTGCTTGTTAGAAGGCCGAACCACTATAAATCATTGTGTCTTTAATCTTTCTAGCTTCCAAAAACCTTCCACCCAAATATCCAACTCTCCACCACTTGGTGAGCATATATCGGTTGATCGAATCGAGCTCCACACAACACAACAATTGGTATCAGAGCTTGGCTCAATCCGTGAGGATTAACATCCTATTGAGAAGATCCGGCAAGCTCGATCACTTTTTTATCAACCGGCTCAAATGGCACAATCAATCGACAAACCGCCTTTCTTCGACGGAGATCACTATGCCCATTGGAAGACAAAGATGAAGTTCTTCATCAAATCAAAGGATTACAAGCTATGGGATGTAGTTGAAGATGGCCCGTTCGTACCTAAAAGAAGTAAAGCGGAGTGGAGTGCCGACGATCGCAAGAAGATGGAGCTAAATTGCAAAGCCTTGCACATTCTATTTTGTGCTTTTGGTCCATCCATCTATGAGAAGATGTCTTCTTGTGAGAGTGCCAAGGAGGTATGGGACAAGCTTGAAGTCACATACGAGGGGACAAATGAAGTCAAGGAGACCAAGATTGGGCTCCTAACCTTGGAGTATGAGAACTTCAAAATGGATCCGGAAGAGAACATCGAGAAGATGTTTGATAGGTTCTCCACCATCACCAATGGTCTCAAAGGCTATGAAGAAGCCATCCCGGAGGAGAAGCTTGTTCGAAAGCTCATCTACTCACTTCCCGAGTCTTGGGACTCAAAGAGGACCGCCATCATCGAAGCCAAAAATTGGAAGACTTTGAAGCTTGATGAACTAATGGGGTCACTTCTCACTCATCAAATCATGAAGAAGAACAAGAAGGATGAGAAGAAGAGGGAAGAAATTAGAGCTATGGGAGAGAAGAAAATCAAAGGGCTTGGCATCAATGCTAGTGCCATGGCTCTCAAATCCTCCACTTGCCATCATGTCTACTCAAGTGAAGAGGAGGAGGAAGATGAAGAGATAGTCCATCTCTTCAAGAAGTGTGCCCCTTTCATGAAGAAAGCCTTGAGAGAGCTTGAACGAGAACCTAAGAGAAAGGAGAGGGCAAGCACTTCAAGCCATAAGAAGAAGGCACATGTGGCTACTTGGAGTGATGAGGACTCCACCGATGATGAACAAGCCAACCTTTGCCTTATGGCCATCGAAGAAGATTCAAGGGTAACTTCTAATTCATCTACTTCATGTTCTTACACTTTTGATGAATTACAAGATGCCTATGATGATTTGGTTTTAGATTTTAAAAGCCACATTTTGAAAAACAATAAATTGATTTCAAAGTTAAAAATTCAAAATGATTTGCTTTCTAAAACCAAACTTGAACTTGAAGCAAAACTTGAAGAGTTTGAGTTAAAATGTCTTGATTTACAAAAATTGCTTCAAAAAGTTCAAGGAGAAAAAGATTTGATTTCCAAAGAGCTTGAAAAGAAAAACGATTTTGGAAAATCAAATTTTTATGTTAGACAATCTAGTGCCCCTAGATTTGTGAATGGAAAATGTTTTAGAAGTGTTTGGGTCCCAAAAGGACTAACCACTTCAACTAAAAAGGATGAAATTGAAAAATGGATTCCTAAGGGGACTAAATTTTGTGCAACTAACGTTTATGGATCCAAAGCAATTTGGATACCAAAAATTACTTGATTGTCTATTGTAGGTGTGATGGAGATGTTCAACAAGTCAAACATTGAGGGGGAGCTCCATACACACAAGGAAGAACACTTGAAGAAGGAAGGCTTCACATTCTCCCTTGGGTTCAAGTGTTGGTAAAATTTCTAGTTGTTTTGATTTAATTTGTCTTATTGTTTAGTTTATTCAACTAGATGATCATATTTGATGGACTAACTCTTTTGATGATGCTTTGAGTAAGGGGGAGCCAATTTTAAACCAAACTCTTATTTGTGTCAAAATTGTTTACCTCTATTGTTATTTTGAACTTAATGTTTAAATTCTTTTTGATATAACAAAAAGGGGGAGAAATGGTATGGTTTTGAAAAATTGAGTTTTCAAATGAATAAGGGGGAGCTTTATTTGATTTCATACATTTAATATCTTATTCACATTTTTAAAAGTTTAAGGGGGAGAATCCCAAACAATTTTTCAAGTTAGTTTTATTATATCAAAAAGGGGGAGATTGTAGAATTAATGTTTTGATATAATAATTGAAAAATGTTTTGGACTAATTTGAAAAGAATTTAAAACTTGGTTTTAAGTCCAAACAACTTGAATTTATGTTTGAGGTATTTTAAGAGGTTTTTGGCAAAGATTTTTCATGTTTTAAACAGCCAAACTTGTGTTTTCAAGTCACCAGTATCGATACGGTTGTACCCGTACCGATACCTTTTTGGCCCAGTTTGGCCACTGTCAAAACCCGTATCGATACGAGGGTTTAGTGTATCGATACGGAGTGGGGTCGTTTCGATACGCCACGTCAGCGTACCGATCCCATTTCAACTACCCCAACGGCTAGTTCATATGAAGGCCGTATCGATACCGTTCCAAGTGTATCGATACCCTATGCTGGCAAGAGCCCAACGGCTATTTCCTCAAGAAGGCCGTATCGATATCGTTTCACGTGTATCGATACCGGTAGCTGCAGAACAGCATTTATGAAGGGAATTAAAGTCCTCAACGGCTCCAATTCATCCCCAACGGCTAGTAACGGCTACAAACTCAATTGGGAGTATAAAAGGGACCTCCAAGCATCAAGAGAAGGCTAATGCTTCAATTGTCAATCAACAAATGATCAAGAAATTGTCTTAGTGCTTAAAGTGTCATTTCTTGTATAGACAAACACTAGTGAGCCAAAATTGTTAAATTTGCTCAAGTGTTTTAGGTTTTGGGTGAGTGCTTCATTGTGCAAACAAACACCTATTAGAGGGTTTAAGTTTGCTTCTTATTTCTCTTTGTAAAAGAGGGGTTTGATCAAGGCTTGGGTAGAAGCTTGATCGGTTGTAAGGGTTTCCTCCTAATCCTAGAAAAGGGGACGAATCAATTAGTGGATTGATTGTGAAATCCTTAGTGGGAAGCTAAGGTAGTGGATGTAGGTGCTTGTTAGAAGGCCGAACCACTATAAATCATTGTGTCTTTAATCTTTCTAGCTTCCAAAAACCTTCCACCCAAATATCCAACTCTCCACCACTTGGTGAGCATATATCGGTTGATCGAATCGAGCTCCACACAACACAACAATTGGTATCAGAGCTTGGCTCAATCCGTGAGGATTAACATCCTATTGAGAAGATCCGGCAAGCTCGATCACTTTTTTATCAACCGGCTCAAATGGCACAATCAATCGACAAACCGCCTTTCTTCGACGGAGATCACTATGCCCATTGGAAGACAAAGATGAAGTTCTTCATCAAATCAAAGGATTACAAGCTATGGGATGTAGTTGAAGATGGCCCGTTCGTACCTAAAAGAAGTAAAGCGGAGTGGAGTGCCGACGATCGCAAGAAGATGGAGCTAAATTGCAAAGCCTTGCACATTCTATTTTGTGCTTTTGGTCCATCCATCTATGAGAAGATGTCTTCTTGTGAGAGTGCCAAGGAGGTATGGGACAAGCTTGAAGTCACATACGAGGGGACAAATGAAGTCAAGGAGACCAAGATTGGGCTCCTAACCTTGGAGTATGAGAACTTCAAAATGGATCCGGAAGAGAACATCGAGAAGATGTTTGATAGGTTCTCCACCATCACCAATGGTCTCAAAGGCTATGGAGAAGCCATCCCGGAGGAGAAGCTTGTTCGAAAGCTCATCTACTCACTTCCCGAGTCTTGGGACTCAAAGAGGACCGCCATCATCGAAGCCAAAAATTGGAAGACTTTGAAGCTTGATGAACTAATGGGGTCACTTCTCACTCATCAAATCATGAAGAAGAACAAGGAGGATGAGAAGAAGAGGGAAGAAATTAGAGCTATGGGAGAGAAGAAAATCAAAGGGCTTGGCATCAATGCTAGTGCCATGGCTCTCAAATCCTCCACTTGCCATCATGTCTACTCAAGTGAAGAGGAGAAGGAAGATGAAGAGATAGTCCATCTCTTCAAGAAGTGTGCCCCTTTCATGAAGAAAGCCTTGAGAGAGCTTGAACGAGAACCTAAGAGAAAGGAGAGGGCAAGCACTTCAAGCCATAAGAAGAAGGCACATGTGGCTACTTGGAGTGATGAGGACTCCACCGATGATGAACAAGCCAACCTTTGCCTTATGGCCATCGAAGAAGATTCAAGGGTAACTTCTAATTCATCTACTTCATGTTCTTACACTTTTGATGAATTACAAGATGCCTATGATGATTTGGTTTTAGATTTTAAAAGCCACATTTTGAAAAACAATAAATTGATTTCAAAGTTAAAAATTCAAAATGATTTGCTTTCTAAAACCAAACTTGAACTTGAAGCAAAACTTGAAGAGTTTGAGTTAAAATGTCTTGATTTACAAAAATTGCTTCAAAAAGTTCAAGGAGAAAAAGATTTGATTTCCAAAGAGCTTGAAAAGAAAAACGATTTTGGAAAATCAAATTTTTATGTTAGACAATCTAGTGCCCCTAGATTTGTGAATGGAAAATGTTTTAGAAGTGTTTGGGTCCCAAAAGGACTAACCACTTCAACTAAAAAGGATGAAATTGAAAAATGGATTCCTAAGGGGACTAAATTTTGTGCAACTAACGTTTATGGATCCAAAGCAATTTGGATACCAAAAATTACTTGATTGTCTATTGTAGGTGTGATGGAGATGTTCAACAAGTCAAACATTGAGGGGGAGCTCCATACACACAAGGAAGAACACTTGAAGAAGGAAGGCTTCACATCCTCCCTTGGGTTCAAGTGTTGGTAAAATTTCTAGTTGTTTTGATTTAATTTGTCTTATTGTTTAGTTTATTCAACTAGATGATCATATTTGATGGACTAACTCTTTTGATGATGCTTTGAGTAAGGGGGAGCCAATTTTAAACCAAACTCTTATTTGTGTCAAAATTGTTTACCTCTATTGTTATTTTGAACTTAATGTTTAAATTCTTTTTGATATAACAAAAAGGGGGAGAAATGGTATGGTTTTGAAAAATTGAGTTTTCAAATGAATAAGGGGGAGCTTTATTTGATTTCATACATTTAATATCTTATTCACATTTTTAAAAGTTTAAGGGGGAGAATCCCAAACAATTTTTCAAGTTAGTTTTATTATATCAAAAAGGGGGAGATTGTAGAACTAATGTTTTGATATAATAATTGAAAAATGTTTTGGACTAATTTGAAAAGAATTTAAAACTTGGTTTTAAGTCCAAACAACTTGAATTTATGTTTGAGGTATTTTAAGAGGTTTTTGGCAAAGATTTTTCATGTTTTAAACAGCCAAACTTGTGTTTTCAAGTCACCAGTATCGATACGGTTGTACCCGTACCGATACCTTTTTGGCCCAGTTTGGCCACTGTCAAAACCCGTATCGATACGAGGGTTTAGTGTATCGATACGGAGTGGGGTCGTTTCGATA
Organism: Hibiscus tridactylites; assembly: GCA_958450335.1. Classification (NCBI taxonomy): domain Eukaryota; kingdom Viridiplantae; phylum Streptophyta; class Magnoliopsida; order Malvales; family Malvaceae; genus Hibiscus; species Hibiscus tridactylites. The sequence continues at coordinate 74,466,682 of OY288284.1, read as the reverse complement.
CGCCACGTCAGCGTACCGATCCCATTTCAACTACCCCAACGGCTAGTTCATATGAAGGCCGTATCGATACCGTTCCAAGTGTATCGATACCCTATGCTGGCAAGAGCCCAACGGCTATTTCCTCAAGAAGGCCGTATCGATATCGTTTCACGTGTATCGATACCGGTAGCTGCAGAACAGCATTTATGAAGGGAATTAAAGTCCTCAACGGCTCCAATTCATCCCCAACGGCTAGTAACGGCTACAAACTCAATTGGTAGTATAAAAGGGACCTCCAAGCATCAAGAGAAGGCTAATGCTTCAATTGTCAATCAACAAATGATCAAGAAATTGTCTTAGTGCTTAAAGTGTCATTTCTTGTATAGACAAACACTAGTGAGCCAAAATTGTTAAATTTGCTCAAGTGTTTTAGGTTTTGGGTGAGTGCTTCATTGTGCAAACAAACACCTATTAGAGGGTTTAAGTTTGCTTCTTATTTCTCTTTGTAAAAGAGGGGTTTGATCAAGGCTTGGGTAGAAGCTTGATCGGTTGTAAGGGTTTCCTCCTAATCCTAGAAAAGGGGACGAATCAATTAGTGGATTGATTGTGAAATCCTTAGTGGGAAGCTAAGGTAGTGGATGTAGGTGCTTGTTAGAAGGCCGAACCACTATAAATCATTGTGTCTTTAATCTTTCTAGCTTCCAAAAACCTTCCACCCAAATATCCAACTCTCCACCACTTGGTGAGCATATATCGGTTGATCGAATCGAGCTCCACACAACACAACACCCAGGAACCAAAGGTACACTGCTGGAAACCACACGAGAAGCATGTGAAGACTCATTACTCTTATCAGATTTTCTTGCAAAGGGAAAAACATTTTCATCAAAAACAACATTTCTTGAAATAAAAACTCGGCCATTGGGATCAAGACATTGATATCCTTTGTGCATAGGGCTATAACCCAAAAAAGTTGATGGCTGTGACCGAAAGGAGAACTTATGAGCATTGAAAGATCGAAGACATGGGAAACATCGACATCCAAATATCCTTAGCTTGTCATATGCTGGCTTACGACCAAGCAGTTTCTCAAAAGGAGATACACCCTGAAGAACTCTAGTTGGCAATCTGTTTATCAAGAACACAGCTGTGATTATTGCATACGACCAGAAACGCAGAGGCAATGATGCTTGAGCAAGCAATGTCAAAGCTGAGTCAATAACATGACGATGCTTTCTTTCCACAACACCGTTCTGCTGGGATGTATGTGGACAGGTGACCCGATGAACAACCCCTTCTTTTGTCAACAAGGAAGACAAACTGCGAAACTCTCCTCCCAGTCACTCTGGACAGCTTTAATGTCTCTATTGAACTGAGTCTTAACCAATTTTTGAAAAGACTGAAAAGCAACAATTGCTTGCGACTTGTGCTTCAACAGATATACCCATGTATGCCTTGTAAACGCATCAACAAAAGATACGTAATACATGAAGCCTTGAGAAGACATGGGAGCTGGTCCCCATAAGTCTGTAAATACCAAATCAAAAGGATCTTTATAAATTGTAGTAGATGATTGAAAAGGAAGACTGTGTGACTTTCCCATTTGACATGCTACACAAATCTCAACATTTTTATTAACAGAGGAATCAACATGAATGTTACATTCTTTACAAACAGAAAGCAATGTATCAAAGGCTGGATGACCAAGCCTGCGATGCCACAGTTTGAAAACACCAGCCATATTACAATCTTTATTGGCTTCAGCCACATGAGCATGACACGAACCATCTAAAGTCTTCAAGGACGTTAAGGAAGTCCGAAATCTGTATAAACCACCTACTTGATCTCCTTGTAGAATGACTTCTTTTGTATCCTCATCTCGAACTAGACAGGATTGAGCATGAAACTCCAGAAAAACCCTATTATCACTAGCAAGCTTCGAAACAGATAATAGGTTCTTAGTAACTGTAGGCACATGTAATACATTGCTGAGAACTAAAGAACGTGAGGAAGAATTTAACACAGACTGACCAACTTTGGAAATGGACAAGCCTGACCCATTGCCAACAATGAGCTTACCTGGACCAGCATAATCTGCACTATTATCCACATTTGCAGCATCAGGAGTCACATGATGCGAGGCCCCTGAATCCACAAACCATTGCGCATCATTCACCTCAACCACATGAACACGAGCATTGTTGTCATCCTTCAGGCGATCAGAAGTACGAGCTGTCACCCCAGGGAACGCTTCATCAAACCTGTGCCAGCATCTATCAGCAAGATGCCCAATCTTTCCACAAAGTTGGCACTGAGGTTTCGCATTTGACCGAAACGGCAATCGTCCTCTCCCACGAGAGCTCATAGGAGCATGATACGGCCTATAAGATGTTTGATTATTTGCAGAAGAGGATTCTTGACTAGAACCATTAACATGAGCAATATTAACAGAAGGAGTAATATCAGAAAATTGATGAAAATTTAGGAGCTGAGTCTCAGCATCCATTAACACTGAAATTGCTGCACTTAGCGTAAAAGGAGATTGACTGGATGTAATCACCGCCACAAATGGTTGATATTCAGCAGACAAACCTTTGAGAATCGAGGCAATCTTCTCAAGATCCGAAATGGGACTGCCACAAGAAGACAACATATTGCAAACTTCTTTGATCTTCGCAATATAAGCACGCATAGTAAGATCACCTTTCTGAATGGAACGGAGTTTGTAATGCAAACTCATGGCTGTGGTTGTAGATCTGCTGGAGAAATATGTAAGAACAGTTGGCCAGATCTCAGCAGAGGTTTCAGCAATCATGAACTCAGATAGAAGATGTGAGCTTATCGTGGAAATAATCCAAGAAGCTAAGGCACTATCTTGGGCAACGAAAACTTCATAAGCCTCATTTTCAACCTTTTCACCTTGATCGTTGGTCACCATGGTAGGAGGAGCTTTAAGAACACCGGTGAGTAGCTTTTCTAAGCGAAGACTCCGAACGGCCAGCAGAACTTGCTGTTTCCACAGAAGAAAGTTCGTTTCATCAAGAACGATATTGATCTTTTTGTTGGTAAACGGCTTGCTGGAACCAGAGTTACTCCCAGTAGAGTCATTTGGAGTGAGTGAGGAATCTCCAGACGTAACCATGATGTATAAACGAGAAAGAAAAGAGAAAGAAAAACTGGAAAACGAAAAGCAAGAAGCTTAGGACCTTCTGGCGATTGATACCATGTAAAGAAACTAATAACAACCGAAAGAATGGAAGATTATAATCTGAACTTTATTGCTTAAGAAGTAAACATGCTTACAATATATAGGGTGTGCATGGCTTCATGCAGCAACCCTAACCACTTGCAACAACTCTCTAACAAACTACTAACAGCTACTAACAGTCGAACTGCCTAGCTAACATATTTGGATCACTCTAGAAACTTAACACCAAATGACTGAAAAATTAATTTACCTTTATATTTACTTTCTGTTGCTACAAATAAGTTCAAGGAGTGGCGTGACTAGTGGTTAGTACCCAAGACAGTGGTGGTAGGCGGTTTGTACTGAGATCTTTGTTTAAATGTTAGTAATAAATAATAATTAATTTATTTTTACATAACCAGTCGTTGGCAGCATTCTTTATGGGCTTAGGCTTACCATTTCACAAGCTTCAGCAGTCAGCAAAGCCATGCCAGTAAGCTCAAACCTGAAACAAAATGAGAGTTAGTGACCATTATCCTAACATCAGACCACCATGACTGATGACACAGAGGATTCGAAACCAGCTCTCAAGGTGGAGGCAGTGGCAGATCTACTTAGTAGCTTGGGTGGGACTTTTGAAAGTTCACACATTTGACTTTATTTTTTTTAATTTTTATGAATTAATCCTTAATTTTTTAACTTGTGCCCACTCTAAAAAATATTTTAACTTGTGCCCCTAAAATAATTTATAGATTCGTCATTAGGTCGAGGGGGAGTAAATGAAACCACATGCTCTCCGGAGACCGGAGTCCTTGGCCGTTTGTGCAGAAGAATGAGACATGTTCAATTGTTTCTTCTTCCTCCATACATCACTTGCAAAGTGGTGTAGTTGCCACCCCGATCTTTCTAGCTATATATAGTGTATTTCCAACAAGTGCAACTTATTGAACTTTCCAGCGGATCCAATCAGTTTCAAATCTATTAAGTTTTATATCTTTTTGGATCGTTGGATGGGGAAAATAAATGGTTGAGATTAACTCCGTATTTTTAATTCCCAAATGATAATAAAAAATGAATAAATGAAAATAATGCGAGGGAAGCACGTCGAATTGGAAAAGCTAAAAAGGGTTTTAAAACCAGAACTCCATACAAGACAAGGCATGAAGTGGGAACAATCCAAAACAATATTTTTCCGGTACGAATTCTGGAAACAAACACAACGTCTCTAGTTAGTATTCAAATAACCCAACTTAATCATGATAAAAAAAATTTATGACAGAACATGTAAAAGTTTAAGAAAAACGGATTATTATAATGTCAAAACATACCTCAATGTTCATGTACATCAACTGAAACTGAAAATACACTTTAACAATCATCATAACTCTATAAAAAAGACCTTTTTCATTTATCACTACAGTAAAATTGGTTGGGAATGAGTTGATTCGCATTCGCAACAGTAAAAAAAAAAACCTTATCGATCATTTCTGCAAGAAGTTGTGTTGCTTTTGAGGTATAGCTGTTTCGGATGAAACCCTGTATTATTACATTATAAGAGATGCTATCAGGAAAACAATCGTTATCTCTCATACTTTTAAACAATTGATATACTTGATCTGGTAATCCCTCCTTACAGAATCCATTAATCATTATGTTATATGTGTAAATAGTGAGTTTTAAACTTTCAACAGAGAGATTATAAAACAGTTCCTTTGCGTCTTTAATATGTCCAGCTTTGCACAAACCGTCGATTAGGACATTATAAAAAATAATGTTGGGTTTTAAACCATAATATTCAATTGTGTCTTGTTAAGTTTATTTTATTTTATTTTATTTTATTGTAACAATGCATGTTTTAATTATTAGTGATAATCTTTATGTCATTGTTTCAATTCATTTAGAATTTTAAGTGTAATTTTAATTTGTCGATAAGAAAACAACCTTTAGAACAAGTGCTTAAAAATTCTCAGTTAATACTTTATCTCCCTCTAAGTTGTAGGTTCTAGACCGAATAGGAATAAATTTCTCCTTTCCTCTCTTAATATTAATATTGTGTTTAATAAAAATTAAATGTAACTTCACAAAACGTACCCAATTTAGAGAAGAATCAACGTTTAGTATGTACACTTTAAAAAAAGGTAAACTACATAAATGACCACCTTACTATTACAAAAGTAGCGATCTGACCACATTACTTTTTTTCGTCACAATTAAACCACCAAACTATTTAAATGGTATTAATGTGACCACCAACCGTTAAAGGTTAACGGAATGGTGACGTGACAGTTAAAAAAATAAGGGTATAATTACACATTTAGTCCTCGTTACTTATAAACTCTATCAATTTAATCTTAATTTTAATTTAATAAAATAAATCAATTATTTAATTATGTCAACACCTTATTGAAGGGCAATTTGCACAAACATGTCAATGGTGGGAATCGAACCCGAATTTGGGTAATTTAGAAAGCCACTGCACCAAGCATGTATTTGTGTTAAAAGTAACCCTTTTAAATATATGTTCTTTCATCTAAAGTAGGCACCATTGCAGATTGTTTGTCATCTAAAGTTTCTGCCAGAGGTACTTGTTTTCATTTCTTGACTATCCTTTCAATTCTTCAGTTAATTATTAGTCCAGAAACCTAGTTTTGCCTGAATTTTATTTATACTTCTGGAGTTTGATTTTTTACTTCTATGTGGCAGAAATGAGAAAACTGCATCAATATCAAATTAGTAACTTTTCTGCATCTTTACTAGTATAATAGTATCATGGTAACTGTGCAAGAATTCATGTAGGACATCATTTTTCAGGCTTTAAATTCCGAGTCATTTTTATTATTTGAAGTGGCATGATTTCTTTGTATTATATGCAGCCTGGAAGACAAGTATAGGAAATGGAGGAACCAATGGCCAGGGGACAGCCGGGGTCATCTGCATCAAGTTTTAATTTCTCGACATTCATCGGCAAATGCTGAATCGAGCCGTAGAGAACAAGAGAGATCAACTGAGGTTTTTGAATCAGCGGGTACTCAAACTGTTGGACTATCTAGTGATACAGTTGAAGGTTCCAGTACAGTGGGTGCTGTTTCTAAAGCAAGAAAAGAACATATACTTAAAAGGGTTACTTTTAGCATGAATACATGCTTGGTGTAGTGGCTTACTTCTAAATCACCCATATGCGAGTTCAATTCCCACCATTAAATATTTAATTAAATATAAATAATTAAATTCTTCCAACACCTAATTAAATATTTGATTTATTTTATTAAATTAAAATTAAGACTAAATTGATAGAGTTTATAAGTAACGATGACTAAATGTGTAATTATACCATTATTTTTTAACTGACACGTCACCCTTCCGTTAACCTTTAACGGTTGGTGGTCACATTGATACCATTTAAATAGTTTGGTGGTTTAAATTATACACGTTTTATGCCACTAAAATTAGATGAGTATTGATAAAATTAAGTGAGAGGACATGGAGGCTAGAACGGAGGCAAGAACGGAGACTAGAACGAAGACTAGAACGGGGGCAAGAACGGCGGATAATACGGATAGAAAGGAGGGAAGATCGACTTCAGGCGAGACGGAGAAACCAACAATTTATCTGTTCATCGACAACCTATCACCGAGAATCCACTGGAAAGGCCTATGGTTTGCTTTCGCAAGACATGGAAACGTTGTGGATGCTTTCATCCCTAGGAAACTCAGCAGAACCGGAAGGAGATTTGGATTTGTCCGATTCGATGATAAGGCGGATGCAGACCGGGCGATGGAAAGACTAAATAATTTTATGCTTTTCGGCAGTAGAATATCGGTATCGATTGCACATAGCTCTAAGAAGGTACAAAGCTGGAGCAAATCTGACTCGATGGTGAACAGCAAAAGACCACAGTTCGGGGATGGTAATAATGTATTCAAGGAAGCTGGAGGACACATGGACAGTAAATCTTTAAAAGCAGAGATGAAGAAAGTTAGGGGTCACATCGAAAACGAAGATTTATGGAAATTGCGACGTTGCTTAGTCGGAACCATGGAATCTATATGCCCAGTATCTCAAATCGAAGATAGATTATCTAAATGGGGTCTCGGAGAAATAAAAGTATCGAGAATAGGGGGAAACAATTCCTTATTTCAATCTCGGATGAAGATCTGTTTATAACATTGGAGGACCTTCAATGGTATTATTTAAAAGAGATCTTCTCCTCCATTGAACCCTGGACTGAAAATTTTGTATACAAGGAACGTGGAACCTGGCTGGAGATCTATGGCGTCCCACTGCATTGCTGGAATCAGACAAACTTCAATAGGATTGCTGAAATCTGGGGCTCGTTGGAAGCTATCGGAGATAATACACTTCAATCTGTGAATGCTGAAAAATTTTCCATCTTGATTATGACCAAGCAGATGTCCAGAATTGATGAGGTTATTCAGTTCGAAGTGGGGGAGGTAACGCACACTGTCAGGGTAACGGAAATAGGCTTTTCGGAAGCAAGGAGTTCAACAACCTTTAACCGAAAGATTTCAAAGGAGGCTGTCGATGAGAGCGATTCTAAATCTACTTCCGATATCGGAATTCAAAGGTCGCCGGAAAAGCAAATTCCCGATGAGAGCAGATCGGAGGAAGCCACATTCAATGCTGACTCTTTGGGCAAGGAGAACAATAAAGATGAAATATCCTCTGACAAGGAATTTGCTAGCCACCTAAGTGAGACAGAATTAATAGGGGGCAGATTTAATGATTATGCGGTGGGAGGACAATCGACCAGAGCATGTGGGAAAATCAATTAAATGATACAAGAGAAGGGGTATTGGCAGCTGAACCATCTTGAGCAGAGGTTGTAAGAAAGAATGGGATGGTTGAAGGGCAAATTGGAGATGGGGGGAAGTAGACAGGCCAACCTTTTGGGCCCGACATCCAGGCCTCAATTGCCGAGAAGCAGATGGAAGTTAGTAGAATTGGATTTATGGACCTGCAGACACAAGATATTCCAATCCGTAACACTACAACTATTGAAACACATGAACCAATTTTAGGAGATGACATAGTGGAGCTGATGGGCAATGACAATTTAGGCCCAACACTGCAGACACAAACCGGATTAAAAAACAGTGTTGAGGCTCCGGAGGGGGGCTTGAACTTTAATAGATCATCCACAAAAAGTACGGGTCTTTGTGGGAAATTCAAGAGAGAGCTCTATCAGATATTAAAAGGAAAAAACGCAATCGAGGGAATCGGAAGAAAAATTCGAAGAGGGCTAAGTCAGATTCACCGGTGCTCTCCGGCAGATCGCTCTCGGATTATGATTTGGTGGCCTGTTGGGATTTGATGACAAAAGAAGCTAGGAAAGCTGTGAAGATAGCAAAGAGATTGGGGGTTCAGTTTTTGGGGGATGAAGAGGATGTGGGGAAGGATATCGCAAATCTGGAAAAAGATTGCTTGAAAAATTCAAGCAACCCGTTGGAAAACTAACTATTCTCTCGATGAGGATTTTAACGTGGAATACCAGAGGGTTGAACTCAGACATCAAGACGACTGCAGTTAGAAATCTAGTCAGGGAACACAGGGTAAAAGTCATGTTTCTGCAGGAGACAAAAATGGAGCTTATTCGAGAGCCAACCATTAGAAAAATCTGGTACGATGATGATTTTGGATTTATTTTTTCTGCTTCAGCGGGTAAATCAGGGGGCTTCTATCGAACTGGGATAAGTCGAGTTTCCAGCCATAAAAAGTTACTGTGAAGTCTAATTTTATATACCTCTGTGGGAATTGGTGTAATGAAAAATGGAAATTAGCCCTGATAAATATTTACTCTCCTAATGCTCCCTCGGACCAAGCTCAACTCTGGAAGGAGCTGTTAGAGATGAAGAATGAGGATGATGCTTTATGGCTGCTAGGGGGAGATTTTAACGCGACTATTAGTAGTGACGAGAGAGCAAGCTGTTGCGGGAGTTCTTTCGGCAGTGTAAATTTCAGCAATTTTATTTCGCAAGGACATCTCATCGATCTATCGTTGATTGGGAAGACCTTCACTTGGTTTGGTCCAAATAATAAAAGAAGCAGACTCGACAGATTCCTTTTTGACGAACAACTGTTATCCAATGTTGGAGATATTTCTCAAATGGGACTGAAGAGAAAGGTCTCTGATCATGCTCCGGTATTAATCTCTAGTGAATCAACCGATTGGGGCCCTATTCCTTTTAAGTTTTTCAACGCATGGCTGAAGTTGGAGGATTGCAAAGCACTAATTTTGAATGTTCTAAGAGGAGGGAATAAATCCGAAATTACCTTAAAATTACGCAAAGTGAAAGCTGCTCTGAAACAGTGGATTAAGGAGGGGAAGGGAGACCTTAACGCGACTGCAAAAAAGCTAGAGGCGAGTATCGAAGCACTGGAAGAAGAGGGTAATGAAGGAGAGTTAGATGCTGATAAAGCCAAACATTTACAGAAGTTAAAAGTGGAGCTGTGGGAAACACTGAAAATTCAAGAAGCTTTATGGAAACAAAAATCTCGAATGAATTGGATGGTTCAAGGAGACTGTAACACTGCCTTTTTTCATAGAGCCTCAAAACTCAGATCGAAAAAGAAATGTATCCATGGATTGCTAGTGAACGGCAAGTGGTGCGGAGACTCGGTGAGTTTGAGAAAAGGTTTTCTTGATCACTTTAAAAAACAGTTTACTGCCAAGAAGAGACAGTGGCAGGCAGTTTTCAACCTAAAATTCAAGCGATTGGAAGAGTCAAAAGCGGAGGCCCTGGTTATTCCATTCACTGTCAAAGAAATAAAGGAAGCATTGTGGTTATGCGATGAGTCGAAAGCCCCCGGGCCGGATGGATTCACTTCTGGTTTCTTAAAAAGATATTGGGCAGAATTGAAAGAATACCTTTTGAGCACTGTGAATAAATTTCAGAAGAGTGGAAGACTTGGGAAAGTTGTTAATGCGACTTTCATTACTCTCATCCCGAAAAGAAAAAATCCAACTGCCCTGTCAGATTTCAGACCAATTAGTTTGGTCGGAACAATTTATAAGCTCATTGCCAAAATCCTATCCCAACGATTGAAGACAGTAATTGATAGCTTGATCAGCGAAAATCAATGCGCGTTCATTCAAGGAAGACAGATTTTCGATGGAATACTTATTGCTAACGAGATCATACACACTATGGGAATCGATGGAATAAAAAATGGGGGCATTATTCTTAAGCTCGACTTTACAAAGGCTTATGACTGTGTTCGTTGGAGTTTCCTAATTATGGTGATGAAGAAGATGGGATTTCCGAATAGATGGATAAATTGGATAGCTGGGTGTATTACTTCTCCAAGCGTATCAATCCTTGTCAACGGTTCCCCAACGGAGGAATTTTGGATGGAAAAAGGACTACGGCAAGGGGATCCACTTTCCCCCTACCTATTTATTATGGTAACGGATGCTTTGCACCTCCTTTTGGAAGAAGCGGAGAATCAAAATTTGTTTCATGGCATTGGGGGCGTTCTCCCGGAAAAAATGATTTCGCACTTGCAATTCGCGGACGACACAATGTTGTTCCTTGAACCTATTGAGGAGTATCTTATGAATTTAAAAAGAATATTGAGAAGCTTCGAAGCTTGCTCGGGGCTCAACATCAACTTCGGTAAGTCTTGCCTAGTTGGGATAGGGATTGAATCAAACTTGGTGTCTTCTCTAGCAAACATTGTTGATTGTCGGATTGGCAGCCTACCACTGCTGTACTTGGGTATTCCTTTGGGAGCCGATCCAAGGAAGATTGGGACATGGGACCCGATCATAGAGAAATTCATAACCAAGTTATCCGGTTGGAGAAGTAATTCACTGTCTTTCGCTGGGAGAATAATACTAATCAACTTTGTCCTATCCGCATTGCCGATTTACTATATGTCCCTGTTTGAAGCACCTAAAATGGTTATCCAGAAAATAGAAAAAATCAGAAGAAATTTCCTTTGGGGTTCAATCGATGGAAAGAAGAAGATGGCAAAAATCAACTGGGGGAAAATATGCTTACCCAAGAAGTTCGGAGGACCGGGAGTGGCGAATATTCTTGTGAAAAACAAAGCTTTATTGGCGAAGTGGGGTTGGCGCTTTGCAACTGAAAAACATGCCCTTTGGAGAAAGGTTATCAGAGCGAAATATGGCACACAAGACCGTAGCTGGGCTTTGAAGCTTGATTATTCGAAGAAAGCGTCAATTGTTTGGAAAGGCATCATAAATAATCTGAAATCCAAAGACATCGTAAGATGGACAGGAGATGATGAATTTAGGTGGTTGATCGGGAATGGGAAAACGACCCTTTTTTGGGAGGATATTTGGTGCGCCGACAGAGCTTTGAGAGTCCTATTTCCAGATTATATAGAGTGATTATAAGAAAAGGCAAGGTGGTTGCTAAGTGGGCGACGAATGGTTCGTTGGCAGAGATTTGCTGGAGGAAATGGTTTTCCAGGCCTCTTCGAAACCATGAACTTTCACAACTCGAGGAAATTGGGGACATGATCAAAAATGCAAAGCTTGAACCGGATCGCGAAGATAGGCTCATTTGGAATCATGAGAAGTCGGGGGTTTTTACAGCAAAAAAGCTTTCCGAATTATTGGTTACTGCAGATTCGTGTTGCCCCTCTTTCAATTTTGACAAACTTTGGAAATTAAAAGTTCCCCCGAAGGTGAGAAGCTTATTGTGGATGATAAAAATTGACAGAATTCCTACCAAAGTGTTCCTATTAAAGAGAGGAGTCAATTTGCCAAGCAATAATCAAACGTGTGTGCTTTGCGACAACTTTGCGGAAGACACATTTCATCTCTTTGTGAGTTGTTCTTTCTCTGCTAAAATTTGGAAAGAGATTTACAGCTGGTGTCATCTAGACTGGAAAGACCATTTATCCATCGATGCTTTCTACGATGGATGCTTCTCGTCTGGTTTGAAGGGCAGGTTTCGTTCAGTTTGGTTGATCATATGTGCTGCAGTTTTCTGGTGTATTTGGATGGCCCGAAATGATTCAATCTTCACAAACAAACAACCAGCATTCCGCGACACTTTTTTCCAAGCTAAGCTCCAAGCTTTGATGTAGGTTAAATCCTCATTAAACGATGCAGAAATCGACTTGAACTGGTGGTGGGCAGACCCTCTGAAAGGTTTATCACCGAATGTTACGAAACCAGTCGGCCAACTCCATCTCGCTTCAGGTACAAACCTCACTTTCTATTTAGCTGGGTTTTGCTGTAATAATTACTCAGGTTGTGGTGGTATTTTGAGCATGGAATCTGGAATCTTTCGTGCCTTATTTTACGGCCCGGTTAAAGGGGTGGGCAAGGATATGGCAACGATTTTGGCAGTCAAGACGGCTTTAGAAATAATAATTGCAGCAGGTTGGAGCAATCGAGCAAACATTCAGATACCGTTGAACTCAAAACTGATTCTTATTTACTTTAACAATCTAATGTTGAGACCCTGGAATTGGTGGAACGAATTTGCCTTGATTGACCTTCTTGTTAAGAAGATAGGGAACGTATCCCTCTTTCTTGACACTTCCGAACAGGATTCATTAGTGCAAGGTTTAGCAGCTGAAGGTGCACAACGAGAAAATTGGTTCAAGGCTTGGTGGTAATATAGGAGCTCAACAGTTTTGGAACATTGTATGAAGAACCAAGCAGCGGCCTAACAAATTGAAACATTTGTTCGCATGTACCCAGTTTTGTTTCAAGTTCATTTACCTGTAACAGTTTCGTTTCTGCCTTTCTTGTACCTCTCGGATGTAGGGTACTCTTTTCCTCCATATAGGTTTAGGGAGGTTTTTAACGAGGCCCTCATCCGGGTTTTATTAACTTTCTGAATAAAATTTATTGCATTGCTGTGAAAAAAAAAGTTTGGTGGTTTAATTGTGACGAAAAAAGTAATATGGTCAGATCGCAACTTTTGCAATAGTAAGGTGGTCATTCATGTAGTTTACCCTTAAAAAAACAAATCATGTTGTGAATATAAAAATTAAATTAAAAGTATCTTTCTTTATAATATTAATCGATCAGAATTAATGCAGTATCTAAAGCAATATAACAGTGTAAACATGAAATATGATCATTCGAAAATATAGAAATACATTGATATAATAACAACAACAACAATTCTTAAACCAGAAACGTGCAACATGAACAAATCATGCTCATACAATAGGCACAATGTGCTTTATTTAACAAATACTTCTTCAACCCCAAATCTGTGTTAACTTGCACAAAGGGTTCACCAATTAGTGAGCTTTACTCGACAAGTAGTTCTTCAGAAGATCCATTACCGACCCGAAATCCGGCTTTACTCGAACCAGAGGGTTCGCCAATCTGCAGGCCATATCCTTGATATCCTTGGCGTGATAATCAATCTTACTCTCTGCGAATTTCAATCCATGGGCTGTACTCACCACCACGGTCCTATCAGTAGGACGAATAACACCACTTCTCCTAAGCTTAGCCAATGCTGTCAATGCCACCCCTGTTTGTGGGCAAGTAAACATCCCAGTAGAATCAGCTTCTGCCATGGCATCCATTAACTCTTCCTCCGTCGCTTCCTCGACGATCCCATTCGAATTCTTCAAAGCATACACCGCTCTATCGATGGAAACCGGATCGCTGACCTGGATAGCCGAGGCGAGCGTTGTTTTCGCTTTCACTGGCTTGAAATCCTTCCAACCGGACTTGAAATACAAGTACAACGGATTCGCATTCGCGGCTTGTGCACAAACTAGTCTAGGAATTTTATCAACAAGTCCCAATTCTTTGCACATTGAGAACCCTTTGTAAAAGGCATACACGTTCCCAAGATTTCCACCGGGGACAACAACCCAATCCGGGACTTCCCAATCGAACTGCTGTAGAATCTCGACAGCAGCTGTCTTCGGTCCTTCGAGCCGCAAACTGTTCAGGGAATTCGCTAAATAAATCGGTAACTCCGCAATTACTTCCCTGATCAACTGCTGACATCCATCGAAATCGGTATCGAGACTCAAGACAAAGGCGCCGTTTGCAATTGGTTGAACAAGTTGAGCCATGGAAATCTTATTAGCAGGTAAGAATACTATGGAAGGAATTCCGGCAGCCGCACAATATGCGGATAATGATGCCGATGTATCCCCTGTGGAAGCACAGCCAACTCCGACGATGGGTTTGTTCATTTTCATTAACCGATTAACTTGGCTAACTAAAACTGTCATGCCCAAATCTTTGAAGCTACCCGTATGGCTAATCCCACAATGTTTAACCCACAAATCATTCATTCCCAACAAGAGTTTGCCGAACCTTTCGGCCCAGAAGAGGTTAGAGTTCCCTTCAAAAGTAGAGACGATGTCATCGTCGTCGATTTCGGGCAGGACCCATTCTTTTTTCGACCAGACACCGGAACCGAACGGCCACGTGGTCTTTCCGACACGGGAGTCGAAGAGGTTTCGCCAGTAGGCGCCGTCGAATTGTTTGAGGGCGGACATGTCGTGCTGAACGTCGAGGAGGGAGCCTGATTGAGATCGGTAGACAATCTCGTCGAGAGAGTAGGATTCGTCGGAGGAGGAAGGATCGGAGATGGCGGTGAATGGGACGTATTTGGCAGTGAAGCGAGGGTGGTTCTGGTGCTTGAGTGGTGGTGGAGGAGGCGGGGTGACATCGGAAGTGCAGGCTTTAATGAAATGACGTTTAGGTGTAGCTGCAACATGGGCAGAGGGCAAAAGAGAAAAGGCCGCCGCCATTGTTGGGTGATTGCCGAGGGAGTCTCCGGAGGTTCTTCCACAACTCGGCGCTTTAAATAAGACAAGCTGCTGTTTATGGCGGGTTGTTTACTTTAAACGACCAAAGATGACAATAATTTTTGGAAAGGATAAAGTTCAACGATCACTGAATTAGGATAAAAATATATATTTTGATTTAAAAATTATAAAATAATTATTAAATTGTATACCTTAAAATACTCGCAAGTTATTAAAATATATATTTAAATTATATTTTTTAATACTCTAAAGATGATTACAATGTAATATTTATTCATACATATTCGTAACATTTTGGCAATACACATACACCTTATAGACAAAGCGATTTGAACTCGCATCTACTAAAATAAATATCAATAATAAATGCATTTTAAATATATTTAACAAAAGTTTTAATTAAAAAACTTAGCCTTGACAAGAATGGTCGAGCCTCGAAGTGTTTCTCGGGTTTTATGGAGGTTTTATTTGACCCTAGAATGTGTACATAAACAGATCGTTTGATGAATTGTTCTTGAATTGTTCATATAACATTCGTTTATGTTTATTTAATAAGTTAAATAAATAAGTATGAGCAAAAAAATGTTCATTTAATAAATGATCGAACATGAATAGATGTGTGCTCGGTTCATTTATGCTCGGGAACAAGTTCATTTATCAATTTGTTTATAAGCTCATTTGCTTAGTACCTCTTTGCTTTTTTTATATTTTAAATATTGGTGGAGGTAGAGACTAAACTAAACGTACGGTAAACTTTGGAGTTTAAACTATGAAGCCCAAAAAATTTAACAACTAGTGGCATAATTTCTCCATTTGACAAACCTATAAATGAATATGTTCTCAAACGTTACGGTAACACGCTCACAAACAATAAACGAACGTATAGGCAATATACGAATATTTTCACGAACACTAAACGAACTAAACACGAACATTTTTAAACATAAACAAAAGAACTCAAATATGATATTAAATATTTAAACGAACGTTAACCAAATATAAATACATTAAAAAATAAACAAACGAACACAAACATAACATTATTGGTTTAATCCCGCGCCGATTCATTCACACCGCTATTTGACCCTCACACAGCCCAAGGGCCAAGTATTTACATTTCGTTAGGGCTACTGTTACAAGAATGTCTAGTGCTGAAATCTAGTTTTCATCATTTGTTCTTTTGTTGGACGTGGATACGAATAGAAATTCTTTTCTCCTTGTTTATGCTTTCATATTAAAAATTAAATTTAAAATTTAAAGTTAAAATTTATAAAATTAAAGGTATGGTGTATTTTCTAAGATTTAGAGTTAAAATTTAAGGTTAAAATTTAAGAAATTATAAGGTAGGTGCATTTTTTAATGTTTACGGTTTAAAATTTAAAATTTAAACTTTTATATTAGACATAGAAAGAAGCCCTAAAAATAAGAATTTTTGTCCCTATAAATACAAATAAAGCGACTCCATAGTTGTGTTGTAAAAGTTTAAATTATTTTCATTTGAAACAAATTAGTGGTGATATTTAATACAATAAATTTTACATTAATCAAGTACGTGTATAATTTGATATTCAACGTTGCAGGGAATTTCAAAGTTTTTTTCTGTTAGAAGCCGCTAATATTATAAAACGTATATTCAAATTACAATAAGATTTTATAATTTTAAATGTAAATTAAACATATAATTTGAACATTTTCCAATTTGTCGAATGACAAAAGAAACTAGTTATTTTAGATCATACAATGAAAATTTTAAAAACTAAAATAAAATACTTGAACAAAACATAGATACGAACATATTTGACTGCATCGGCAAACGAACCGCAAAAGATGATTAAACTACTAAAAGAACACTGACAACCGCAAATCAGAGTCGAGCATCGAGAGAAAATCCACATCACAAAGTCGCATATCCAAATCTAATTCGATGGTCTAAAAAAAGGAAGATCATCAGGATAACCAAATAAGCGCAATCTTGATCAATTGCGGTGATGTCAAATCCAACCCTGAAAAAAATAAAAGGTTAAACGACTGTTAATAAAGAAAAAAAAAAGATATGCAAAAAGACAAAAAAAACTTACCACAAAAATAAAAAAAAATGTGTCATAAAGACACAATTATTTTTAATAAAAATTAAATATAAAAAATATCAAAACTCCAAAAACAGTATCAAATCAAAATTCAAAACTTTGAGCAATATCGGTGTAATTTACTCTTAATTTTAAGACAGGGTGTAAATACAATTTTTTTTATGTTCAAGGCCATTTTACTAATTTAAAAATAAATGAATGTGCCACATATATTCTAAAAGATGGAGAGAATCCCCTCATCTACGTCTATGCCGCTGCCTACTGAAGTGCCGATGGTGAGGATGTTATAAACAATCTAGTTATCCGTTTATAATATTTAGATTCAAATTTTTAATATTATTAAAAAATTAATGTTTTACTCCGCTAAAGTCCAAACTAAATGATTTCCTTATTTATTAATAAAGCATCAATAAAATATAAAAATATGATACATTCTTGAAATCCAAATTTCCTGGAAATTAGGATTTATATCCGAATATATTATATTTCTATTGTTTTTTTTAATGTGATCTTACTAACTCCCTGTTATCCCAGATAATCACTGGCGGTTGCTTGCATTGATTGAATTACTTTTTTGGGAATTGATGGCACATATTAAAGATATCTCATTAAATATATATTCGATTTAATTTATTTATGTTTTATTTTATTGTATATCTGTTTATCGTATCTTTTATCATATTTTTTAAATTCAATTATAAAATTATTTACGTTAAATATTAAAATATAATAATATATTTAAATAATATTTATCAAATTAAATTTATTTTGGTTGACATTTTAATTTCCAAGCGTTGTACAGAATACAGCACGTATATTTTGGAAGTTAAAAGAATAAAGTTATATGGTATTGTTTGACAATTAGCGGATCACATTAGCTGATAGTGAATAACTGATTGCATTAGCTGATTTGACTAGCGGATTGTATTAGCTGATTGTATAAAAGTGTTTAGTAAAATTAACTGATAGATGTTTGATTATTTAAAGAAACAAAATGACATATAAGGACATGATTATATTCGATACTTATTTAAATAGTTTATTAGTTATCAATATTTTGTATCTATTAATATTAATTAGATTATGAAAAATAATTTTTAATATAACATTACTAAGCATATTTGAAGGATTTATATATTAATTATTGTTTATATAATTATTTCTAATAAAATTTAATTAATTTATTAATTTTAAATACAAATACAAATGTGTGAGAATAAAAAGAAAAAAATAAAAAATATAAGTATACAAATGTCACAATGTAAATACGTGAGGTTGAAGAATTAAAATAGAAACGGTTAAATTTAGGTTATTTGAAAAAAAATTTATAATTGTTAAGAGTAAAAGGATTTTTATAACTCTTATGTTAAAATTTCTAATTTCAAAAAGTTTATATTAGCAGCTTTTTTAAAATGAGAGGTTTCACTCCAATCCGCTCTTTACCAAACGTTCAAATTAGTGAATTTGACCGGTAAAACCTCTAATTTTAAATTTTGGCTCAAATCTCTCTTTACCAAATAGGACCCATAACTTTTAATAGCTGAATATAAATTTATGGCTTAATGCTTAATTCAGTTTCTGAATGATGCCATTTTAATGTTTAAATTTTAATGAGAAAATTAAACATTTTAAAATTTTAATGATCATTTAAAAATAAAATTCAGTGATAATTTACATAATTTATTTAATAAATAAATGAGAACACAAGGAATAATTCGTTTAAGAAAAAGAAATGATAAATATGATTTTATTAAGTAAGTGGATCAATTCATTTATCAGAGAGATCGATCAATTTATTAATTAAAATCGATAACTAGAGCAACGTGAAAATGATATTTATTATTGGATGAGTCTACCACGTGCGACGAACATTGATAAACATCATTAACGATGAACACCGATGAACACCATTAATTTTTTTAAAATTTTAAAAATATAAAGGACTAAAATTATAATTAAAGTTATCTCTTAAAAAAATAAAAATCAAATTTAATAGTTACTTTATAATATTTTTTAATAGGTTAGAATCAAATATACTTAATTCTCCTAAACCCTAACAAAATCAATCTCTTAAAAAAATAGAAATCAATTTATAATTTTTTAATACTCTCATAAACCTAAACCCTAACAAATTCTAACTTGGCAACGAATTGATTCAGCATCGTCCGTCAAGGTTCGAGGCTTTGGTTGCATTGATTTGGTCTGCCATGTTATCTACAACTTCAGAGTATGGCACAACTTTCTCAAAGATAACCATTTCTATCAATCTGAGGAACGGAACGAATCCACCATTACCACAACAAACAATGCATTGGAAATGTGTATCATGTGAAAGAAGTGGAACCACTAAAGGAGAAAACCAGGAATCTCGGTAATTTAGCAGCAAAACTTCACGACACCATAAGAAAAATAGACGATGAATATGTGGGAAAGCTCGGTCAAGCTACAAAATTAAGCAATTTCACAATAAAATCAAACAATGTTAGGGTTTAAGTTTAAGAGAATATTAAAAAATTATAAATTAATTTTTATTTTTTTAAGAGATTGATTTTGTTAGGGTTTAGGAGAATTGAGTATGTTTGATTCTAATCTATTAAGAAATATTATAAAATAATTATTAAATTTAATTTTTATTTTTTAAGAGATAATTTTAATTACAATTTTAGTCCTTTAAATTTTTAAAATTTTTAAAAGAATTAATGGTATTCATCGTTAGAGGTGTTCATCAATGTTCGTCAACTGTTGTAGAATTTTCTTTTATTATTATTTAAAAATATGGTGGGGGTGCTTTACGTGTATATATGTTAGAGAATTATAATCAGAAAATTATGTTAAAGTTAAGGGGGTAGAATTTTATAAGATATGCAGTATGCTTTACATATAAATTAAAATGAAATGCATATAAATTAAAATGAAATGGTACTTTACGTATATATGTTTTCTTAATAAAAGCGTAAACTATTTCATTGACCATTATAGTTTTGAAAAATTGTGATTTGATCATATTACTTTTTTTTCGAAATAATTAAACCACTAAAATATTAAAATGGTATTAATATAACCACCAGCCGTTAAAGATTAACGGCATGGTGACGTGGTAGTTAAAAAATAAGGGTACGCTTACACATTTGGTCCTCGTTACTTATACACTCTATCAATTTCGTTCTAATTTTAATTTAATAAAATAAAATAATTATTTAATAAGGTGGTGACATTACCATCTTATTGGATAACTTTAATTATTTTTATTTAATTTATTAATTAATTTTCACCCTTCAATCAAGCTGTGACACGTGTCACCTAATTGGAGAAGGAAAATTGAAAGTAAAGAAATTGGGGTTGGGGGATTCAAACATGCACCTCCTTGGTGGAATGAAGCTATGCTTGCCACTAGGCCAAACTTATTCTTGTAATATGAAGTACCACATATAATATATGTGTTATATAGTTATTAATGCCCGAAAAAATTAAAAGTAACAAAATTGGGTTGGGGGAATTTAAACCAAGGTTCCTTAGGTGGAAAGAAACATGTGCTTGCCACTAGGCCAAGCTTACTTTTGTGATATTAGGTACAACAAATAATATGTGTTATATTGTTGTTAATGCCTGGAAAATAGAGGAAATGTGATTTTTGGGAATTCGAACACAACATACTTATGATGCATAAAAACATCTAACCCAATTAAATAAATTTAATAATGAAATTAAAGTTAACAATATTTTATATAAATTTTAAATTATAGTTAGTGCACGATTTAAAATAAAAAATTTAAAATTATGTTAAATTCATTTAACAAATCCAAACACGCAAACATAATTTAATATATTTAATTATATTAAATTTTCCTTTTAATTACTCTTGTCGAATTAAATATTATTATCCAGTAGATATCTGAATCCGCAAAAAATTGAATTCAAAATTTTAGATCATATATCAAATATTTTGATCCACTCAAATCTAAATACGCTTCCATCCAAAGTGTGATGATCAAGGTTCGAATCCCTTTAAAAACAAACATATTCTCTATTTTGTAATATGAAATAGAATTCAGATATCAAAATCCACTTTTGCATAGGTAATAGGGATTCAAATAATTGGTATTCAACGATATCTATTCATATCCACTCTGCATTCACAACGGATAATAATTGTAACATTTGAATCCGCAAAACAAACCCACAATTCGAATTGTCATCCCTAGTTATAAATGGTGGGATCATGAATCATGTGGGAAAAAGATTTCATAGAATATTTTTTCCAATAACCTGGACTTTTTCTCATGTATTTTTTTATCAATAATCATGTATATTTTTATAAATTAATATCTCATGCACTAGCGGTGGAAACTTTCAGTTTCCACGAGCGCCTTAATTTTAGGGTATATGGTTTAGGGGTTTATGTGCAGGAGTTTAGAATTTAGGGATAGTTGTTTCAATTTAAGTTTTAGGGTTTATAGGTTAGGATTTAGTTTTTAGGGTAATATGGCGAGGATTTAGGTTTTAACCTATAAACCTTAAATTATAACCCTAAACCTTAAATTTTTTTTTTGATCAGTGAATAGTTTTATTAATATAAAATTGATACCAAGCTACAACCTTAAGGCCTCATTAAAAACCTCCCTAGACCTAATGGAGGAAAAGAGTACCTTAAGGAGGTAGTATTACAAAAGATACCAGGGATGATCATGAATTAAACCCGTTGTACATACCAAAATCTCAATCATCCCCTCCCAATGTCAATCCTCTATAAATCACCAGCATCATCATCATTAAATTGAGACTACCCAATCCCTGCTTTAGCAAGACCATCTGCAGCAATATTAATGGCCCTCGATATATGTCGCATAATACAAGAGTTTGTCCTAACAAGCTCTGCCAAACCTGTAATTCCACATTTGAAAGCCCCTGGGCAAGAAGTAGGATCTGCTAACCAGTTGATCAACGTTTTACTGTCAGATTCTATTATGAGTCGAGACCGTTTTTCAATCGGAATTTTCAGAAATAAATCAACACCTCGCCTAAGGGCTGCGATTTCGGCTATGATTGGGGGACCAGATCCACACGACTCCGAGAAAGACACCACCCTTACTCCTAAAGGATCACTGATGAAACCTCCTATACCTCCCAAGCCCCCAGATTTGGGCATCGCCCCATCAATGTTTAGCTTCAGAAATCCCAGTGGAGGAGGAGACCAAGATTCGGGTACTGCTCCAGGACATTTTTCCCCCACTTTGCGATCAGCTACTGCAGGATTGCATATAAAATCGTCCAAAGAGCAAGAGCATTCAGAATTAAGAGCCATAAACCATAAGGCAAGCCTGTATTTAGTGACAAAAAGAAGGTTGGCCGGATCAGGTTTAATATTCTTGAACACAATATCATTACGCATCAGCCATAGTGACCAAAGAATAGCGCAAGGAATAAGCTTCCAAAGTTTGTCGTTGGCAGATGACAATTTCGCATGATACCAGTAATCGAAAGCCCTTTCCGCATCCGCCGGGAGTACCATGTTAATATCCCAGAAACCTACAAAACTCATCCAAAGAGCCCAAGCAAATTTACATGAAAAAAACAAGTGACTTATAGTCTCTTCATGAGAGTCACAAAACGGGCAGGTAAGGTCCACCAAAGAGTTGACACCTCTCTTATGAAGTTCAGTTTTTACTGGTAACCTTTGCTTAAAAACCTGCCAAAGGAAGAAGTCAATTCTAGGAGGAGCTAAGCCTTGCCAAGCGTAAGAATTCCAGAAATGAGATCGAGCATTCATCGGATACAATTGTTTATAACACTCCTTCGAAGATAACCTGCCATCACTTGAATTCCTCCAAACTAAACAGTCCTCGCCCAAACTTGAAGACTTGAAGTTATTAAGAAGAAGCATGAATGAATACCACTGACCAAGTTCCCAATCGAAGACACGTCGACAAAGAACGACATTCCATTTCCACCCCTGAGAGTCTTTCACACCAAATTCAGCCACACGTCCCGATTTATTAACTGATAGAGCGTAAATGCGGGGAAAAATAGACATTAAAGGAGCATCACCTACCCACCAATCAGACCAGAATCGGATAGAAGCCCCATTTCCGACTTGGTAAATCAAATTGTTTCGCATACACGTTCCAATCTCATCGTTGCAGTAAAACGATTTAATAACGCCTTTCCAAAGCCAACTGTGAGATGCTAAGCAGTGATCACCAGGTTCAATAGAAAGTTGGTCGATATTGTATTTAGCACATATCACTTTCCTCCATAGACTATTACGCTCATTTGAAAATTTCCAAATCCACTTACTAAGAAGGAAGCGGTTTTGTACAGCTATATTTCGAATACCCAAACCACCGAGTGAAGTAGGTTGGCATACTGATTTCCAGTCAACCCAATGGATTTTCTTTAGCAAATGCGAGCCGCCCCATAAGAAATTGGCCATAATTCTATTAAACTCCTTGACAATTGAAGACGGGACCGGGAAAAGAGATAAATAATAGATGGGAATGGAGCACAAGACAGATTTGATCATAGTCAACCTTCCACTAAAAGATAAATTAGAAGACTTCCAGCTAGCTAAAGTGTCATGCATTTTCTTCAAGACGGGATCCCAAATACTTGCAGAATTACGTTTAATGCCTAGAGGCAACCCCAAATAGTCCGATGGAAAGCATCCAACTGAGCACCCAAGTACCGACGCCCATTCTCTCAAGGAATTGTCTTCCACATTTATCCCATACAAACGACACTTATTTAAATTAAGCTGGAGCCCCGAGGCGATTTCAAACAATCTTAGGACTCTTTTGACATTTCTTATTTCACCCAATGAAGCATTACTAAACATAAGCAAGTCATCCGCAAATTGGATGTGGGATATATTGAAATTACTTTCTTCATTACCAACAGCAATCCCCGAGAATAAGCCTAATTTAGTTGCTTTATCAAACATTAAGTGGAGAGCTTCCCCAACAATGTTGAAAAGTAACGGCGATAACGAGCAGCCTTGGCGAAGGCCTCTCGAAAGACCGAAACGAGCAGTAGGAGAACCATTTAAGAGGACCGAGATTGAGGCAGATGAAATACACTTACTTATCCAATTAATCCACCGCTGACCAAATCCCATCTCCTGCAAAACACGCAGTAGAAACCGCCAATCTATCGTGTCATAAGCTCTCTTAAAATCCACCTTAAAAACTAATCCCCCCGTGCCTCTCTTGTGAACCATATCAATTATTTCATTGGCGATGAACGAGCAATCCAATATCTGTCTTCCAGGAACAAAAGCAAACTGTGACTCACTTATAATAGAATCTGCACACGGACGTAACCTTCTTGAAAGGACCTTCGACAGAATCTTATACATAGCTCCCACTAGGCTAATAGGCCTGAAATCCTCCAAGGAGCAAGCACCCGACTTTTTCGGAATAAGAGTGATGAATGAATGATTGATCATAGGGTCCCAATCCCGACCATGGAAGAAGTCGTCGAAGAATTTTACCACTATAATTTTCACTGATGGCCAAAATTTCTTAAAGAATTCCATAGTAATACCATCCGGACCAGGGGCGCGATCACCTTCCATTGAGGAAATAGAGTCCCATATTTCATCCACAGTAAATGGCTTTTCCAGATCCTCGCTTTGCTCGGACGTTAATTGCTTAAAATCAAGATTCAAATCCTCCACTTCTAAAGCCGTAATTGAGTTGTAAGCCTCAGAGAAAAAAGAATAAACCTTCTCTCTCAAGTCTACCGGATTGGTAATCAAAGAACCATTATAATTGAGGGCCAAGATACTGTTAGATCGACGTCGACAAGAAGCGACCGAGTGGAAGTATTTAGTATTTCTGTCACCCTCACTTAACCATTTTGAACGAGATTTCTGAGCCCAAATTCTTTCCTCAATACGCAGAACATTCCATAACTCTTTTTTCAGCAGTGCAAGGGATTGAAAAGAAGAGGAAGATAATGAACCACTCTGAATATCAGATTCCAACCGGGAAATTTTACCTTCTAAAATCTGAAGCTTTACCTTAGAAGGACAAATGTTATCACTGCACCAGCTTTTGATAGCACATTTAGCTTTCTTCATCAACCCAGACGCACCAAGCAAAGGACAATGTTGCAAAAACTTCCGGATTTCCATAGCAATAGAGTTCTTGAACCCCGGTTCGTCAAATAAATAGTTGAATAACTTGAAAGGTCTCGGACCCCAATCAATTCTTCGATCTTCTAGGCAAATAGCGTTGTGGTCAGATACTGAATTTGGCAATAAGGATTGGCGTAAATCCTGAAACAAATCAGCGAAAGATAGGTTGACCAGCACTCTATCTAACCGGACAAAAGTTGGAGGATCTCTGCGATTAGACCATGTAAATGAACCCCCATGCAGGGGAAGGTCCATCAGTTGAGCTTCCATAATAAAGTTTCTGAACATCTCTGCAGATTGATTATTAAACTGAAGGCCCTGCTTCTCTTCCCTACTGATAATAGCATTGAAATCTCCAATTAAACACCATGGAATCGGATGGTTGTTCAAAAATTCTAGCAGCTCCACAAAGAAGGGTTGTTTTTCCGCTTCGATCGATGGGCCATAAACATTGATAAAACCAATACTGCCAGCAACATTTCTAACCTGACTGATGCATACAATGAAATTCTTATGAATCACATTAACTTCACAAGTGAAAATTGACGTATCCCAACAACTGAGTAAACCACCAGCCGAGCCCATCGAAGGAGAGAAAACATATTTCATAGATAACCTGCATCCCAGACTCCGTATGATCGAAGGCGAAAATTTGTATTTTTTAGTTTCCTGTAAAAAAAGAAAACCAGGATTCCTATTTTGAATCAATAATCTAACAGCTCTGTGTTTTACTGGGTTCCCTAACCCCCTAACATTCCAAGAAATTACATTCAACGACATTATAATGTTCTAAGAGATCCCAGCACAATAGGACGTGAGATATCAACAACCCTTTTCCAGGTTCACCACCTTCTCTAACAGGACTTCTTTACCGCCTGAGAATGAGATTCGCAGCATATTGCTAATACCCCAAATTGCCAAAGCTTCCTCGATATGACTTAGATGAGTTGAAGAGCAAGAATCATCTTCAAGGCCAGTCTGATCTTTAATCATTGGAACTTCAAGAGATTCACGAATTTTTTTCCTTAATAACCGTCTTTGACCAGCATCAAGAAAACCAGACATCATATACTGAGACATCGCCAGCTGGCATGTATTTATAGGGTGGATAGTTAAGTTTCTTGCATTCCTTATAGACGACTCGATCTCCACTCTGGGGGAGTTAATATCCGAAAGGCCAGGTAACCCACATGAAATGTCTAGAGAATTTGAGACAAAACTATGACCAGATAAAGAAAACTCTTTATCTAAGGAATCTTGAATAACCTGATTCAGAAAGCTGCAATTGGGATCCACAAGATAATCACCATTATGAGCATTTGAAATACTATCGCCCACGTGATCCACTACAATCATTACGTCCTCATGACAGCACCCTCCATTAAGATCATTCTCAGCCGCTACATCCCCAGAATAGATCACCTTTTGAGGCAACTCAGGAGAGTCACCAATAGAAACCTCGTTAACTGCTTCTCCTGACGCCTCGGAATGCGCACCCTTACTTCCGACCTGGTCAATTACAGGGTTATCAATACCATGGAGATTGTTTGTGGGAGAGACTCCCGGTATTGGTGACGTAGGTTGCACATTGTTCACATCCATTGGAGGAGTTGGACACTGATCTTCAGCAATGAAATCAGTCCAAATATCTGCAAAAGGTCCATCAACTCCCAAATCTTCCTCTTCACGACACTCCACAAAGGCATCATCAGTCTTTAAGCAAATGAAATATGATCTGCCCGAAATCTTCAATGAGATAGATTCAGGGATATCAAAAATACTAGGGACCCTAATCAACAATCTAGCCTTGTGGAGATCCGACTTGGATTTTGTTGATTCATGAATTTTAACAAGAATCCCCCACCGTTTAGCTAAACTGGAAAAAAAACCATCATACCAGCACTGAATTGGGATACCAAGAAGAACGACAGAACAGAAACAGTATGGGATTCCTTCCATCAAGACATCATACTCCAAGTAATCAAACCAAAACATGAGTTCATCCTTTTTATTGCTCCAAACAGATTCCTTATGACTCAAAGAATCGAAGGTGATGATGCAGAAGTTCTCTTGAACACCCCACTTTGCCATTTTGACCTTGATTCCATCACTACTAAGGGCTTTCTGGACAAAATCTCTGTCGAAGTTAGGTTTAATGATTCCTGTCATAGAGAAATTAATCCAAGAATTTTCAACTGCAGGTATTTCCACATCCATGAGGCTATCCTTTCTTCTCCACTGCATTTTATTACCCCCACCATCCTGACTGCGTCCCGCCGGAATATTCTTGTTAGGGCCACCCTCTGATAAAACATCCTTAAAGGAACGGTTATCCCTAAGAACAGGCTCTGTTGGAATGGACCGTTTCTCCTTGTATGCATTGGCGACTGTAGTTTTACCACCAAAGCCGCGACTCTCCATATCGCTATTCCTCCAAGCTGCCGCCGGTTTTTTGCGAGGTTCTGGGAACTTCGCTTTTGAAACTGTAACCCTCTTTCCATCGATGAAGGAGTTGTGAACTTTATCAAGAACTTTCTTCATGGCGTCTTCGCTAGCCATGTGGATTAAAGCATACGTACAATTCCTATATCGCGGATTATGGTTTATTGCTGGGATGAAAACCTTGACCACTTTACCATGGAAGTTGAAAAGCTCTCTCAATGCCCCTCTGGAAACTCGCTTACTCAGGTTGTCGACGAACACCACCCATTTCGACCTGAACTCCGGTGATCTGAGAACCTCCCTTCGTGCGCCTCTTCCTCTCCCCTGAAAACCTTCCATCTCCCATTTAATTCCTATTTCATTTCTTATAAAATCAAATTCATATCTATTAAACACTTTCAATATTTTTTTATATGTTTAGCCCATTTACCAAAACAGAAGAGACCAACCAACCAGCCTTGGTCGAAATAATAAACTGGTTGGTTGTGCCTAAGCAGGTTTTGAGTTTGAGATTTTGTGTATGCAGAAATTTCTTATTGTGAGACTCACCTACCAAACCATGTATATGACACGAGTCGGTCTGTATTAGTCAAGACAAAGCCTTAAAAAATCGAAAGAACAACAAAAAATGAAAAAACTAAGAACCCATTGAATTGGCCCGGTGATTAAGTATGCCGTTCAACCTAGGTAACCAAGTTTAAGTACTCTAATATGCAGACGTGTGTGCGTTTTTAAAAGGCTAAAAATAAAGAAGTAAATGGGCATAACATTATTAATACACGTGGCATAGAACCATTGATAAGACATATAAAAAACACGAAAAAAGGACAAACAAATTTTATTCTCTTATAATCTCACCAAAATATTCAAAAAAGAAAAGAACTAAAGGAGACCTTCCTTGTTTTTAAAAATTAAGGATTTGAATTTTATTAATGTTTTTTAATTTCTTCAAAATAATTTATATTTTTAAATATTTAAAAATGAAACTAATTGTACATAGACACTTAACATATATATTAACAGAAATAGTTAACAATGTCTTCAATCATCTTTGTTTTTTCACTTTGAAATAATAAAAATGCTTTGTTTATTTGAGAAAAACTAAATTGTTTCTAGCTAGTTGTCTCCCCTAAAAAAATAAAATTCATACATAATTTAGAAATTTTTAAGACATTTTTTTATATATATTTTTATTAAAAATTAATTTTTGTCCTCCATTTTTTTCTAAGTTTACCTCTTAAAATTTTGTAGGTTTACTTCCCTAATATAAAATATTGTTGCTGTCCATGTTTCTAACCCTATAACACACAGTAGTTTAAAGTATTTATACTAAGATGCACATTGAATTAATTAGATACTGCCGGTAATTGTGGGCTGCGCTCCATGTTATGTTAGGCTGATTACAGGTTGTTAACGGTGATCTACGTTGACGACGAGCACAATGTCCCTTTGATATTTTTTTTTACGAATAATGGTGTTTAATTTTATTGAATAAAAAATACAGTAAATTTGTAAAAAGGGTTCTATAAAATGAAAGTAACAAATTACATTAATTGATATTTACCGTGAAATTATTCAAGTGTACAAACTAGTCACTTAAATATAAATTATGATCGTAAAAAAATATATTAAAATCTAACCAAACAACTCAAGAAAAAGATATATAAACAAATATCATTGTTGCTGGTGAAGGATAAATACCATCAACAATATCATAAAATGTACATAATAATGATAACATCAATGTCGTCGATGTAGGATAAACATCATCTACACTAACTTAAAATGCACACAACAATGATAGCGCATTGACAAGATTAACTTTATCACAACTCAACCACGGACCGTTTTTTATGATTGCAAACGTTTATCAATACAAGAGAATCAATCTGAGGGTCCAAACTAAAGATAAATTAGTACGATAATTAAATAATCATCAATTTGAGAGACGACGTTAAATCCAATCCTAAAAAGAACATTCTACAAGTGTAAAGAAAATGTGTCATAAGAGCAAAGTAAGCGTCACATAGCTACTTATTAATTTATTTTCATATATTAATATAATATTATCCTTTAAATGAAAATTAATAATTTAAATTAATGACTTCTATAGTTCTATTATTAGTTGGGATAAATCTAAAAATTATACATGAACTTTGACTTATGCAATTTCATACATAAATTATTTTATCTGATTCAATTTTTACAAATTATTATACAATTATCAACCTGACATCACTTTTCAATATATTACAAATACAAGTAATTATATCAATCCAAATAAAAAAACGAATACATCTTTTTTTAACTTGTAAAATTGAATCAAAATAAATTTTTTATATGTATAATTGACCAAAAATTAAAATTACATATGCATAATTGTAGCAAATCAAAATTTATGTATCTCATTTCATATTAAATCAAAATTCATATATAGACATGATATTTATCCCTTATTAGTTAAAAATAAAGTAATTTATTAGAAAAATTCTACGATGCTCGACGAGTACCGATGAGCAACACAACGTGAGCACAGTTGAGCATTATTAAATTAATCAATAAAGATAAAAAATTAAAGGACTCAACATATAATTATAAATTATTTAAAATAAAATTTTAATTAAATTATTTTCTAATATATAATATTTTAAATTTTTTTAAATAATTGGATCAAATATCAACCTTAGTCAATTTAAAAAAAATAAAACCCTAAATCCTAAACTCTAAATCATACGCACTAAACTATAAACCTTAAAACCTAAACCCTAAACTCAAAACACTAAACCATACACCTTAAACTCTAAACTCTAAAGTCTAAACTTGGATGTTGGGTTTATGGTTTAGTGTAACCCCCTCGTCCCGGTCTGGTCGGATGACCGGTCCGAGTGGGTCACACGGGGAAAACCGAAGCGAAACCCGTTAAGGCTTCCCCTCGGTTAACGACACAGAAAATTTCTTTTTTATCTTATCTTGTCTACATGCATATTTAAGACCTAAGCGTGGCACCGCAGCGGAAGATACAATCATAACATCAAACATCGACCAACCCAACAATTAAACAGCTCATTTTAATATTCTGCAGCAGGCCGTTTCGAAACGCCCATAGGGTGTTCCGAAACGCCTTGACTTAGTCAACAGGCCAGGGTCAACCATGAGGTGACCGTTCCGAAACAGGGGAGACCCGTATCGGAACGACCTTGACGGTCAATATCTCGTGGTCAACGAGATTTGACCGTTTCGGAACCTCAAAGGCCCGTTTCGAAACGGCTTCATCTCGCCAATTTCTCAAAATTCCAGTAGCGAAAACGTTCCGAAACGACCCTCATCCGTTTCGAAACGGCAGGCCATATACACAGGGACCGTTCCGGAACAGGGGGATCCGTTCCGAAACACCCCCTGTCTGCAGACTTTTCTGAGCTGTTTTGAGGCACAATGGTGCCCCAAAACACCAAACAACAGCAAAGCATTTAAACCCCCTCATCTACGTCTATGCCGCTGAAAAAAATAAAAGGTTAAACGACTGTTAATAAAGAAAAAAAAAAGATGTGCAAAAAGACAGAAAAAACTTACCACAAAAATAAAAAAAAATGTGTAATAAAGACACAGTTATTTTTAATAAAAATTAAATATAAAAAATATCAAAACTCCAAAAACAGTATCAAATCAAAATTCAAAACTTTGAGCAATATCGGTGTAATTTACTCTTAATTTTAAGACAGGGTGTAAATACAATTTTTTTATGTTCAAGGCCATTTTACTAATTTAAAAATAAATGAATGTGCCACATATATTCTAAAAGATGGAGAGAATCCCCTCATCTACGTCTATGCCGCTGCCTACTGAAGTGCCGATGGTGAGGATGTTATAAACAATCTAGTTATCCGTTTATAATATTTAGATTCAAATTTTTAATATTATTAAAAAATTAATGTTTTACTCCGCTAAAGTCCAAACTAAATGATTTCCTTATTTATTAATAAAGCATCAATAAAATATAAAAATATGATACATTCTTGAAATCCAAATTTCCTGGAAATTAGGATTTATATCCGAATATATTATATTTCTATTGTTTTTTTTAATGTGATCTTACTAACTCCCTGTTATCCCAGATAATCACTGGCGGTTGCTTGCATTGATTGAATTACTTTTTTGGGAATTGATGGCACATATTAAAGATATCTCATTAAATATATATTCGATTTAATTTATTTATGTTTTATTTTATTGTATATCTGTTTATCGTATCTTTTATCATATTTTTTAAATTCAATTATAAAATTATTTACGTTAAATATTAAAATATAATAATATATTTAAATAATATTTATCAAATTAAATTTATTTTGGTTGACATTTTAATTTCTAAGCGTTGTACAGAATACAGCACGTATATTTTGGAAGTTAAAAGAATAAAGTTATATGGTATTGTTTGACAATTAGCGGATCACATTAGCTGATAGTGAATAACTGATTGCATTAGCTGATTTGACTAGCGGATTGTATTAGCTGATTGTATAAAAGTGTTTAGTAAAATTAACTGATAGATGTTTGATTATTTAAAGAAACAAAATGACATATAAGGACATGATTATATTCGATACTTATTTAAATAGTTTATTAGTTATCAATATTTTGTATCTATTAATATTAATTAGATTATGAAAAATAATTTTTAATATAACATTACTAAGCATATTTGAAGGATTTATATATTAATTATTGTTTATATAATTATTTCTAATAAAATTTAATTAATTTATTAATTTTAAATACAAATACAAATGTGTGAGAATAAAAAGAAAAAAATAAAAAATATAAGTATACAAATGTCACAATGTAAATACGTGAGGTTGAAGAATTAAAATAGAAACGGTTAAATTTAGGTTATTTGAAAAAAAATTTATAATTGTTAAGAGTAAAAGGATTTTTATAACTCTTATGTTAAAATTTCTAATTTCAAAAAGTTTATATTAGCAGCTTTTTTAAAATGAGAGGTTTCACTCCAATCCGCTCTTTACCAAACGTTCAAATTAGTGAATTTGACCGGTAAAACCTCTAATTTTAAATTTTGGCTCAAATCTCTCTTTACCAAATAGGACCCATAACTTTTAATAGCTGAATATAAATTTATGGCTTAATGCTTAATTCAGTTTCTGAATGATGCCATTTTAATGTTTAAATTTTAATGAGAAAATTAAACATTTTAAAATTTTAATGATCATTTAAAAATAAAATTCAGTGATAATTTACATAATTTATTTAATAAATAAATGAGAACACAAGGAATAATTCGTTTAAGAAAAAGAAATGATAAATATGATTTTATTAAGTAAGTGGATCAATTCATTTATCAGAGAGATCGATCAATTTATTAATTAAAATCGATAACTAGAGCAACGTGAAAATGATATTTATTATTGGATGAGTCTACCACGTGCGACGAACATTGATAAACATCATTAACGATGAACACCGATGAACACCATTAATTTTTTTTTTAAATTTTAAAAATATAAAGGACTAAAATTATAATTAAAGTTATCTCTTAAAAAAATAAAAATCAAATTTAATAGTTACTTTATAATATTTTTTAATAGGTTAGAATCAAATATACCTAATTCTCCTAAACCCTAACAAAATTAATCTCTTAAAAAAATAGAAATCAATTTATAATTTTTTAATACTCTCATAAACCTAAACCCTAACAAATTTTAATTTGGCAACGAATTGATTCAGCATCGTCCGTCAAGGTTCGAGGCTTTGGTTGCATTGATTTGGTCTGCCATGTTATCTACAACTTCAGAGTATGGCACAACTTTCTCAAAGATAATCATTTCTATCAATCTGAGGAACGGAACGAATCCACCATTACCACAACAAACAATGCATTAGAAATGTGTATCATGTGAAAGAAGTGGAACCACTAAAGGAGAAAACCAGGAATCTCGGCAATTTAGCAGCAAAACTTCACGACACCATAAGAAAAATAGACGATGAATATGTGGGAAAGCTCGGTCAAGCTACAAAATTAAGCAATTTCACAATAAAATCAAACAATGTTAGGGTTTAAGTTTAAGAGAGTATTAAAAAATTATAAATTAATTTTTATTTTTTTAAGAGATTGATTTTGTTAGGGTTTAGGAGAATTGAGTATGTTTGATTCTAATCTATTAAGAAATATTATAAAATAATTATTAAATTTAATTTTTATTTTTTAAGAGATAATTTTAATTACAATTTTAGTCCTTTAAATTTTTAAAATTTTTAAAAGAATTAATGGTATTCATCGTTAGAGGTGTTCATCAATGTTCGTCAACTGTTGTAGAATTTTCTTTTATTATTATTTAAAAATATGGTGGGGGTGCTTTACGTGTATATATGTTAGAGAATTATAATCAGAAAATTATGTTAAAGTTAAGGGGGTAGAATTTTATAAGATATGCAGTATGCTTTACATATAAATTAAAATGAAATGCATATAAATTAAAATGAAATGGTACTTTACGTATATATGTTTTCTTAATAAAAGCGTAAACTATTTCATTGACCATTATAGTTTTGAAAAATTGTGATTTGATCATATTACTTTTTTTTCGAAATAATTAAACCACTAAAATATTAAAATGGTATTAATATAACCACCAGCCGTTAAAGATTAACGGCATGGTGACGTGGTAGTTAAAAAATAAGGGTACGCTTACACATTTGGTCCTCGTTACTTATACACTCTATCAATTTCGTTCTAATTTTAATTTAATAAAATAAAATAATTATTTAATAAGGTGGTGACATTACCATCTTATTGGATAAATTTAATTATTTTTATTTAATTTATTAATTAATTTTCACCCTTCAATCAAGCTGTGACACGTGTCACCTAATTGGAGAAGGAAAATTGAAAGTAAAGAAATTGGGGTTGGGGGATTCAAACATGCACCTCCTTGGTGGAATGAAGCTATGCTTGCCACTAGGCCAAACTTATTCTTGTAATATGAAGTACCACATATAATATATGTGTTATATAGTTATTAATGCCTGAAAAAATTAAAAGTAACAAAATTGGGTTGGGGGAATTTAAACCAAGGTTCCTTAGGTGGAAAGAAACATGTGCTTGCCACTAGGCCAAGCTTACTTTTGTGATATTAGGTACAACAAATAATATGTGTTATATTGTTGTTAATGCCTGGAAAATAGAGGAAATGTGATTTTTGGGAATTCGAACACAACATACTTATGATGCATAAAAACATCTAACCCAATTAAATAAATTTAATAATGAAATTAAAGTTAACAATATTTTATATAAATTTTAAATTATAGTTAGTGCACGATTTAAAATAAAAAATTTAAAATTATGTTAAATTCATTTAACAAATCCAAACACGCAAACATAATTTAATATATTTAATTATATTAAATTTTCCTTTTAATTACTCTTGTCGAATTAAATATTATTATCCAGTAGATATCTGAATCCGCAAAAAATTGAATTCAAAATTTTAGATCATATATCAAATATTTTGATCCACTCAAATCTAAATACGCTTCCATCCAAAGTGTGATGATCAAGGTTCGAATCCCTTTAAAAACAAACATATTCTCTATTTTGTAATATGAAATAGAATTCAGATATCAAAATCCACTTTTGCATAGGTAATAGGGATTCAAATAATTGGTATTCAACGATATCTATTCATATCCACTCTGCATTCACAACGGATAATAATTGTAACATTTGAATCCGCAAAACAAACCCACAATTCGAATTGTCATCCCTAGTTATAAATGGTGGGATCATGAATCATGTGGGAAAAAGATTTCATAGAATATTTTTTCCAATAACCTGGACTTTTTCTCATGTATTTTTTTATCAATAATCATGTATATTTTTATAAATTAATATCTCATGCACTAGCGGTGGAAACTTTCAGTTTCCACGAGCGCCTTAATTTTAGGGTATATGGTTTAGGGGTTTATGTGCAGGAGTTTAGAATTTAGGGATAGTTGTTTCAATTTAAGTTTTAGGGTTTATAGGTTAGGATTTAGTTTTTAGGGTAATATGGCGAGGATTTAGGTTTTAACCTATAAACCTTAAATTATAACCCTAAACCTTAAATTTTTTTTTTGATCAGTGAATAGTTTTATTAATATAAAATTGATACCAAGCTACAACCTTAAGGCCTCATTAAAAACCTCCCTAGACCTAATGGAGGAAAAGAGTACCTTAAGGAGGTAGTATTACAAAAGATACCAGGGATGATCATGAATTAAACCCGTTGTACATACCAAAATCTCAATCATCCCCTCCCAATGTCAATCCTCTATAAATCACCAGCATCATCATCATTAAATTGAGACTACCCAATCCCTGCTTTAGCAAGACCATCTGCAGCAATATTAATGGCCCTCGATATATGTCGCATAATACAAGAGTTTGTCCTAACAAGCTCTGCCAAACCTGTAATTCCACATTTGAAAGCCCCTGGGCAAGAAGTAGGATCTGCTAACCAGTT
Source organism: Hibiscus tridactylites (assembly GCA_958450335.1). Lineage (NCBI taxonomy): Eukaryota > Viridiplantae > Streptophyta > Magnoliopsida > Malvales > Malvaceae > Hibiscus > Hibiscus tridactylites. Next base: position 74,430,586 of record OY288284.1, on the reverse strand, counting down.
GATCAACGTTTTACTGTCAGATTCTATTATGAGTCGAGACCGTTTTTCAATCGGAATTTTCAGAAATAAATCAACACCTCGCCTAAGGGCTGCGATTTCGGCTACGATTGGGGGACCAGATCCACACGACTCCGAGAAAGACACCACCCTTACTCCTAAAGGATCACTGATGAAACCTCCTATACCTCCCAAGCCCCCAGATTTGGGCATCGCCCCATCAATGTTTAGCTTCAGAAATCCCAGTGGAGGAGGAGACCAAGATTCGGGTACTGCTCCAGGACATTTTCCCCCCACTTTGCGATCAGCTACTGCAGGATTGCATATAAAATCGTCCAAAGAGCAAGAGCATTCAAAATTAAGAGCCATAAACCATAAGGCAAGCCTGTATTTAGTGACAAAAAGAAGGTTGGCCGGATCAGGTTTAATATTCTTGAACACAATATCATTACGCATCAGCCATAGTGACCAAAGAATAGCACAAGGAATAAGCTTCCAAAGTTTGTCGTTGGCAGATGACAATTTCGCATGATACCAGTAATCGAAAGCCCTTTCCGCATCCGCCGGGAGTACCATGTTAATATCCCAGAAACCTGCAAAACTCATCCAAAGAGCCCAAGCAAATTTACATGAAAAAAACAAGTGACTTATAGTCTCTTCATGAGAGTCACAAAACGGGCAGGTAAGGTCTACCAAAGAGTTGACACCTCTCTTATGAAGTTCAGTTTTTACTGGTAACCTTTGCTTAAAAACCTGCCAAAGGAAGAAGTCAATTCTAGGAGGAGCTAAGCCTTGCCAAGCGTAAGAATTCCAGAAATGAGATCGAGCATTCATCGGATACAATTGTTTATAACACTCCTTCGAAGATAACCTGCCATCACTTGAATTCCTCCAAACTAAACAGTCCTCGCCCAAACTTGAAGACTTGAAGTTATTAAGAAGAAGCATGAATGAATACCACTGACCAAGTTCCCAATCGAAGACACGTCGACGAAGAACGACATTCCATTTCCACCCCTGAGAGTCTTTCACACCAAATTCAGCCACACGTCCCGATTTATTAACTGATAGAGCGTAAATGCGGGGAAAAATAGACATTAAAGGAGCATCACCTACCCACCAATCAGACCAGAATCGGATAGAAGCCCCATTTCCGACTTGGTAAATCAAATTGTTTCGCATACACGTTCCAATCTCATCGTTGCAGTAAAACGATTTAATAACGCCTTTCCAAAGCCAACTGTGAGATGCTAAGCAGTGATCACCAGGTTCAATAGAAAGTTGGTCGATATTGTATTTAGCACATATCACTTTCCTCCATAGACTATTACGCTCATTTGAAAATTTCCAAATCCACTTACTAAGAAGGAAGCGGTTTTGTACAGCTATATTTCGAATACCCAAACCACCGAGTGAAGTAGGTTGGCATACTGATTTCCAGTCAACCCAATGGATTTTCTTTAGCAAATGCGAGCCGCCCCATAAGAAATTGGCCATAATTCTATTAAACTCCTTGACAATTGAAGACGGGACCGGGAAAAGAGATAAATAATAGATGGGAATGGAGCACAAGACAGATTTGATCATAGTCAACCTTCCACTAAAAGATAAATTAGAAGACTTCCAGCTAGCTAAAGTGTCATGCATTTTCTTCAAGACGGGATCCCAAATACTTGCAGAATTACGTTTAATGCCTAGAGGCAACCCCAAATAGTCCGATGGAAAGCATCCAACTGAGCACCCAAGTACCGACGCCCATTCTCTCAAGGAATTGTCTTCCACATTTATCCCATACAAACGACACTTATTTAAATTAAGCTGGAGCCCCGAGGCGATTTCAAACAATCTTAGGACTCTTTTGACATTTCTTATTTCACCCAATGAAGCATTACTAAACATAAGCAAGTCATCCGCAAATTGGATGTGGGATATATTGAAATTACTTTCTTCATTACCAACAGCAATCCCCGAGAATAAGCCTAATTTAGTTGCTTTATCAAACATTAAGTGGAGAGCTTCCCCAACAATGTTGAAAAGTAACGGCGATAACGAGCAGCCTTGGCGAAGGCCTCTCGAAAGACCGAAACGAGCAGTAGGAGAACCATTTAAGAGGACCGAGATTGAGGCAGATGAAATACACTTACTTATCCAATTAATCCACCGCTGACCAAATCCCATCTCCTGCAAAACACGCAGTAGAAACCGCCAATCTATCGTGTCATAAGCTCTCTTAAAATCCACCTTAAAAACTAATCCCCCCGTGCCTCTCTTGTGAACCATATCAATTATTTCATTGGCGATGAACGAGCAATCCAATATCTGTCTTCCAGGAACAAAAGCAAACTGTGACTCACTTATAATAGAATCTGCACACGGACGTAACCTTCTTGAAAGGACCTTCGACAGAATCTTATACATAGCTCCCACTAGGCTAATAGGCCTGAAATCCTCCAAGGAGCAAGCACCCGACTTTTTCGGAATAAGAGTGATGAATGAATGATTGATCATAGGGTCCCAATCCCGACCATGGAAGAAGTCGTCGAAGAATTTTACCACTATAATTTTCACTGATGGCCAAAATTTCTTAAAGAATTCCATAGTAATACCATCCGGACCAGGGGCGCGATCACCTTCCATTGAGGAAATAGAGTCCCATATTTCATCCACAGTAAATGGCTTTTCCAGATCCTCGCTTTGCTCGGACGTTAATTGCTTAAAATCAAGATTCAAATCCTCCACTTCTAAAGCCGTAATTGAGTTGTAAGCCTCAGAGAAAAAAGAATAAACCTTCTCTCTCAAGTCTACCGGATTGGTAATCAAAGAACCATTATAATTGAGGGCCAAGATACTGTTAGATCGACGTCGACAAGAAGCGACCGAGTGGAAGTATTTAGTATTTCTGTCACCCTCACTTAACCATTTTGAACGAGATTTCTGAGCCCAAATTCTTTCCTCAATACGCAGAACATTCCATAACTCTTTTTTCAGCAGTGCAAGGGATTGAAAAGAAGAGGAAGATAATGAACCACTCTGAATATCAGATTCCAACCGGGAAATTTTACCTTCTAAAATCTGAAGCTTTACCTTAGAAGGACAAATGTTATCACTGCACCAGCTTTTGATAGCACATTTAGCTTTCTTCATCAACCCAGACGCACCAAGAAAAGGACAATGTTGCAAAAACTTCCGGATTTCCATAGCAATAGAGTTCTTGAACCCCGGTTCGTCAAATAAATAGTTGAATAACTTGAAAGGTCTCGGACCCCAATCAATTCTTCGATCTTCTAGGCAAATAGCGTTGTGGTCAGATACTGAATTTGGCAATAAGGATTGGCGTAAATCCTGAAACAAATCAGCGAAAGATAGGTTGACCAGCACTCTATCTAACCGGACAAAAGTTGGAGGATCTCTGCGATTAGACCATGTAAATGAACCCCCATGCAGGGGAAGGTCCATCAGTTGAGCTTCCATAATAAAGTTTCTGAACATCTCTGCAGATTGATTATTAAACTGAAGGCCCTGCTTCTCTTCCCTACTGATAATAGCATTGAAATCTCCAATTAAACACCATGGAATCGGATGGTTGTTCAAAAATTCTAGCAGCTCCACAAAGAAGGGTTGTTTTTCCGCTTCGATCGATGGGCCATAAACATTGATAAAACCAATACTGCCAGCAACATTTCTAACCTGACCGATGCATACAATGAAATTCTTATGAATCACATTAACTTCACAAGTGAAAATTGACGTATCCCAACAACTGAGTAAACCACCAGCCGAGCCCATCGAAGGAGAGAAAACATATTTCATAGATAACCTGCATCCCAGACTCCGTATGATCGAAGGCGAAAATTTGTATTTTTTAGTTTCCTGTAAAAAAAGAAAACCAGGATTCCTATTTTGAATCAATAATCTAACAGCTCTGTGTTTTACTGGGTTCCCTAACCCCCTAACATTCCAAGAAATTACATTCAACGACATTATAATGTTCTAAGAGATCCCAGCACAATAGGACGTGAGATATCAACAACCCTTTTCCAGGTTCACCACCTTCTCTAACAGGACTTCTTTACCGCCTGAGAATGAGATTCGCAGCATATTGCTAATACCCCAAATTGCCAAAGCTTCCTCAATATGACTTAGATGAGTTGAAGAGCAAGAATCATCTTCAAGGCCAGTCTGATCTTTAATCATTGGAACTTCAAGAGATTCACGAATTTTTTTCCTTAATAACCGTCTTTGACCAGCATCAAGAAAACCAGACATCATATACTGAGACATCGCCAGCTGGCATGTATTTATAGGGTGGATAGTTAAGTTTCTTGCATTCCTTATAGACGACTCGATCTCCACTCTGGGGGAGTTAATATCCGAAAGGCCAGGTAACCCACATGAAATGTCTAGAGAATTTGGGACAAAACTATGACCAGATAAAGAAAACTCTTTATCTAAGGAATCTTGAATAACCTGATTCAGAAAGCTGCAATTGGGATCCACAAGATAATCACCATTATGAGCATTTGAAATACTATCGCCCACGTGATCCACTACAATCATTACGTCCTCATGACAGCACCCTCCATTAGGATCATTCTCAGCCGCTACATCCCCAGAATAGATCACCTTTTGAGGCAACTCAGGAGAGTCACCAATAGAAACCTCGTTAACTGCTTCTCCTGACGCCTCAGAATGCGCACCCTCACTTCCGACCTGGTCAATTACAGGGTTATCAATACCATGGAGATTGTTTGTGGGAGAGACTCCCGGTATTGGTGACGTAGGTTGCACATTGTTCACATCCATTGGAGGAGTTGGACACTGATCTTCAGCAATGAAATCAGTCCAAATATCTGCAAAAGGTCCATCAACTCCCAAATCTTCCTCTTCACGACACTCCACAAAGGCATCATCAGTCTTTAAGCAAATGAAATATGATCTGCCCGAAATCTTCAATGAGATAGATTCAGGGATATCAAAAATACTAGGGACCCTAATCAACAATCTAGCCTTGTGGAGATCCGACTTGGATTTTGTTGATTCATGAATTTTAACAAGAATCCCCCACCGTTTAGCTAAACTGGAAAAAAAACCATCATACCAGCACTGAATTGGGATACCAAGAAGAACGACAGAACAGAAACAGTATGGGATTCCTTCCATCAAGACATCATACTCCAAGTAATCAAACCAAAACATGAGTTCATCCTTTTTATTGCTCCAAACAGATTCCTTATGACTCAAAGAATCGAAGGTGATGATGCAGAAGTTCTCTTGAACACCCCACTTTGCCATTTTGACCTTGATTCCATCACTACTAAGGGCTTTCTGGACAAAATCTCTGTCGAAGTTAGGTTTAATGATTCCTGTCATAGAGAAATTAATCCAAGAATTTTCAACTGCAGGTATTTCCACATCCATGAGGCTATCCTTTCTTCTCCACTGCATTTTATTACCCCCACCATCCTGACTGCGTCCCGCCGGAATATTCTTGTTAGGGCCACCCTCTGATAAAACATCCTTAAAGGAACGGTTATCCCTAAGAACAGGCTCTGTTGGAATGGACCGTTTCTCCTTGTATGCATTGGCGACTGTAGTTTTACCACCAAAGCCGCGACTCTCCATATCGCTATTCCTCCAAGCTGCCGCCGGTTTTTTGCGAGGTTCTGGGAACTTCGCTTTTGAAACTGTAACCCTCTTTCCATCGATGAAGGAGTTGTGAACTTTATCAAGAACTTTCTTCATGGCGTCTTCGCTAGCCATGTGGATTAAAGCATACGTACAATTCCTATATCGCGGATTATGGTTTATTGCTGGGATGAAAACCTTGACCACTTTACCATGGAAGTTGAAAAGCTCTCTCAATGCCCCTCTGGAAACTCGCTTACTCAGGTTGTCGACGAACACCACCCATTTCGACCTGAACTCCGGTGATCTGAGAACCTCCCTTCGTGCGCCTCTTCCTCTCCCCTGAAAACCTTCCATCTCCCATTTAATTCCTATTTCATTTCTTATAAAATCAAATTCATATCTATTAAACACTTTCAATATTTTTTTATATGTTTAGCCCATTTACCAAAACAGAAGAGACCAACCAACCAGCCTTGGTCGAAATAATAAACTGGTTGGTTGTGCCTAAGCAGGTTTTGAGTTTGAGATTTTGTGTATGCAGAAATTTCTTATTGTGAGACTCACCTACCAAACCATGTATATGACACGAGTCGGTCTGTATTAGTCAAGACAAAGCCTTAAAAAATCGAAAGAACAACAAAAAATGAAAAAACTAAGAACCCATTGAATTGGCCCGGTGATTAAGTATGCCGTTCAACCTAGGTAACCAAGTTTAAGTACTCTAATATGCAGACGTGTGTGCGTTTTTAAAAGGCTAAAAATAAAGAAGTAAATGGGCATAACATTATTAATACACGTGGCATAGAACCATTGATAAGACATATAAAAAACACGAAAAAAGGACAAACAAATTTTATTCTCTTATAATCTCACCAAAATATTCAAAAAAGAAAAGAACTAAAGGAGACCTTCCTTGTTTTTAAAAATTAAGGATTTGAATTTTATTAATGTTTTTTAATTTCTTCAAAATAATTTATATTTTTAAATATTTAAAAATGAAACTAATTGTACATAGACACTTAACATATATATTAACAGAAATAGTTAACAATGTCTTCAATCATCTTTGTTTTTTCACTTTGAAATAATAAAAATGCTTTGTTTATTTGAGAAAAACTAAATTGTTTCTAGCTAGTTGTCTCCCCTAAAAAAATAAAATTCATACATAATTTAGAAATTTTTAAGACATTTTTTTATATATATTTTTATTAAAAATTAATTTTTGTCCTCCATTTTTTTCTAAGTTTACCTCTTAAAATTTTGTAGGTTTACTTCCCTAATATAAAATATTGCTGCTGTCCATGTTTCTAACCCTATAACACACAGTAGTTTAAAGTATTTATACTAAGATGCACATTGAATTAATTAGATACTGCCGGTAATTGTGGGCTGCGCTCCATGTTATGTTAGGCTGATTACAGGTTGTTAACGGTGATCTACGTTGACGACGAGCACAATGTCCCTTTGATATTTTTTTTTACGAATAATGGTGTTTAATTTTATTGAATAAAAAATATAGTAAATTTGTAAAAAGGGTTCTATAAAATGAAAGTAACAAATTACATTAATTGATATTTACCGTGAAATTATTCAAGTGTACAAACTAGTCACTTAAATATAAATTATGATCGTAAAAAAATATATTAAAATCTAACCAAACAACTCAAGAAAAAGATATATAAACAAATATCATTGTCGCTGGTGAAGGATAAATACCATCAACAATATCATAAAATGTACATAATAATGATAACATCAATGTCGTCGATGTAGGATAAACATCATCTACACTAACTTAAAATGCACACAACAATGATAGCGCATTGACAAGATTAACTTTATCACAACTCAACCACGGACCGTTTTTTATGATTGCAAACGTTTATCAATACAAGAGAATCAATCTGAGGGTCCAAACTAAAGATAAATTAGTACGATAATTAAATAATCATCAATTTGAGAGACGACGTTAAATCCAATCCTAAAAAGAACATTCTACAAGTGTAAAGAAAATGTGTCATAAGAGCAAAGTAAGCGTCACATAGCTACTTATTAATTTATTTTCATATATTAATATAATATTATCCTTTAAATGAAAATTAATAATTTAAATTAATGACTTCTATAGTTCTATTATTAGTTGGGATAAATCTAAAAATTATACATGAACTTTGACTTATGCAATTTCATACATAAATTATTTTATCTGATTCAATTTTTACAAATTATTATACAATTATCAACCTGACATCACTTTTCAATATATTACAAATACAAGTAATTATATCAATCCAAATAAAAAAACGAATACATCTTTTTTTAACTTGTAAAATTGAATCAAAATAAATTTTTTATATGTATAATTGACCAAAAATTAAAATTACATATGCATAATTGTAGCAAATCAAAATTTATGTATCTCATTTCATATTAAATCAAAATTCATATATAGACATGATATTTATCCCTTATTAGTTAAAAATAAAGTAATTTATTAGAAAAATTCTACGATGCTCGACGAGTACCGATGAGCAACACAACGTGAGCACAGTTGAGCATTATTAAATTAATCAATAAAGATAAAAAATTAAAGGACTCAACATATAATTATAAATTATTTAAAATAAAATTTTAATTAAATTATTTTCTAATATATAATATTTTAAATTTTTTTAAATAATTGGATCAAATATCAACCTTAGTCAATTTAAAAAAAATAAAACCCTAAATCCTAAACTCTAAATCATACGCACTAAACTATAAACCTTAAAACCTAAACCCTAAACTCAAAACACTAAACCATACACCTTAAACTCTAAACTCTAAAGTCTAAACTTGGATGTTGGGTTTATGGTTTAGTGTAACCCCCTCGTCCCGGTCTGGTCGGATGACCGGTCCGAGTGGGTCACACGGGGAAAACCGAAGCGAAACCCGTTAAGGCTTCCCCTCGGTTAACGACACAGAAAATTTCTTTTTTATCTTATCTTGTCTACATGCATATTTAAGACCTAAGCGTGGCACCGCAGCGGAAGATACAATCATAACATCAAACATCGACCAACCCAACAATTAAACAGCTCATTTTAATATTCTGCAGCAGGCCGTTTCGAAACGCCCATAGGGTGTTCCGAAACGCCTTGACTTAGTCAACAGGCCAGGGTCAACCATGAGGTGACCGTTCCGAAACAGGGGAGACCCGTATCGGAACGACCTTGACGGTCAATATCTCGTGGTCAACGAGATTTGACCGTTTCGGAACCTCAAAGGCCCGTTTCGGAACGGCTTCATCTCGCCAATTTCTCAAAATTCCAGTAGCGAAAACGTTCCGAAACGACCCTCATCCGTTTCGAAACGGCAGGCCATATACACAGGGACCGTTCCGGAACAGGGGGATCCGTTCCGAAACACCCCCTGTCTGCAGACTTTTCTGAGCTGTTTTGAGGCACAATGGTGCCCCAAAACACCAAACAACAGCAAAGCATTTAAACCCCCTCATCTACGTCTATGCCGCTGAAAAAAATAAAAGGTTAAACGACTGTTAATAAAAAAAAAAAAAAGATGTGCAAAAAGACAGAAAAAACTTACCACAAAAATAAAAAAAAATGTGTCATAAAGACACAGTTATTTTTAATAAAAATTAAATATAAAAAATATCAAAACTCCAAAAACAGTATCAAATCAAAATTCAAAACTTTGAGCAATATCGGTGTAATTTACTCTTAATTTTAAGACAGGGTGTAAATACAATTTTTTTATGTTCAAGGCCATTTTACTAATTTAAAAATAAATGAATGTGCCACATATATTCTAAAAGATGGAGAGAATCCCCTCATCTACGTCTATGCCGCTGCCTACTGAAGTGCCGATGGTGAGGATGTTATAAACAATCTAGTTATCCGTTTATAATATTTAGATTCAAATTTTTAATATTATTAAAAAATTAATGTTTTACTCCGCTAAAGTCTAAACTAAATGATTTCCTTATTTATTAATAAAGCATCAATAAAATATAAAAATATGATACATTCTTGAAATCCAAATTTCCTGGAAATTAGGATTTATATCCGAATATATTATATTTCTATTGTTTTTTTTAATGTGATCTTACTAACTCCCTGTTATCCCAGATAATCACTGGCGGTTGCTTGCATTGATTGAATTACTTTTTTGGGAATTGATGGCACATATTAAAGATATCTCATTAAATATATATTCGATTTAATTTATTTATGTTTTATTTTATTGTATATCTGTTTATCGTATCTTTTATCATATTTTTTAAATTCAATTATAAAATTATTTACGTTAAATATTAAAATATAATAATATATTTAAATAATATTTATCAAATTAAATTTATTTTGGTTGACATTTTAATTTCCAAGCGTTGTACAGAATACGGCACGTATATTTTGAAAGTTAAAAGAATAAAGTTATATGGTATTGTTTGACAATTAGCGGATCACATTAGCTGATAGTGAATAACTGATTGCATTAGCTGATTTAACTAGCGGATTGTATAAAAGTGTTTAGTAAAATTAACTGATAGATGTTTGATTATTTAAAGAAACAAAATGACATATAAGGACATGATTATATTCGATACTTATTTGAATAGTTTATTAGTTATCAATATTTTGTATCTATTAATATTAATTAGATTATGAAAAATAATTTTTAATATAATATTACTAAGCATATTTGAAGGATTTATATATTAATTATTGTTTATATAATTATTTCTAATAAAATTTAATTAATTTATTAAATTTAAATACAAATATAAATGTGTGAGAATAAAAATAAAAAAATAAAAAATATAAATATAAAAATGTCACAATGTAAAAACGTGAGGTTGAAGAATTAAAATAGAAACAGTTAAATTTAGGTTATTTGAAAGAAAAAAAATTATAATTGTTAATAGTAAAAGGATTTTTATAACTCTTATGTCAAAACTTCTAATTTCAAAAAGTTTATATTAGCAGCTTTTTCAAAATGAGAGGTTTCACTCCAATCCGCTCTTTACCAAACGTTCAAATTAGTGAATTTGACCGGTAAAACCTCTAATTTTAAATTTTGGCTCAAATCTCTCTTTACCAAATAGGACCCATAACTTTTAATAGCTGAATATAAATTTATGGCTTAATGCTTAATTCAGTTTCTGAATGATGCCATTTTAATGTCTAAATTTTAATGAGAAAATTAAATATTTTAAAATTTTAATGATCATTTAAAAATAAAATTCAGTGATAATTTACATAATTTATTTAATAAATAAATGAGAACACAAGGAATAATTCGTTTAAGAAAAAGAAATGATAAATATGATTTTATTAAGTAAGTGGATCAATTCATTTATCAGAGAGATCGATCAATTTATTAATTAAAATCGATAACTAGAGCAACGTGAAAATGATATTTATTATTGGATGAGTCTACCACGTGCGACGAACATTGATAAACATCATTAACGATGAACACCGATGAACACCATTAATTTTTTTTTTAAATTTTAAAAATATAAAGGACTAAAATTATAATTAAAGTTATCTCTTAAAAAAATAAAAATCAAATTTAATAGTTACTTTATAATATTTTTTAATAGGTTAGAATCAAATATACCTAATTCTCCTAAACCCTAACAAAATTAATCTCTTAAAAAAATAGAAATCAATTTATAATTTTTTAATACTCTCATAAACCTAAACCCTAACAAATTTTAATTTGGCAACGAATTGATTCAGCATCGTCCGTCAAGGTTCGAGGCTTTGGTTGCATTGATTTGGTCTGTCATGTTATCTACAACTTCAGAGTATGGCACAACTTTCTCAAAGATAACCATTTCTATCAATCTGAGGAACGGAACGAATCCACCATTACCACAACAAACAATGCATTAGAAATGTGTATCATGTGAAAGAAGTGGAACCACTAAAGGAGAAAACCAGGAATCTCGGCAATTTAGCAGCAAAACTTCACGACACCATAAGAAAAGTAGACGATGAATATGTGGGAAAGCTCGGTCAAGCTACAAAATTAAGCAATTTCACAATAAAATCAAACAATGTTAGGGTTTAAGTTTAAGAGAGTATTAAAAAATTATAAATTAATTTTTATTTTTTTAAGAGATTGATTTTGTTAGGGTTTAGGAAAATTGAGTATGTTTGATTCTAATCTATTAAGAAATATTATAAAGTAACTATTAAATTTAATTTTTATTTTTTAAGAGATAATTTTAATTACAATTTTAGTCCTTTAAATTTTTAAAATTTTTAAAAGAATTAATAGTATTCATCGTTAGAGGTGTTCATCAATGTTCGTCAACCGTTGTAGAATTTTCTTTTATTATTATTTAAAAATATGGTGGGGGTGCTTTACGTGTATATATGTTAGAGAATTATAATCAGAAAATTATGTTAAAGTTAAGGGGGTAGAATTTTATAAGATATGCAGTATGCTTTACATATAAATTAAAATGAAATGCATATAAATTAAAATGAAATGGTACTTTACGTATATATGTTTTCTTAATAAAAGCGTAAACTATTTCATTGACCATTATAGTTTTGAAAAATTGTGATTTGATCATATTACTTTTTTTTCGAAATAATTAAACCACTAAAATATTAAAATGGTATTAATATAACCACCAGCCGTTAAAGATTAACGGCATGGTGACGTGGTAGTTAAAAAATAAGGGTACGCTTACACATTTGGTCCTCGTTACTTATACACTCTATCAATTTCGTTCTAATTTTAATTTAATAAAATAAAATAATTATTTAATAAGGTGGTGACATTACCATCTTATTGGATAAATTTAATTATTTTTATTTAATTTATTAATTAATTTTCACCCTTCAATCAAGCTGTGACACGTGTCACCTAATTGGAGAAGGAAAATTGAAAGTAAAGAAATTGGGGTTGGGGGATTCAAACATGCACCTCCTTGGTGGAATGAAGCTATGCTTGCCACTAGGCCAAACTTATTCTTGTAATATGAAGTACCACATATAATATATGTGTTATATAGTTATTAATGCCTGAAAAAATTAAAAGTAACAAAATTGGGTTGGGGGAATTTAAACCAAGGTTCCTTAGGTGGAAAGAAACATGTGCTTGCCACTAGGCCAAGCTTACTTTTGTGATATTAGGTACAACAAATAATATGTGTTATATTGTTGTTAATGCCTGGAAAATAGAGGAAATGTGATTTTTGGGAATTCGAACACAACATACTTATGATGCATAAAAACATCTAACCCAATTAAATAAATTTAATAATGAAATTAAAGTTAACAATATTTTATATAAATTTTAAATTATAGTTAGTGCACGATTTAAAATAAAAAATTTAAAATTATGTTAAATTCATTTAACAAATCCAAACACGCAAACATAATTTAATATATTTAATTATATTAAATTTTCCTTTTAATTACTCTTGTCGAATTAAATATTATTATCCAGTAGATATCTGAATCCGCAAAAAATTGAATTCAAAATTTTAGATCATATATCAAATATTTTGATCCACTCAAATCTAAATACGCTTCCATCCAAAGTGTGATGATCAAGGTTCGAATCCCTTTAAAAACAAACATATTCTCTATTTTGTAATATGAAATAGAATTCAGATATCAAAATCCACTTTTGCATAGGTAATAGGGATTCAAATAATTGGTATTCAACGATATCTATTCATATCCACTCTGCATTCACAACGGATAATAATTGTAACATTTGAATCCGCAAAACAAACCCACAATTCGAATTGTCATCCCTAGTTATAAATGGTGGGATCATGAATCATGTGGGAAAAAGATTTCATAGAATATTTTTTCCAATAACCTGGACTTTTTCTCATGTATTTTTTTATCAATAATCATGTATATTTTTATAAATTAATATCTCATGCACTAGCGGTGGAAACTTTCAGTTTCCACGAGCGCCTTAATTTTAGGGTATATGGTTTAGGGGTTTATGTGCAGGAGTTTAGAATTTAGGGATAGTTGTTTCAATTTAAGTTTTAGGGTTTATAGGTTAGGATTTAGTTTTTAGGGTAATATGGCGAGGATTTAGGTTTTAACCTATAAACCTTAAATTATAACCCTAAACCTTAAATTTTTTTTTTGATCAGTGAATAGTTTTATTAATATAAAATTGATACCAAGCTACAACCTTAAGGCCTCATTAAAAACCTCCCTAGACCTAATGGAGGAAAAGAGTACCTTAAGGAGGTAGTATTACAAAAGATACCAGGGATGATCATGAATTAAACCCGTTGTACATACCAAAATCTCAATCATCCCCTCCCAATGTCAATCCTCTATAAATCACCAGCATCATCATCATTAAATTGAGACTACCCAATCCCTGCTTTAGCAAGACCATCTGCAGCAATATTAATGGCCCTCGATATATGTCGCATAATACAAGAGTTTGTCCTAACAAGCTCTGCCAAACCTGTAATTCCACATTTGAAAGCCCCTGGGCAAGAAGTAGGATCTGCTAACCAGTTGATCAACGTTTTACTGTCAGATTCTATTATGAGTCGAGACCGTTTTTCAATCGGAATTTTCAGAAATAAATCAACACCTCGCCTAAGGGCTGCGATTTCGGCTACGATTGGGGGACCAGATCCACACGACTCCGAGAAAGACACCACCCTTACTCCTAAAGGATCACTGATGAAACCTCCTATACCTCCCAAGCCCCCAGATTTGGGCATCGCCCCATCAATGTTTAGCTTCAGAAATCCCAGTGGAGGAGGAGACCAAGATTCGGGTACTGCTCCAGGACATTTTTCCCCCACTTTGCGATCAGCTACTGCAGGATTGCATATAAAATCGTCCAAAGAGCAAGAGCATTCAGAATTAAGAGCCATAAACCATAAGGCAAGCCTGTATTTAGTGACAAAAAGAAGGTTGGCCGGATCAGGTTTAATATTCTTGAACACAATATCATTACGCATCAGCCATAGTGACCAAAGAATAGCGCAAGGAATAAGCTTCCAAAGTTTGTCGTTGGCAGATGACAATTTCGCATGATACCAGTAATCGAAAGCCCTTTCCGCATCCGCCGGGAGTACCATGTTAATATCCCAGAAACCTGCAAAACTCATCCAAAGAGCCCAAGCAAATTTACATGAAAAAAACAAGTGACTTATAGTCTCTTCATGAGAGTCACAAAACGGGCAGGTAAGGTCCACCAAAGAGTTGACACCTCTCTTATGAAGTTCAGTTTTTACTGGTAACCTTTGCTTAAAAACCTGCCAAAGGAAGAAGTCAATTCTAGGAGGAGCTAAGCCTTGCCAAGCGTAAGAATTCCAGAAATGAGATCGAGCATTCATCGGATACAATTGTTTATAACACTCCTTCGAAGATAACCTGCCATCACTTGAATTCCTCCAAACTAAACAGTCCTCGCCCAAACTTGAAGACTTGAAGTTATTAAGAAGAAGCATGAATGAATACCACTGACCAAGTTCCCAATCGAAGACACGTCGACGAAGAACGACATTCCATTTCCACCCCTGAGAGTCTTTCACACCAAATTCAGCCACACGTCCCGATTTATTAACTGATAGAGCGTAAATGCGGGGAAAAATAGACATTAAAGGAGCATCACCTACCCACCAATCAGACCAGAATCGGATAGAAGCCCCATTTCCGACTTGGTAAATCAAATTGTTTCGCATACACGTTCCAATCTCATCGTTGCAGTAAAACGATTTAATAACGCCTTTCCAAAGCCAACTGTGAGATGCTAAGCAGTGATCACCAGGTTCAATAGAAAGTTGGTCGATATTGTATTTAGCACATATCACTTTCCTCCATAGACTATTACGCTCATTTGAAAATTTCCAAATCCACTTACTAAGAAGGAAGCGGTTTTGTACAGCTATATTTCGAATACCCAAACCACCGAGTGAAGTAGGTTGGCATACTGATTTCCAGTCAACCCAATGGATTTTCTTTAGCAAATGCGAGCCGCCCCATAAGAAATTGGCCATAATTCTATTAAACTCCTTGACAATTGAAGACGGGACCGGGAAAAGAGATAAATAATAGATGGGAATGGAGCACAAGACAGATTTGATCATAGTCAACCTTCCACTAAAAGATAAATTAGAAGACTTCCAGCTAGCTAAAGTGTCATGCATTTTCTTCAAGACGGGATCCCAAATACTTGCAGAATTACGTTTAATGCCTAGAGGCAACCCCAAATAGTCCGATGGAAAGCATCCAACTGAGCACCCAAGTACCGACGCCCATTCTCTCAAGGAATTGTCTTCCACATTTATCCCATACAAACGACACTTATTTAAATTAAGCTGGAGCCCCGAGGCGATTTCAAACAATCTTAGGACTCTTTTGACATTTCTTATTTCACCCAATGAAGCATTACTAAACATAAGCAAGTCATCCGCAAATTGGATGTGGGATATATTGAAATTACTTTCTTCATTACCAACAGCAATCCCCGAGAATAAGCCTAATTTAGTTGCTTTATCAAACATTAAGTGGAGAGCTTCCCCAACAATGTTGAAAAGTAACGGCGATAACGAGCAGCCTTGGCGAAGGCCTCTCGAAAGACCGAAACGAGCAGTAGGAGAACCATTTAAGAGGACCGAGATTGAGGCAGATGAAATACACTTACTTATCCAATTAATCCACCGCTGACCAAATCCCATCTCCTGCAAAACACGCAGTAGAAACCGCCAATCTATCGTGTCATAAGCTCTCTTAAAATCCACCTTAAAAACTAATCCCCCCGTGCCTCTCTTGTGAACCATATCAATTATTTCATTGGCGATGAACGAGCAATCCAATATCTGTCTTCCAGGAACAAAAGCAAACTGTGACTCACTTATAATAGAATCTGCACACGGACGTAACCTTCTTGAAAGGACCTTCGACAGAATCTTATACATAGCTCCCACTAGGCTAATAGGCCTGAAATCCTCCAAGGAGCAAGCACCCGACTTTTTCGGAATAAGAGTGATGAATGAATGATTGATCATAGGGTCCCAATCCCGACCATGGAAGAAGTCGTCGAAGAATTTTACCACTATAATTTTCACTGATGGCCAAAATTTCTTAAAGAATTCCATAGTAATACCATCCGGACCAGGGGCGCGATCACCTTCCATTGAGGAAATAGAGTCCCATATTTCATCCACAGTAAATGGCTTTTCCAGATCCTCGCTTTGCTCGGACGTTAATTGCTTAAAATCAAGATTCAAATCCTCCACTTCTAAAGCCGTAATTGAGTTGTAAGCCTCAGAGAAAAAAGAATAAACCTTCTCTCTCAAGTCTACCGGATTGGTAATCAAAGAACCATTATAATTGAGGGCCAAGATACTGTTAGATCGACGTCGACAAGAAGCGACCGAGTGGAAGTATTTAGTATTTCTGTCACCCTCACTTAACCATTTTGAACGAGATTTCTGAGCCCAAATTCTTTCCTCAATACGCAGAACATTCCATAACTCTTTTTTCAGCAGTGCAAGGGATTGAAAAGAAGAGGAAGATAATGAACCACTCTGAATATCAGATTCCAACCGGGAAATTTTACCTTCTAAAATCTGAAGCTTTACCTTAGAAGGACAAATGTTATCACTGCACCAGCTTTTGATAGCACATTTAGCTTTCTTCATCAACCCAGACGCACCAAGAAAAGGACAATGTTGCAAAAACTTCCGGATTTCCATAGCAATAGAGTTCTTGAACCCCGGTTCGTCAAATAAATAGTTGAATAACTTGAAAGGTCTCGGACCCCAATCAATTCTTCGATCTTCTAGGCAAATAGCGTTGTGGTCAGATACTGAATTTGGCAATAAGGATTGGCGTAAATCCTGAAACAAATCAGCGAAAGATAGGTTGACCAGCACTCTATCTAACCGGACAAAAGTTGGAGGATCTCTGCGATTAGACCATGTAAATGAACCCCCATGCAGGGGAAGGTCCATCAGTTGAGCTTCCATAATAAAGTTTCTGAACATCTCTGCAGATTGATTATTAAACTGAAGGCCCTGCTTCTCTTCCCTACTGATAATAGCATTGAAATCTCCAATTAAACACCATGGAATCGGATGGTTGTTCAAAAATTCTAGCAGCTCCACAAAGAAGGGTTGTTTTTCCGCTTCGATCGATGGGCCATAAACATTGATAAAACCAATACTGCCAGCAACATTTCTAACCTGACCGATGCATACAATGAAATTCTTATGAATCACATTAACTTCACAAGTGAAAATTGACGTATCCCAACAACTGAGTAAACCACCAGCCGAGCCCATCGAAGGAGAGAAAACATATTTCATAGATAACCTGCATCCCAGACTCCGTATGATCGAAGGCGAAAATTTGTATTTTTTAGTTTCCTGTAAAAAAAGAAAACCAGGATTCCTATTTTGAATCAATAATCTAACAGCTCTGTGTTTTACTGGGTTCCCTAACCCCCTAACATTCCAAGAAATTACATTCAACGACATTATAATGTTCTAAGAGATCCCAGCACAATAGGACGTGAGATATCAACAACCCTTTTCCAGGTTCACCACCTTCTCTAACAGGACTTCTTTACCGCCTGAGAATGAGATTCGCAGCATATTGCTAATACCCCAAATTGCCAAAGCTTCCTCAATATGACTTAGATGAGTTGAAGAGCAAGAATCATCTTCAAGGCCAGTCTGATCTTTAATCATTGGAACTTCAAGAGATTCACGAATTTTTTTCCTTAATAACCGTCTTTGACCAGCATCAAGAAAACCAGACATCATATACTGAGACATCGCCAGCTGGCATGTATTTATAGGGTGGATAGTTAAGTTTCTTGCATTCCTTATAGACGACTCGATCTCCACTCTGGGGGAGTTAATATCCGAAAGGCCAGGTAACCCACATGAAATGTCTAGAGAATTTGGGACAAAACTATGACCAGATAAAGAAAACTCTTTATCTAAGGAATCTTGAATAACCTGATTCAGAAAGCTGCAATTGGGATCCACAAGATAATCACCATTATGAGCATTTGAAATACTATCGCCCACGTGATCCACTACAATCATTACGTCCTCATGACAGCACCCTCCATTAGGATCATTCTCAGCCGCTACATCCCCAGAATAGATCACCTTTTGAGGCAACTCAGGAGAGTCACCAATAGAAACCTCGTTAACTGCTTCTCCTGACGCCTCAGAATGCGCACCCTCACTTCCGACCTGGTCAATTACAGGGTTATCAATACCATGGAGATTGTTTGTGGGAGAGACTCCCGGTATTGGTGACGTAGGTTGCACATTGTTCACATCCATTGGAGGAGTTGGACACTGATCTTCAGCAATGAAATCAGTCCAAATATCTGCAAAAGGTCCATCAACTCCCAAATCTTCCTCTTCACGACACTCCACAAAGGCATCATCAGTCTTTAAGCAAATGAAATATGATCTGCCCGAAATCTTCAATGAGATAGATTCAGGGATATCAAAAATACTAGGGACCCTAATCAACAATCTAGCCTTGTGGAGATCCGACTTGGATTTTGTTGATTCATGACTTTTAACAAGAATCCCCCACCGTTTAGCTAAACTGGAAAAAAAACCATCATACCAGCACTGAATTGGGATACCAAGAAGAACGACAGAACAGAAACAGTATGGGATTCCTTCCATCAAGACATCATACTCCAAGTAATCAAACCAAAACATGAGTTCATCCTTTTTATTGCTCCAAACAGATTCCTTATGACTCAAAGAATCGAAGGTGATGATGCAGAAGTTCTCTTGAACACCCCACTTTGCCATTTTGACCTTGATTCCATCACTACTAAGGGCTTTCTGGACAAAATCTCTGTCGAAGTTAGGTTTAATGATTCCTGTCATAGAGAAATTAATCCAAGAATTTTCAACTGCAGGTATTTCCACATCCATGAGGCTATCCTTTCTTCTCCACTGCATTTTATTACCCCCACCATCCTGACTGCGTCCCGCCGGAATATTCTTGTTAGGGCCACCCTCTGATAAAACATCCTTAAAGGAACGGTTATCCCTAAGAACAGGCTCTGTTGGAATGGACCGTTTCTCCTTGTATGCATTGGCGACTGTAGTTTTACCACCAAAGCCGCGACTCTCCATATCGCTATTCCTCCAAGCTGCCGCCGGTTTTTTGCGAGGTTCTGGGAACTTCGCTTTTGAAACTGTAACCCTCTTTCCATCGATGAAGGAGTTGTGAACTTTATCAAGAACTTTCTTCATGGCGTCTTCGCTAGCCATGTGGATTAAAGCATACGTACAATTCCTATATCGCGGATTATGGTTTATTGCTGGGATGAAAACCTTGACCACTTTACCATGGAAGTTGAAAAGCTCTCTCAATGCCCCTCTGGAAACTCGCTTACTCAGGTTGTCGACGAACACCACCCATTTCGACCTGAACTCCGGTGATCTGAGAACCTCCCTTCGTGCGCCTCTTCCTCTCCCCTGAAAACCTTCCATCTCCCATTTAATTCCTATTTCATTTCTTATAAAATCAAATTCATATCTATTAAACACTTTCAATATTTTTTTATATGTTTAGCCCATTTACCAAAACAGAAGAGACCAACCAACCAGCCTTGGTCGAAATAATAAACTGGTTGGTTGTGCCTAAGCAGGTTTTGAGTTTGAGATTTTGTGTATGCAGAAATTTCTTATTGTGAGACTCACCTACCAAACCATGTATATGACACGAGTCGGTCTGTATTAGTCAAGACAAAGCCTTAAAAAATCGAAAGAACAACAAAAAATGAAAAAACTAAGAACCCATTGAATTGGCCCGGTGATTAAGTATGCCGTTCAACCTAGGTAACCAAGTTTAAGTACTCTAATATGCAGACGTGTGTGCGTTTTTAAAAGGCTAAAAATAAAGAAGTAAATGGGCATAACATTATTAATACACGTGGCATAGAACCATTGATAAGACATATAAAAAACACGAAAAAAGGACAAACAAATTTTATTCTCTTATAATCTCACCAAAATATTCAAAAAAGAAAAGAACTAAAGGAGACCTTCCTTGTTTTTAAAAATTAAGGATTTGAATTTTATTAATGTTTTTTAATTTCTTCAAAATAATTTATATTTTTAAATATTTAAAAATGAAACTAATTGTACATAGACACTTAACATATATATTAACAGAAATAGTTAACAATGTCTTCAATCATCTTTGTTTTTTCACTTTGAAATAATAAAAATGCTTTGTTTATTTGAGAAAAACTAAATTGTTTCTAGCTAGTTGTCTCCCCTAAAAAAATAAAATTCATACATAATTTAGAAATTTTTAAGACATTTTTTTATATATATTTTTATTAAAAATTAATTTTTGTCCTCCATTTTTTTCTAAGTTTACCTCTTAAAATTTTGTAGGTTTACTTCCCTAATATAAAATATTGCTGCTGTCCATGTTTCTAACCCTATAACACACAGTAGTTTAAAGTATTTATACTAAGATGCACATTGAATTAATTAGATACTGCCGGTAATTGTGGGCTGCGCTCCATGTTATGTTAGGCTGATTACAGGTTGTTAACGGTGATCTACGTTGACGACGAGCACAATGTCCCTTTGATATTTTTTTTTACGAATAATGGTGTTTAATTTTATTGAATAAAAAATACAGTAAATTTGTAAAAAGGGTTCTATAAAATGAAAGTAACAAATTACATTAATTGATATTTACCGTGAAATTATTCAAGTGTACAAACTAGTCACTTAAATATAAATTATGATCGTAAAAAAATATATTAAAATCTAACCAAACAACTCAAGAAAAAGATATATAAACAAATATCATTGTCGCTGGTGAAGGATAAATACCATCAACAATATCATAAAATGTACATAATAATGATAACATCAATGTCGTCGATGTAGGATAAACATCATCTACACTAACTTAAAATGCACACAACAATGATAGCGCATTGACAAGATTAACTTTATCACAACTCAACCACGGACCGTTTTTTATGATTGCAAACGTTTATCAATACAAGAGAATCAATCTGAGGGTCCAAACTAAAGATAAATTAGTACGATAATTAAATAATCATCAATTTGAGAGACGACGTTAAATCCAATCCTAAAAAGAACATTCTACAAGTGTAAAGAAAATGTGTCATAAGAGCAAAGTAAGCGTCACATAGCTACTTATTAATTTATTTTCATATATTAATATAATATTATCCTTTAAATGAAAATTAATAATTTAAATTAATGACTTCTATAGTTCTATTATTAGTTGGGATAAATCTAAAAATTATACATGAACTTTGACTTATGCAATTTCATACATAAATTATTTTATCTGATTCAATTTTTACAAATTATTATACAATTATCAACCTGACATCACTTTTCAATATATTACAAATACAAGTAATTATATCAATCCAAATAAAAAAACGAATACATCTTTTTTTAACTTGTAAAATTGAATCAAAATAAATTTTTTATATGTATAATTGACCAAAAATTAAAATTACATATGCATAATTGTAGCAAATCAAAATTTATGTATCTCATTTCATATTAAATCAAAATTCATATATAGACATGATATTTATCCCTTATTAGTTAAAAATAAAGTAATTTATTAGAAAAATTCTACGATGCTCGACGAGTACCGATGAGCAACACAACGTGAGCACAGTTGAGCATTATTAAATTAATCAATAAAGATAAAAAATTAAAGGACTCAA
The DNA here is from genome assembly GCA_958450335.1 of Hibiscus tridactylites. NCBI lineage: Eukaryota > Viridiplantae > Streptophyta > Magnoliopsida > Malvales > Malvaceae > Hibiscus > Hibiscus tridactylites. The sequence continues at coordinate 74,408,215 of OY288284.1, read as the reverse complement.
CATATAATTATAAATTATTTAAAATAAAATTTTAATTAAATTATTTTCTAATATATAATATTTTAAATTTTTTTAAATAATTGGATCAAATATCAACCTTAGTCAATTTAAAAAAAATAAAACCCTAAATCCTAAACTCTAAATCATACGCACTAAACTATAAACCTTAAAACCTAAACCCTAAACTCAAAACACTAAACCATACACCTTAAACTCTAAACTCTAAAGTCTAAACTTGGATGTTGGGTTTATGGTTTAGTGTAACCCCCTCGTCCCGGTCTGGTCGGATGACCGGTCCGAGTGGGTCACACGGGGAAAACCGAAGCGAAACCCGTTAAGGCTTCCCCTCGGTTAACGACACAGAAAATTTCTTTTTTATCTTATCTTGTCTACATGCATATTTAAGACCTAAGCGTGGCACCGCAGCGGAAGATACAATCATAACATCAAACATCGACCAACCCAACAATTAAACAGCTCATTTTAATATTCTGCAGCAGGCCGTTTCGAAACGCCCATAGGGTGTTCCGAAACGCCTTGACTTAGTCAACAGGCCAGGGTCAACCATGAGGTGACCGTTCCGAAACAGGGGAGACCCGTATCGGAACGACCTTGACGGTCAATATCTCGTGGTCAACGAGATTTGACCGTTTCGGAACCTCAAAGGCCCGTTTCGGAACGGCTTCATCTCGCCAATTTCTCAAAATTCCAGTAGCGAAAACGTTCCGAAACGACCCTCATCCGTTTCGAAACGGCAGGCCATATACACAGGGACCGTTCCGGAACAGGGGGATCCGTTCCGAAACACCCCCTGTCTGCAGACTTTTCTGAGCTGTTTTGAGGCACAATGGTGCCCCAAAACACCAAACAACAGCAAAGCATTTAAACCCCCTCATCTACGTCTATGCCGCTGAAAAAAATAAAAGGTTAAACGACTGTTAATAAAAAAAAAAAAAAGATGTGCAAAAAGACAGAAAAAACTTACCACAAAAATAAAAAAAAATGTGTCATAAAGACACAGTTATTTTTAATAAAAATTAAATATAAAAAATATCAAAACTCCAAAAACAGTATCAAATCAAAATTCAAAACTTTGAGCAATATCGGTGTAATTTACTCTTAATTTTAAGACAGGGTGTAAATACAATTTTTTTATGTTCAAGGCCATTTTACTAATTTAAAAATAAATGAATGTGCCACATATATTCTAAAAGATGGAGAGAATCCCCTCATCTACGTCTATGCCGCTGCCTACTGAAGTGCCGATGGTGAGGATGTTATAAACAATCTAGTTATCCGTTTATAATATTTAGATTCAAATTTTTAATATTATTAAAAAATTAATGTTTTACTCCGCTAAAGTCTAAACTAAATGATTTCCTTATTTATTAATAAAGCATCAATAAAATATAAAAATATGATACATTCTTGAAATCCAAATTTCCTGGAAATTAGGATTTATATCCGAATATATTATATTTCTATTGTTTTTTTTAATGTGATCTTACTAACTCCCTGTTATCCCAGATAATCACTGGCGGTTGCTTGCATTGATTGAATTACTTTTTTGGGAATTGATGGCACATATTAAAGATATCTCATTAAATATATATTCGATTTAATTTATTTATGTTTTATTTTATTGTATATCTGTTTATCGTATCTTTTATCATATTTTTTAAATTCAATTATAAAATTATTTACGTTAAATATTAAAATATAATAATATATTTAAATAATATTTATCAAATTAAATTTATTTTGGTTGACATTTTAATTTCCAAGCGTTGTACAGAATACGGCACGTATATTTTGGAAGTTAAAAGAATAAAGTTATATGGTATTGTTTGACAATTAGCGGATCACATTAGCTGATAATGAATAACTGATTGCATTAGCTGATTTAACTAGCGGATTGTATAAAAGTGTTTAGTAAAATTAACTGATAGATGTTTGATTATTTAAAGAAACAAAATGACATATAAGGACATGATTATATTCGATACTTATTTGAATAGTTTATTAGTTATCAATATTTTGTATCTATTAATATTAATTAGATTATGAAAAATAATTTTTAATATAATATTACTAAGCATATTTGAAGGATTTATATATTAATTATTGTTTATATAATTATTTCTAATAAAATTTAATTAATTTATTAAATTTAAATACAAATATAAATGTGTGAGAATAAAAATAAAAAAATAAAAAATATAAATATAAAAATGTCACAATGTAAAAACGTGAGGTTGAAGAATTAAAATAGAAACAGTTAAATTTAGGTTATTTGAAAGAAAAAAAATTATAATTGTTAATAGTAAAAGGATTTTTATAACTCTTATGTCAAAACTTCTAATTTCAAAAAGTTTATATTAGCAGCTTTTTCAAAATGAGAGGTTTCACTCCAATCCGCTCTTTACCAAACGTTCAAATTAGTGAATTTGACCGGTAAAACCTCTAATTTTAAATTTTGGCTCAAATCTCTCTTTACCAAATAGGACCCATAACTTTTAATAGCTGAATATAAATTTATGGCTTAATGCTTAATCCAGTTTCTGAATGATGCCATTTTAATGTCTAAATTTTAATGAGAAAATTAAATATTTTAAAATTTTAATGATCATTTAAAAATAAAATTCAGTGATAATTTACATAATTTATTTAATAAATAAATGAGAACACAAGGAATAATTCGTTTAAGAAAAAGAAATGATAAATATGATTTTATTAAGTAAGTGGATCAATTCATTTATCAGAGAGATCGATCAATTTATTAATTAAAATCGATAACTAGAGCAACGTGAAAATGATATTTATTATTGGATGAGTCTACCACGTGCGACGAACATTGATAAACATCATTAACGATGAACACCGATGAACACCATTAATTTTTTTTTAAATTTTAAAAATATAAAGGACTAAAATTATAATTAAAGTTATCTCTTAAAAAAATAAAAATCAAATTTAATAGTTACTTTATAATATTTTTTAATAGGTTAGAATCAAATATACCTAATTCTCCTAAACCCTAACAAAATTAATCTCTTAAAAAAATAGAAATCAATTTATAATTTTTTAATACTCTCATAAACCTAAACCCTAACAAATTTTAATTTGGCAACGAATTGATTCAGCATCGTCCGTCAAGGTTCGAGGCTTTGGTTGCATTGATTTGGTCTGCCATGTTATCTACAACTTCAGAGTATGGCACAACTTTCTCAAAGATAATCATTTCTATCAATCTGAGGAACGGAACGAATCCACCATTACCACAACAAACAATGCATTAGAAATGTGTATCATGTGAAAGAAGTGGAACCACTAAAGGAGAAAACCAGGAATCTCGGCAATTTAGCAGCAAAACTTCACGACACCATAAGAAAAATAGACGATGAATATGTGGGAAAGCTCGGTCAAGCTACAAAATTAAGCAATTTCACAATAAAATCAAACAATGTTAGGGTTTAAGTTTAAGAGAGTATTAAAAAATTATAAATTAATTTTTATTTTTTTAAGAGATTGATTTTGTTAGGGTTTAGGAGAATTGAGTATGTTTGATTCTAATCTATTAAGAAATATTATAAAATAATTATTAAATTTAATTTTTATTTTTTAAGAGATAATTTTAATTACAATTTTAGTCCTTTAAATTTTTAAAATTTTTAAAAGAATTAATGGTATTCATCGTTAGAGGTGTTCATCAATGTTCGTCAACTGTTGTAGAATTTTCTTTTATTATTATTTAAAAATATGGTGGGGGTGCTTTACGTGTGTATATGTTAGAGAATTATAATCAGAAAATTATGTTAAAGTTAAGGGGGTAGAATTTTATAAGATATGCAGTATGCTTTACATATAAATTAAAATGAAATGCATATAAATTAAAATGAAATGGTACTTTACGTATATATGTTTTCTTAATAAAAGCGTAAACTATTTCATTGACCATTATAGTTTTGAAAAATTGTGATTTGATCATATTACTTTTTTTTTTCGAAATAATTAAACCACTAAAATATTAAAATGGTATTAATATAACCACCAGCCGTTAAAGATTAACGGCATGGTGACGTGGTAGTTAAAAAATAAGGGTACGCTTACACATTTGGTCCTCGTTACTTATACACTCTATCAATTTCGTTCTAATTTTAATTTAATAAAATAAAATAATTATTTAATAAGGTGGTGACATTACCATCTTATTGGATAAATTTAATTATTTTTATTTAATTTATTAATTAATTTTCACCCTTCAATCAAGCTGTGACACGTGTCACCTAATTGGAGAAGGAAAATTGAAAGTAAAGAAATTGGGGTTGGGGGATTCAAACATGCACCTCCTTGGTGGAATGAAGCTATGCTTGCCACTAGGCCAAACTTATTCTTGTAATATGAAGTACCACATATAATATATGTGTTATATAGTTATTAATGCCTGAAAAAATTAAAAGTAACAAAATTGGGTTGGGGGAATTTAAACCAAGGTTCCTTAGGTGGAAAGAAACATGTGCTTGCCACTAGGCCAAGCTTACTTTTGTGATATTAGGTACAACAAATAATATGTGTTATATTGTTGTTAATGCCTGGAAAATAGAGGAAATGTGATTTTTGGGAATTCGAACACAACATACTTATGATGCATAAAAACATCTAACCCAATTAAATAAATTTAATAATGAAATTAAAGTTAACAATATTTTATATAAATTTTAAATTATAGTTAGTGCACGATTTAAAATAAAAAATTTAAAATTATGTTAAATTCATTTAACAAATCCAAACACGCAAACATAATTTAATATATTTAATTATATTAAATTTTCCTTTTAATTACTCTTGTCGAATTAAATATTATTATCCAGTAGATATCTGAATCCGCAAAAAATTGAATTCAAAATTTTAGATCATATATCAAATATTTTGATCCACTCAAATCTAAATACGCTTCCATCCAAAGTGTGATGATCAAGGTTCGAATCCCTTTAAAAACAAACATATTCTCTATTTTGTAATATGAAATAGAATTCAGATATCAAAATCCACTTTTGCATAGGTAATAGGGATTCAAATAATTGGTATTCAACGATATCTATTCATATCCACTCTGCATTCACAACGGATAATAATTGTAACATTTGAATCCGCAAAACAAACCCACAATTCGAATTGTCATCCCTAGTTATAAATGGTGGGATCATGAATCATGTGGGAAAAAGATTTCATAGAATATTTTTTCCAATAACCTGGACTTTTTCTCATGTATTTTTTTATCAATAATCATGTATATTTTTATAAATTAATATCTCATGCACTAGCGGTGGAAACTTTCAGTTTCCACGAGCGCCTTAATTTTAGGGTATATGGTTTAGGGGTTTATGTGCAGGAGTTTAGAATTTAGGGATAGTTGTTTCAATTTAAGTTTTAGGGTTTATAGGTTAGGATTTAGTTTTTAGGGTAATATGGCGAGGATTTAGGTTTTAACCTATAAACCTTAAATTATAACCCTAAACCTTAAATTTTTTTTTTGATCAGTGAATAGTTTTATTAATATAAAATTGATACCAAGCTACAACCTTAAGGCCTCATTAAAAACCTCCCTAGACCTAATGGAGGAAAAGAGTACCTTAAGGAGGTAGTATTACAAAAGATACCAGGGATGATCATGAATTAAACCCGTTGTACATACCAAAATCTCAATCATCCCCTCCCAATGTCAATCCTCTATAAATCACCAGCATCATCATCATTAAATTGAGACTACCCAATCCCTGCTTTAGCAAGACCATCTGCAGCAATATTAATGGCCCTCGATATATGTCGCATAATACAAGAGTTTGTCCTAACAAGCTCTGCCAAACCTGTAATTCCACATTTGAAAGCCCCTGGGCAAGAAGTAGGATCTGCTAACCAGTTGATCAACGTTTTACTGTCAGATTCTATTATGAGTCGAGACCGTTTTTCAATCGGAATTTTCAGAAATAAATCAACACCTCGCCTAAGGGCTGCGATTTCGGCTACGATTGGGGGACCAGATCCACACGACTCCGAGAAAGACACCACCCTTACTCCTAAAGGATCACTGATGAAACCTCCTATACCTCCCAAGCCCCCAGATTTGGGCATCGCCCCATCAATGTTTAGCTTCAGAAATCCCAGTGGAGGAGGAGACCAAGATTCGGGTACTGCTCCAGGACATTTTTCCCCCACTTTGCGATCAGCTACTGCAGGATTGCATATAAAATCGTCCAAAGAGCAAGAGCATTCAGAATTAAGAGCCATAAACCATAAGACAAGCCTGTATTTAGTGACAAAAAGAAGGTTGGCCGGATCAGGTTTAATATTCTTGAACACAATATCATTACGCATCAGCCATAGTGACCAAAGAATAGCGCAAGGAATAAGCTTCCAAAGTTTGTCGTTGGCAGATGACAATTTCGCATGATACCAGTAATCGAAAGCCCTTTCCGCATCCGCCGGGAGTACCATGTTAATATCCCAGAAACCTGCAAAACTCATCCAAAGAGCCCAAGCAAATTTACATGAAAAAAACAAGTGACTTATAGTCTCTTCATGAGAGTCACAAAACGGGCAGGTAAGGTCCACCAAAGAGTTGACACCTCTCTTATGAAGTTCAGTTTTTACTGGTAACCTTTGCTTAAAAACCTGCCAAAGGAAGAAGTCAATTCTAGGAGGAGCTAAGCCTTGCCAAGCGTAAGAATTCCAGAAATGAGATCGAGCATTCATCGGATACAATTGTTTATAACACTCCTTCGAAGATAACCTGCCATCACTTGAATTCCTCCAAACTAAACAGTCCTCGCCCAAACTTGAAGACTTGAAGTTATTAAGAAGAAGCATGAATGAATACCACTGACCAAGTTCCCAATCGAAGACACGTCGACGAAGAACGACATTCCATTTCCACCCCTGAGAGTCTTTCACACCAAATTCAGCCACACGTCCCGATTTATTAACTGATAGAGCGTAAATGCGGGGAAAAATAGACATTAAAGGAGCATCACCTACCCACCAATCAGACCAGAATCGGATAGAAGCCCCATTTCCGACTTGGTAAATCAAATTGTTTCGCATACACGTTCCAATCTCATCGTTGCAGTAAAACGATTTAATAACGCCTTTCCAAAGCCAACTGTGAGATGCTAAGCAGTGATCACCAGGTTCAATAGAAAGTTGGTCGATATTGTATTTAGCACATATCACTTTCCTCCATAGACTATTACGCTCATTTGAAAATTTCCAAATCCACTTACTAAGAAGGAAGCGGTTTTGTACAGCTATATTTCGAATACCCAAACCACCGAGTGAAGTAGGTTGGCATACTGATTTCCAGTCAACCCAATGGATTTTCTTTAGCAAATGCGAGCCGCCCCATAAGAAATTGGCCATAATTCTATTAAACTCCTTGACAATTGAAGACGGGACCGGGAAAAGAGATAAATAATAGATGGGAATGGAGCACAAGACAGATTTGATCATAGTCAACCTTCCACTAAAAGATAAATTAGAAGACTTCCAGCTAGCTAAAGTGTCATGCATTTTCTTCAAGACGGGATCCCAAATACTTGCAGAATTACGTTTAATGCCTAGAGGCAACCCCAAATAGTCCGATGGAAAGCATCCAACTGAGCACCCAAGTACCGACGCCCATTCTCTCAAGGAATTGTCTTCCACATTTATCCCATACAAACGACACTTATTTAAATTAAGCTGGAGCCCCGAGGCGATTTCAAACAATCTTAGGACTCTTTTGACATTTCTTATTTCACCCAATGAAGCATTACTAAACATAAGCAAGTCATCCGCAAATTGGATGTGGGATATATTGAAATTACTTTCTTCATTACCAACAGCAATCCCCGAGAATAAGCCTAATTTAGTTGCTTTATCAAACATTAAGTGGAGAGCTTCCCCAACAATGTTGAAAAGTAACGGCGATAACGAGCAGCCTTGGCGAAGGCCTCTCGAAAGACCGAAACGAGCAGTAGGAGAACCATTTAAGAGGACCGAGATTGAGGCAGATGAAATACACTTACTTATCCAATTAATCCACCGCTGACCAAATCCCATCTCCTGCAAAACACGCAGTAGAAACCGCCAATCTATCGTGTCATAAGCTCTCTTAAAATCCACCTTAAAAACTAATCCCCCCGTGCCTCTCTTGTGAACCATATCAATTATTTCATTGGCGATGAACGAGCAATCCAATATCTGTCTTCCAGGAACAAAAGCAAACTGTGACTCACTTATAATAGAATCTGCACACGGACGTAACCTTCTTGAAAGGACCTTCGACAGAATCTTATACATAGCTCCCACTAGGCTAATAGGCCTGAAATCCTCCAAGGAGCAAGCACCCGACTTTTTCGGAATAAGAGTGATGAATGAATGATTGATCATAGGGTCCCAATCCCGACCATGGAAGAAGTCGTCGAAGAATTTTACCACTATAATTTTCACTGATGGCCAAAATTTCTTAAAGAATTCCATAGTAATACCATCCGGACCAGGGGCGCGATCACCTTCCATTGAGGAAATAGAGTCCCATATTTCATCCACAGTAAATGGCTTTTCCAGATCCTCGCTTTGCTCGGACGTTAATTGCTTAAAATCAAGATTCAAATCCTCCACTTCTAAAGCCGTAATTGAGTTGTAAGCCTCAGAGAAAAAAGAATAAACCTTCTCTCTCAAGTCTACCGGATTGGTAATCAAAGAACCATTATAATTGAGGGCCAAGATACTGTTAGATCGACGTCGACAAGAAGCGACCGAGTGGAAGTATTTAGTATTTCTGTCACCCTCACTTAACCATTTTGAACGAGATTTCTGAGCCCAAATTCTTTCCTCAATACGCAGAACATTCCATAACTCTTTTTTCAGCAGTGCAAGGGATTGAAAAGAAGAGGAAGATAATGAACCACTCTGAATATCAGATTCCAACCGGGAAATTTTACCTTCTAAAATCTGAAGCTTTACCTTAGAAGGACAAATGTTATCACTGCACCAGCTTTTGATAGCACATTTAGCTTTCTTCATCAACCCAGACGCACCAAGCAAAGGACAATGTTGCAAAAACTTCCGGATTTCCATAGCAATAGAGTTCTTGAACCTCGGTTCGTCAAATAAATAGTTGAATAACTTGAAAGGTCTCGGACCCCAATCAATTCTTCGATCTTCTAGGCAAATAGCGTTGTGGTCAGATACTGAATTTGGCAATAAGGATTGGCGTAAATCCTGAAACAAATCAGCGAAAGATAGGTTGACCAGCACTCTATCTAACCGGACAAAAGTTGGAGGATCTCTGCGATTAGACCATGTAAATGAACCCCCATGCAGGGGAAGGTCCATCAGTTGAGCTTCCATAATAAAGTTTCTGAACATCTCTGCAGATTGATTATTAAACTGAAGGCCCTGCTTCTCTTCCCTACTGATAATAGCATTGAAATCTCCAATTAAACACCATGGAATCGGATGGTTGTTCAAAAATTCTAGCAGCTCCACAAAGAAGGGTTGTTTTTCCGCTTCGATCGATGGGCCATAAACATTGATAAAACCAATACTGCCAGCAACATTTCTAACCTGACCGATGCATACAATGAAATTCTTATGAATCACATTAACTTCACAAGTGAAAATTGACGTATCCCAACAACTGAGTAAACCACCAGCCGAGCCCATCGAAGGAGAGAAAACATATTTCATAGATAACCTGCATCCCAGACTCCGTATGATCGAAGGCGAAAATTTGTATTTTTTAGTTTCCTGTAAAAAAAGAAAACCAGGATTCCTATTTTGAATCAATAATCTAACAGCTCTGTGTTTTACTGGGTTCCCTAACCCCCTAACATTCCAAGAAATTACATTCAACGACATTATAATGTTCTAAGAGATCCCAGCACAATAGGACGTGAGATATCAACAACCCTTTTCCAGGTTTACCACCTTCTCTAACAGGACTTCTTTACCGCCTGAGAATGAGATTCGCAGCATATTGCTAATACCCCAAATTGCCAAAGCTTCCTCGATATGACTTAGATGAGTTGAAGAGCAAGAATCATCTTCAAGGCCAGTCTGATCTTTAATCATTGGAACTTCAAGAGATTCACGAATTTTTTTCCTTAATAACCGTCTTTGACCAGCATCAAGAAAACCAGACATCATATACTGAGACATCGCCAGCTGGCATGTATTTATAGGGTGGATAGTTAAGTTTCTTGCATTCCTTATAGACGACTCGATCTCCACTCTGGGGGAGTTAATATCCGAAAGGCCAGGTAACCCACATGAAATGTCTAGAGAATTTGGGACAAAACTATGACCAGATAAAGAAAACTCTTTATCTAAGGAATCTTGAATAACCTGATTCAGAAAGCTGCAATTGGGATCCACAAGATAATCACCATTATGAGCATTTGAAATACTATCGCCCACGTGATCCACTACAATCATTACGTCCTCATGACAGCACCCTCCATTAGGATCATTCTCAGCCGCTACATCCCCAGAATAGATCACCTTTTGAGGCAACTCAGGAGAGTCACCAATAGAAACCTCGTTAACTGCTTCTCCTGACGCCTCGGAATGCGCACCCTTACTTCCGACCTGGTCAATTACAGGGTTATCAATACCATGGAGATTGTTTGTGGGAGAGACTCCCGGTATTGGTGACGTAGGTTGCACATTGTTCACATCCATTGGAGGAGTTGGACACTGATCTTCAGCAATGAAATCAGTCCAAATATCTGCAAAAGGTCCATCAACTCCCAAATCTTCCTCTTCACGACACTCCACAAAGGCATCATCAGTCTTTAAGCAAATGAAATATGATCTGCCCGAAATCTTCAATGAGATAGATTCAGGGATATCAAAAATACTAGGGACCCTAATCAACAATCTAGCCTTGTGGAGATCCGACTTGGATTTTGTTGATTCATGAATTTTAACAAGAATCCCCCACCGTTTAGCTAAACTGGAAAAAAAACCATCATACCAGCACTGAATTGGGATACCAAGAAGAACGACAGAACAGAAACAGTATGGGATTCCTTCCATCAAGACATCATACTCCAAGTAATCAAACCAAAACATGAGTTCATCCTTTTTATTGCTCCAAACAGATTCCTTATGACTCAAAGAATCGAAGGTGATGATGCAGAAGTTCTCTTGAACACCCCACTTTGCCATTTTGACCTTGATTCCATCACTACTAAGGGCTTTCTGGACAAAATCTCTGTCGAAGTTAGGTTTAATGATTCTTGTCATAGAGAAATTAATCCAAGAATTTTCAACTGCAGGTATTTCCACATCCATGAGGCTATCCTTTCTTCTCCACTGCATTTTATTACCCCCACCATCCTGACTGCGTCCCGCCGGAATATTCTTGTTAGGGCCACCCTCTGATAAAACATCCTTAAAGGAACGGTTATCCCTAAGAACAGGCTCTGTTGGAATGGACCGTTTCTCCTTGTATGCATTGGCGACTGTAGTTTTACCACCAAAGCCGCGACTCTCCATATCGCTATTCCTCCAAGCTGCCGCCGGTTTTTTGCGAGGTTCTGGGAACTTCGCTTTTGAAACTGTAACCCTCTTTCCATCGATGAAGGAGTTGTGAACTTTATCAAGAACTTTCTTCATGGCGTCTTCGCTAGCCATGTGGATTAAAGCATACGTACAATTCCTATATCGCGGATTATGGTTTATTGCTGGGATGAAAACCTTGACCACTTTACCATGGAAGTTGAAAAGCTCTCTCAATGCCCCTCTGGAAACTCGCTTACTCAGGTTGTCGACGAACACCACCCATTTCGACCTGAACTCCGGTGATCTGAGAACCTCCCTTCGTGCGCCTCTTCCTCTCCCCTGAAAACCTTCCATCTCCCATTTAATTCCTATTTCATTTCTTATAAAATCAAATTCATATCTATTAAACACTTTCAATATTTTTTTATATGTTTAGCCCATTTACCAAAACAGAAGAGACCAACCAACCAGCCTTGGTCGAAATAATAAACTGGTTGGTTGTGCCTAAGCAGGTTTTGAGTTTGAGATTTTGTGTATGCAGAAATTTCTTATTGTGAGACTCACCTACCAAACCATGTATATGACACGAGTCGGTCTGTATTAGTCAAGACAAAGCCTTAAAAAATCGAAAGAACAACAAAAAATGAAAAAACTAAGAACCCATTGAATTGGCCCGGTGATTAAGTATGCCGTTCAACCTAGGTAACCAAGTTTAAGTACTCTAATATGCAGACGTGTGTGCGTTTTTAAAAGGCTAAAAATAAAGAAGTAAATGGGCATAACATTATTAATACACGTGGCATAGAACCATTGATAAGACATATAAAAAACACAAAAAAAGGACAAACAAATTTTATTCTCTTATAATCTCACCAAAATATTCAAAAAAGAAAAGAACTAAAGGAGACCTTCCTTGTTTTTAAAAATTAAGGATTTGAATTTTATTAATGTTTTTTAATTTCTTCAAAATAATTTATATTTTTAAATATTTAAAAATGAAACTAATTGTACATAGACACTTAACATATATATTAACAGAAATAGTTAACAATGTCTTCAATCATCTTTGTTTTTTCACTTTGAAATAATAAAAATGCTTTGTTTATTTGAGAAAAACTAAATTGTTTCTAGCTAGTTGTCTCCCCTAAAAAAATAAAATTCATACATAATTTAGAAATTTTTAAGACATTTTTTTATATATATTTTTATTAAAAATTAATTTTTGTCCTCCATTTTTTTCTAAGTTTACCTCTTAAAATTTTGTAGGTTTACTTCCCTAATATAAAATATTGCTGCTGTCCATGTTTCTAACCCTATAACACACAGTAGTTTAAAGTATTTATACTAAGATGCACATTGAATTAATTAGATACTGCCGGTAATTGTGGGCTGCGCTCCATGTTATGTTAGGCTGATTACAGGTTGTTAACGGTGATCTACGTTGACGACGAGCACAATGTCCCTTTGATATTTTTTTTTACGAATAATGGTGTTTAATTTTATTGAATAAAAAATACAGTAAATTTGTAAAAAGGGTTCTATAAAATGAAAGTAACAAATTACATTAATTGATATTTACCGTGAAATTATTCAAGTGTACAAACTAGTCACTTAAATATAAATTATGATCGTAAAAAAATATATTAAAATCTAACCAAACAACTCAAGAAAAAGATATATAAACAAATATCATTGTCGCTGGTGAAGGATAAATACCATCAACAATATCATAAAATGTACATAATAATGATAACATCAATGTCGTCGATGTAGGATAAACATCATCTACACTAACTTAAAATGCACACAACAATGATAGCGCATTGACAAGATTAACTTTATCACAACTCAACCACGGACCGTTTTTTATGATTGCAAACGTTTATCAATACAAGAGAATCAATCTGAGGGTCCAAACTAAAGATAAATTAGTACGATAATTAAATAATCATCAATTTGAGAGACGACGTTAAATCCAATCCTAAAAAGAACATTCTACAAGTGTAAATAAAATGTGTCATAAGAGCAAAGTAAGCGTCACATAGCTACTTATTAATTTATTTTCATATATTAATATAATATTATCCTTTAAATGAAAATTAATAATTTAAATTAATGACTTCTATAGTTCTATTATTAGTTAGGATAAATCTAAAAATTATACATGAACTTTGACTTATGCAATTTCATACATAAATTATTTTATCTGATTCAATTTTTACAAATTATTATACAATTATCAACCTGACATCACTTTTCAATATATTACAAATACAAGTAATTATATCAATCCAAATAAAAAAACGAATACATCTTTTTTTAACTTGTAAAATTGAATCAAAATAAATTTTTTATATGTATAATTGACCAAAAATTAAAATTACATTATGCATAATTGTAGCAAATCAAAATTTATGTATCTCATTTCATATTAAATCAAAATTCATATATAGACATGATATTTATCCCTTATTAGTTAAAAATAAAGTAATTTATTAGAAAAATTCTACGATGCTCGACGAGTACCGATGAGCAACACAACGTGAGCACAGTTGAGCATTATTAAATTAATCAATAAAGATAAAAAATTAAAGGACTCAACATATAATTATAAATTATTTAAAATAAAATTTTAATTAAATTATTTTCTAATATATAATATTTTAAATTTTTTTAAATAATTGGATCAAATATCAACCTTAGTCAATTTTAAAAAAATAAAACCCTAAATCCTAAACTCTAAATCATACGCACTAAACTATAAACCTTAAAACCTAAACCCTAAACTCAAAACACTAAACCATACACCTTAAACTCTAAACTCTAAAGTCTAAACTTGGATGTTGGGTTTATGGTTTAGTGTAACCCCCTCGTCCCGGTCTGGTCGGATGACCGGTCCGAGTGGGTCACACGGGGAAAACCGAAGCGAAACCCGTTAAGGCTTCCCCTCGGTTAACGACACAGAAAATTTCTTTTTTATCTTATCTTGTCTACATGCATATTTAAGACCTAAGCGTGGCACCGCAGCGGAAGATACAATCATAACATCAAACATCGACCAACCCAACAATTAAACAGCTCATTTTAATATTCTGCAGCAGGCCGTTTCGAAACGCCCATAGGGTGTTCCGAAACGCCTTGACTTAGTCAACAGGCCAGGGTCAACCATGAGGTGACCGTTCCGAAACAGGGGAGACCCGTATCGGAACGACCTTGACGGTCAATATCTCGTGGTCAACGAGATTTGACCGTTTCGGAACCTCAAAGGCCCGTTTCGGAACGGCTTCATCTCGCCAATTTCTCAAAATTCCAGTAGCGAAAACGTTCCGAAACGACCCTCATCCGTTTCGAAACGGCAGGCCATATACACAGGGACCGTTCCGGAACAGGGGGATCCGTTCCGAAACACCCCCTGTCTGCAGACTTTTCTGAGCTGTTTTGAGGCACAATGGTGCCCCAAAACACCACCAAAACACCAAACAACAGCAAAGCATTTAAACCCCCTCATCTACGTCTATGCCGCTGAAAAAAATAAAAGGTTAAACGACTGTTAATAAAGAAAAAAAAAAGATGTGCAAAAAGACAGAAAAAACTTACCACAAAAATAAAAAAAAATGTGTCATAAAGACACAGTTATTTTTAATAAAAATTAAATATAAAAAATATCAAAACTCCAAAAACAGTATCAAATCAAAATTCAAAACTTTGAGCAATATCGGTGTAATTTACTCTTAATTTTAAGACAGGGTGTAAATACAATTTTTTTATGTTCAAGGCCATTTTACTAATTTAAAAATAAATGAATGTGCCACATATATTCTAAAAGATGGAGAGAATCCCCTCATCTACGTCTATGCCGCTGCCTACTGAAGTGCCGATGGTGAGGATGTTATAAACAATCTAGTTATCCGTTTATAATATTTAGATTCAAATTTTTAATATTATTAAAAAATTAATGTTTTACTCCGCTAAAGTCTAAACTAAATGATTTCCTTATTTATTAATAAAGCATCAATAAAATATAAAAATATGATACATTCTTGAAATCCAAATTTCCTGGAAATTAGGATTTATATCCGAATATATTATATTTCTATTGTTTTTTTTAATGTGATCTTACTAACTCCCTGTTATCCCAGATAATCACTGGCGGTTGCTTGCATTGATTGAATTACTTTTTTGGGAATTGATGGCACATATTAAAGATATCTCATTAAATATATATTCGATTTAATTTATTTATGTTTTATTTTATTGTATATCTGTTTATCGTATCTTTTATCATATTTTTTAAATTCAATTATAAAATTATTTACGTTAAATATTAAAATATAATAATATATTTAAATAATATTTATCAAATTAAATTTATTTTGGTTGACATTTTAATTTCCAAGCGTTGTACAGAATACGGTACGTATATTTTGGAAGTTAAAAGAATAAAGTTATATGGTATTGTTTGACAATTAGCGGATCACATTAGCTGATAGTGAATAACTGATTGCATTAGCTGATTTAACTAGCGGATTGTATAAAAGTGTTTAGTAAAATTAACTGATAGATGTTTGATTATTTAAAGAAACAAAATGACATATAAGGACATGATTATATTCGATACTTATTTGAATAGTTTATTAGTTATCAATATTTTGTATCTATTAATATTAATTAGATTATGAAAAATAATTTTTAATATAATATTACTAAGCATATTTGAAGGATTTATATATTAATTATTGTTTATATAATTATTTCTAATAAAATTTAATTAATTTATTAAATTTAAATACAAATATAAATGTGTGAGAATAAAAATAAAAAAATAAAAAATATAAATATAAAAATGTCACAATGTAAAAACGTGAGGTTGAAGAATTAAAATAGAAACAGTTAAATTTATGTTATTTGAAAGAAAAAAAATTATAATTGTTAATAGTAAAAGGATTTTTATAACTCTTATGTCAAAACTTCTAATTTCAAAAAGTTTATATTAGCAGCTTTTTCAAAATGAGAGGTTTCACTCCAATCCGCTCTTTACCAAACGTTCAAATTAGTGAATTTGACCGGTAAAACCTCTAATTTTAAATTTTGGCTCAAATCTCTCTTTACCAAATAGGACCCATAACTTTTAATAGCTGAATATAAATTTATGGCTTAATGCTTAATTCAGTTTCTGAATGATGCCATTTTAATGTCTAAATTTTAATGAGAAAATTAAATATTTTAAAATTTTAATGATCATTTAAAAATAAAATTCAGTGATAATTTACATAATTTATTTAATAAATAAATGAGAACACAAGGAATAATTCGTTTAAGAAAAAGAAATGATAAATATGATTTTATTAAGTAAGTGGATCAATTCATTTATCAGAGAGATCGATCAATTTATTAATTAAAATCGATAACTAGAGCAACGTGAAAATGATATTTATTATTGGATGAGTCTACCACGTGCGACGAACATTGATAAACATCATTAACGATGAACACCGATGAACACCATTAATTTTTTTTTTAAATTTTAAAAATATAAAGGACTAAAATTATAATTAAAGTTATCTCTTAAAAAAATAAAAATCAAATTTAATAGTTACTTTATAATATTTTTTAATAGGTTAGAATCAAATATACCTAATTCTCCTAAACCCTAACAAAATTAATCTCTTAAAAAAATAGAAATCAATTTATAATTTTTTAATACTCTCATAAACCTAAACCCTAACAAATTTTAATTTGGCAACGAATTGATTCAGCATCGTCCGTCAAGGTTCGAGGCTTTGGTTGCATTGATTTGGTCTGCCATGTTATCTACAACTTCAGAGTATGGCACAACTTTCTCAAAGATAATCATTTCTATCAATCTGAGGAACGGAACGAATCCACCATTACCACAACAAACAATGCATTAGAAATGTGTATCATGTGAAAGAAGTGGAACCACTAAAGGAGAAAACCAGGAATCTCGGCAATTTAGCAGCAAAACTTCACGACACCATAAGAAAAATAGACGATGAATATGTGGGAAAGCTCGGTCAAGCTACAAAATTAAGCAATTTCACAATAAAATCAAACAATGTTAGGGTTTAAGTTTAAGAGAGTATTAAAAAATTATAAATTAATTTTTATTTTTTTAAGAGATTGATTTTGTTAGGGTTTAGGAGAATTGAATATGTTTGATTCTAATCTATTAAGAAATATTATAAAATAATTATTAAATTTAATTTTTATTTTTTAAGAGATAATTTTAATTACAATTTTAGTCCTTTAAATTTTTAAAATTTTTAAAAGAATTAATGGTATTCATCGTTAGAGGTGTTCATCAATGTTCGTCAACTGTTGTAGAATTTTCTTTTATTATTATTTAAAAATATGGTGGGGGTGCTTTACGTGTATATATGTTAGAGAATTATAATCAGAAAATTATGTTAAAGTTAAGGGGGTAGAATTTTATAAGATATGCAGTATGCTTTACATATAAATTAAAATGAAATGCATATAAATTAAAATGAAATGGTACTTTACGTATATATGTTTTCTTAATAAAAGCGTAAACTATTTCATTGACCATTATAGTTTTGAAAAATTGTGATTTGATCATATTACTTTTTTTTCGAAATAATTAAACCACTAAAATATTAAAATGGTATTAATATAACCACCAGCCGTTAAAGATTAACGGCATGGTGACGTGGTAGTTAAAAAATAAGGGTACGCTTACACATTTGGTCCTCGTTACTTATACACTCTATCAATTTCGTTCTAATTTTAATTTAATAAAATAAAATAATTATTTAATAAGGTGGTGACATTACCATCTTATTGGATAACTTTAATTATTTTTATTTAATTTATTAATTAATTTTCACCCTTCAATCAAGCTGTGACACGTGTCACCTAATTGGAGAAGGAAAATTGAAAGTAAAGAAATTGGGGTTGGGGGATTCAAACATGCACCTCCTTGGTGGAATGAAGCTATGCTTGCCACTAGGCCAAACTTATTCTTGTAATATGAAGTACCACATATAATATATGTGTTATATAGTTATTAATGCCCGAAAAAATTAAAAGTAACAAAATTGGGTTGGGGGAATTTAAACCAAGGTTCCTTAGGTGGAAAGAAACATGTGCTTGCCACTAGGCCAAGCTTACTTTTGTGATATTAGGTACAACAAATAATATGTGTTATATTGTTGTTAATGCCTGGAAAATAGAGGAAATGTGATTTTTGGGAATTCGAACACAACATACTTATGATGCATAAAAACATCTAACCCAATTAAATAAATTTAATAATGAAATTAAAGTTAACAATATTTTATATAAATTTTAAATTATAGTTAGTGCACGATTTAAAATAAAAAATTTAAAATTATGTTAAATTCATTTAACAAATCCAAACACGCAAACATAATTTAATATATTTAATTATATTAAATTTTCCTTTTAATTACTCTTGTCGAATTAAATATTATTATCCAGTAGATATCTGAATCCGCAAAAAATTGAATTCAAAATTTTAGATCATATATCAAATATTTTGATCCACTCAAATCTAAATACGCTTCCATCCAAAGTGTGATGATCAAGGTTCGAATCCCTTTAAAAACAAACATATTCTCTATTTTGTAATATGAAATAGAATTCAGATATCAAAATCCACTTTTGCATAGGTAATAGGGATTCAAATAATTGGTATTCAACGATATCTATTCATATCCACTCTGCATTCACAACGGATAATAATTGTAACATTTGAATCCGCAAAACAAACCCACAATTCGAATTGTCATCCCTAGTTATAAATGGTGGGATCATGAATCATGTGGGAAAAAGATTTCATAGAATATTTTTTCCAATAACCTGGACTTTTTCTCATGTATTTTTTTATCAATAATCATGTATATTTTTATAAATTAATATATCATGCACTAGCGGTGGAAACTTTCAGTTTCCACGAGCGCCTTAATTTTAGGGTATATGGTTTAGGGGTTTATGTGCAGGAGTTTAGAATTTAGGGATAGTTGTTTCAATTTAAGTTTTAGGGTTTATAGGTTAGGATTTAGTTTTTAGGGTAATATGGCGAGGATTTAGGTTTTAACCTATAAACCTTAAATTATAACCCTAAACCTTAAATTGAAACAACTATCCCTAAATTCTACCCCTACACTTAAACCCCTAAACTATATACCCTAAACTAACTCCTTATACCCTAAAACTAAGGCGCTTGTGAAAACTTTCAGTTTCCACCGCCTGTGTATAGAATATTTATCCTATTTTTATTACTTAATCAATACTCATTAATTAAAAAATTCTATTTCATACTTTTTCACCCAATTGACCTGCAAAATAAATATAAATATAAAATTCTCCCACTTGACATTCACATGCAAAATAAATACAAATATATATATTTTTCATTATTGAATGATTAAGGTGTATATATATGTTCTGTAGTGGAGCTCCACTATATATAGAGGTGGAAGTGAATTGTGATTAAACAAACAGAAGCCGAGTACTCCAACTCATTACTAAATCCTCTCTTTCCCTTCTTTTTTTCTCTGAAAAAGAGAAATTATTTTCTGTGGAAATGGAAATAATGGGGGGAAAGAGCTCATGGGATTTGTGGGTTGAAGAAGCACTCAATAATCTTGAGTCTAAAAACATGTTTGTGCCACTAAAACCTATAAAATTGTCAAGCTCAGGACAACAATATGAAGCTCAACCGAAATTCGAACAAGATGAATATGAAACTTTCAACGGAATTCAGCCATGGGACCGACAGGCTATTCAGATCTCAATTCCACAATCTTTCTTCCAACAACTGATGAATGGTACGTACAGTTTTTATCTTTCGTCGTCGAGCTTTATATATATAACTAGATGTTGTATCACGCAGGAGCTGATTTCACCACCAAAAATGAAAGAGATGAACATGAAAAATTAAGTTCAAACGAACAGCAGCTGTACAAGAAGCTGACTTTATTTGCTGGGAATGATTTCTTGGGTTTGAGTAGGCATCCCACCATTGCAAAAGCTACTGCCAAGGTAATCATTTTAAATACAGTAAAACCTCTATAAATTAATACTCTTTAAATTAATAAATTCTATTAAATAATATATTTTTTCGGTTCCGTCTTAGGCCAATGTAAAAAATCATCAAATTCAATAAGATAATAATATAATAATTTTTTAGAGATCACCTTTATAAATATAAAGGTCTCATCAAAATTATAAATTAATAGTAATTCATAAATATTACAATTACTACTTTGGTAACTTGCTAAAATATGAATCTATTGTAATTTGTTTCTTTTAAAAATTCAAATTTAATTCAATTTCATCTCTAACTTTTCTAATTGCACCCACAAGTTCCGGCGTTGAGGTCTTCAACTGCAATAAAAAGTTGTGAAGAGTTGTTGCCACATTCAATACTTGCTTTCACGTGACTAGTTCAAGTGGTGTTGAATCATCTTCATCATTAGTAGAACTTTCAACAATATTAGCCACAATTTCCTCTAAACTTTAAACTTGTAAACATTCGTCATTTTCGCCTCGATCATATCTTTATCAAAGTTATATTTTCTGAATTGATAAAAAAAATTAATTAATAAATTATTAATTTATCGATATATTAATATCTCTCTAAATTAATAAAATTTCATGGTCCCAATGGTATTAATTTATAGAGGTTTTATTGTATCATCAATCGGAAAATAAATCGAATCGAATAATATTATTCACATTTTGAATAATCCGAGTGAAAATACCGATAAATATGTTAAAATTGGAATAAATTAATTTTAACTTCTAATATATGATTTATGAAATGCAGGCAGCAATGGAACACGGAACAGGTCCCAGGGGCTCCCCACTAATTTGCGGATATACCAATTACCACATGGCACTTGAATCCAGCTTGGCAAACTTAAAGAAGAAAGAGGTATACATGTATATGTATATGTATATGTATATGTATATGTATATGTATATGTATATGTATATGTAGAATAATACGAATTATATACATGGTACAGGCCTGTCTTCTTTCAAGTTCAGGATACACAGCCAATGTGGCCCTCATATCTGCAATTGGAAGTGTTACAACGCTGCTGTCCGCAGGGCCAGCAAAGGAAGAAAAGACGGCCATATTTTCCGATCAGCTAAACCATGCCTCCATTATCGACGGCCTTACAATTGCGCAACGAGCCGGAGGAATCGAACTCTTGGTGTATAAACACAACGACATGTCTCACCTCGATGCTCTCTTGTACGATTTCTTTTTCCTTTTCACAAATTTTCCTTTTGTTTGTATTGCTACTAGACAACAATGAATTGTTTTTTTATTTTTTTGTTAAATTTTCACAGAACAAACTGTAAAATGAAGAGAAAAGTGTTAGTGACAGATAGTTTGTTCAGTATGGATGGAGACTTTGCACCCATGGTTCAGCTGGCTCAGCTTCGCAAGAAGCATGGGTTTTTGTGGGTCCTTGATGATGTAAGTTAAGTTCTTCGTGAATGTTATATATTTTTGCGGCGTTTATATTAAAAAAACGCCATTAAAAATTACGACCATATTACGGTGTTTGTTAAAAATGCGTCGGCTAAGAGGAAGTAATCTCGGTATTTTTTAAGACAAACGCCGCTACAGAGTATGAACTTTTTGCGGCGTTTGATTAATAAAACGCCGCTACAGAACAGGTTTTCGCGGCGTTTTGTCTCAAAACGCCGTTAAAGAACACGATCTATCGTGGCGTTTTTTCACCACAAACGCCTCGAACGTTTGCGGCGCAAGTATCAACGGCGTTTTTGGCGGCGTTTTTAGCAGCGCTAAAAAACGCCGCCATAGGCTTAAAAAAACGCCGCAAAAGAACAAGCCTGGTGTAGTGTTATGTAATAAAATGACATGAAATTCACGTTTCAGGCTCATGGAACATTTGTTTGGGGCAAAAACGGCGGCGGAGTAGCCGAGGAATTCGACTGCGAAAACGATGTAGACATAAACGTAGGCACTCTGAGTAAGGCAGCATCTTGTGTTGGAGGCTTCATAGCATGCAGGTAATTGAAATTTGAAACAGAATGAATTTAATTTATTGATCGGCTAATTTATGTTCCGCGAAACAGCAAAACCTGGAAGCAACTCATTCAAATCATGGGCCGTTCTTACATGTTCACAACAACTGCACCAGTTCCCTTAGCAGCTGCCTCGTATGGTAATAAGCCAAATCAAATACATACATAACTGTATCATCCAATTCTTATCTGAATATGATGCCCTATGTTGCAGCATCGGTGATGGTGGCGAGCAAAGAATCGTGGCGAAGAATCGAAATCCGAAAACGGATGCAAGAGTTCCAAGCTCTAACTGGAATCCCTGTCTCAACTCAGATTGTGAGCGTTATTATTGGAGATCCTGACCAGACCCGCAAAGCCAGCCAGTTGATAACTTCTTCTCTCTTTTCTACTTCATTATACCCTTCATATACAGCTTCTCGAACTAAGATTTTGTATTGATTAATGATCAGGGAAGTGTTAGAATCCGGTTTCTTCGTCGTGCCAATACTCGGACCCCCATCGATTCCTCTCAACACCGCAAGGTTCGTTAATTATTTGTAAAGTTACGATTGAGTCACTCAATTGTAACATTCATATCCAAATACATAAGGCTTCAAAATCCGATACGGTCTTAAGTTATGTTTATTCTTTGTTCCTCTTTCTGCTGGTTTAGGTTACGAGTGACTTTAACGGCAGTGCACACAACAGAGGATGTAAAAAAGCTTGTAACAATCATATCCAAATACGTAAGGCTTCAGATTCCGAGCAGCAACACCTCCAGTTTAAGTGCCAGGCTTTAGGCTTTGGTTTATTTTAAGACATTTCCAGTTCCCCGTGTTCCCTGTATGTCAGTTTCTCAAGTGCTTTATTTTGGTGTAACTATTGCCTCTACCTGTACTTTTTAATGCAATAAATAATATGTTCATCAACAGCTCTTTTCTCATTGGGAACAATTAGTGGCCCAACTATTATTTTTAATAAATTGTACTTAAAGTTATGTTTCTTTTCTCATTGCACGTGTTGCACGTTAATGATAAAATAATTAGTTGTTAATAGCAGTCTCCGCTTTGGGGTCTATAATTGAATTTTTGTATAATCATTGGTATTCGAACTATTAACATATTGATTTGAACCAAATATTGTAGAAGTCTATTCTAGAGGCGACACTTTCAATTGTTTTTTTATTCACAATAATATAATTCGAATTCTGAACTTTATTTATCCTTCTAGAACGTCTGATAGTTGCTGCTTATTATTGAATTTGATTCTTTTATTGGGATGAACTTGTTAGAATTCAAACTTGACAATAATCTTCGAGTCAAATTTTAATTTGATTCTTTTATAGGGATGAACTTGTTAGAATTCAAACTTAACAATAATCTTCAAGTCAAATTTTGTGGCATAAATGATAAGATAAGATCAGATAAATACAAATATAAAGATAAAGATAAGTTTGCTGGAGATTAAAGTTTAGGGTTTAAATAATTTGGTGTAAGGTGTATTTTTAGAGTATAATGTTTAAGATTTAAGATTGAAAATTTAGAGTTGGAGCTTAGAATTTAATTGAGTAGTATTGAGGCATGAAAAGATAAAAAATAAAACAGAGGATTCTCGTTCAAATTATTGTATAAACCAATTTGTTAATCACTAATATGTCCTAATATATCCACTCTCATGTCGGATTTTGCAGATGCCAAGCCAACCATTTAGTACTTTTTTTTAATGATTTAAAAGGTGATTACAAGGTAGTATTTATTTATACATATTCTTAACCTATTGATAATGTGCATACACCTTGTAAATAGAACGATTTGAACTCGTGTCTCCTAAGATGATCATTATCCGTTCCGTTTTTCTACTGGGACACTTGTTGAATTAATAGTGTCTAGTGACTAAGAATATTCATATTGCATCATCTTATATGGATTCTAATTTTAATATGTGAATGTAATACCTCTCTATTTAATAAAAAAAATTGTTTAATTAAGTACTTTATTTAAGAAATCCGCATAGCTTGGTTAGGCCATCGACCTATCACATGAATCCTTTGATTCATATCGTATTTAAAATCTGATTATGTTGATTATATTTAAGATTAGAGCGATTAATTAAAAATCTATGCATGAGCTTTGAAGAATGAAGGGGAAGCTTCCGTCTACTCACGGAATAAAAATCTTCTGCTCCTTAACCATGCCTCCTTATACGTTTCTTATTAAAAAAACACCTAAAAATTAAATTATAAATTCTAACTCTAATTTTTATATCCTAAATCCTAAAAATACACTCTACCACTAATTCTCTACACCCTAACTCTAAGTCCCAACCTTAAACCCTAAACCCTAAACCCGCTATTTTAAAATAAAAGCACCAATGAAGATATAGTTAAGGGTAGACGATTTCCATCCCTACTCACGTGCCACTATCTACCATAAAAATAATCATAGTATTCACGTTCCAGGTTACTTAATTAGTGGATTACTTCCTTTTTATCTCTTTTTTAATATATTATATTTATAATATCTTTTATGAAGTCAAATAAAATTCAAATGATATTGTTCAAAAAAATTATATATTATTAACGAATCGGGTGATGACATGTGTACCATAAGTCTTAAAATTTAATTTAATAAATAATTTATTTATTGAGGATACGTAAAATTAAAACCGTTAATATATCATAAATATTATGTAAATTTCCGGTTAGTAAGTTACACGCATACATTATGCTGTTAAAATGCTTTACATGTAACATGTCTAATATGGGTTTAAATGTTAACCAAGTTAAACTTCCTTGGCTTTCATTATATAATATCTCTTTTGTTTTCATAAATATTTTGGTTTAACGTTATGTATTTAATTCATTGATTGATTAATTCGAATCAAATATTGGCTTTCATTATATAATATCTATGTATTGGAGTTTACTACACCTCTCTTTTGTTTTCATAAATATTTTGGTTTAACGTTATGTATTTAATTCATTGATTAATTCGAATCAAATATTGGCTTTCATTATATAATATCTATGTATTGGAGTTTACTACACCTCTCTTTTGTTTCCATAAATATTTTGGTTTAACGTTATGTATTTAATTCATTGATTGATTAATTCGAATCAAATATTGACCATGTTTGGTAAAGAGAGGTTTGAATAAAAATTAGAGATTTGAGGCATAATTAGAGGTTTGACCAGTTAAATCCGCTAATATTGTTGTTTGGTAAATAACGGATTGAAAGAGCAGATTGAGGTGAAACCGCTAATTTTGAAAATCTCATAATAAGAGCTTTTTGAGATTAGAGGTTTAATATTAGAGTTGTAAAGACTCTTTTACCCTTACTAGTTACCAAAAATCTCAAAATAACCTAAATTAAATATTTTCTCACCCTATTTATAAACTAATCTTATTTACTTTTTTTCTTTTTATTATCACATATTTATATGCATATTTAAATTTATTAATTAATTAAATTATATTAAAATAATTATATAAATAATAAATTAATATATAAATCATTTGAATATGTCTAGAAAAGTTAAATTAAAAATAATTTTATAAATCTAATTAATAATAATTAGATACAAAATATTGATAACTAATAAACTATTCAAACAATTATTGAATATAAACATGTCATTATATGTCATTTTACTTGTTTAAATAATCTAACAGCTATCAGTTAATTTTACCAAACACTTTTATACAATCAGCTAATACAATCCGTTAGTCAAATCAGCTAATGCAATCAGCTATAAGCTAATGCAATCCGCTATCCGCTATCTGCTAATTGCCAAACATGGCCATTGTAAATCTTTATTATGAGGGCGGCCCTCCTAACACAATTTGTTTCATTCAGAATGTTAGTACTCAAACTTTTGACATTGCCTAAGAGATTTAGTGTCTTATCTCATTTGACTAATTCACATTTTTATTCAGTTTTTCATTGTGCCTTGTTTTGAGTTGTAGGATTTGCAAAGGTCCAGGAAGAGTTGCAGACTTCGTTGGGTGAATTATCTAAGGCCTGGACTTAAGCATGGGGATTTCACAGGGGAAGAAGTGGAAATCATACTCGATTTGCATCGAAAGCTCGGAAATCGGTAAGTGCTGAAGACTTTGTAATGGTAGTTGAGCAGTTTCATGTAATGAAAGATAAATGTTGTTCGGTTTCATGGTAAATTTTGCAGATGG
The DNA here is from genome assembly GCA_958450335.1 of Hibiscus tridactylites. Classification (NCBI taxonomy): domain Eukaryota; kingdom Viridiplantae; phylum Streptophyta; class Magnoliopsida; order Malvales; family Malvaceae; genus Hibiscus; species Hibiscus tridactylites. The sequence continues at coordinate 74,381,426 of OY288284.1, read as the reverse complement.
TCAGTCATTGCATCAAGGTTGCCTGAAAGAACTGATAATGAGATTAAAAACTACTGGCATACTCACTTGAGCAGACGTTTGAAACACGATTTAATGCCGGAAAGTGAATCTTTTCGAATACCCTTTGTTGAAACCGAACCGAAGAGCTCATCCGAAATTGTTCTTCCACCAGCAGATGCTCCAAAAGCATCAAATGCAGAAACAGCTATGGAGGCTAATAATCTCTTGGTCTGTTCTTTTATTTGTAGAGCATTTGCCTATTGGACATGATTGTAACTAAATTAGTGGTATTGGACTATTGGCATTGGTAATTTGGTAGCTTGACACCGAATTTAGCACGCACACACTGTGCACACATGGTGTTCGAACTCGAGTCACCTAAACAAAACACATCATCATTTATCTTTATCACTGGACCACTCAACGGGTTCACATTCAAGGCATAACTAAAACAACATTGAACCTGCAAAAACAAATGCTGGAATATCTAATCCATATATTTTTATGAGTAAAGCTTGTGTATTTCTATACAGTTTGTTTCAATAACCGAAACCCCCAATCCACAGTTTTAATCACACAAAAAAGAAAAGCCAAACAGCAGCTAATGAAAACCCAACGTTCAACACCCAGTTCATGGTAATAATCATCAATTCAAACAAACCAAATTTTAACAAAATTACCATGCAATTATTGCCCTAGATATAACCACTTACTGTGTGACCCGACCCTGTGGTCTATCCGACCCACTTCTGCCCTGTTCCTCCCCGCCCGGCACCACCATGCCTGGATAAACTGGAACTGGACCCGCATTTCTAACTCCATAGTATATATGTTGCTTCACCCCATCAGGACCCACTCTTAATGCCGGGTCATAAGGATCCACCGGCGTAACCGGCCTGTATGCTTGTCCCACGCCGGGAACTGGCTGATGATGATACCCAACGGGTATTTGACCCGTTGGAATTGGATATTGCTGGACAAACTGTGGCCGGAATTGAACAGGTTGAACCTGAGGATTTCCGGGTTGAACAGGACCCGGAACATAATAAACAGGCATTTGCTGCACAGGAGGAGCAGGATAATGAGGATCCGGAACATAATGCCACGGAGGAGGATTACCCGAATATGCCGTTGGCTGCGGAACGGGTTGCTCCACGGAATTCTCCGTTTGATTCTGCTTTGGCTCAAAACCCGGTTCGGTGTTATCGGGTTTAGTCTTAACGGGTGGGAGATCCGGCATTGAAGGTGCAACCGGAGCTGATGAGGTGGAACCATAGAGTGATGAAGAAACAACCGGAGCAGGAGAACCTGGGTCCGAAGCCGAGACATTATCATGCAAGAGCTGACGCGTACCGAATTTCGGGCCACGATGTTGGACCTCATCAGAGTTATCCAACCCGAATAAATAATCGGGTACCTCCGACACGATGGAGGAAACCTCGGAACGGCCGCGTTCGAGGCCGGAGCCATTAGCTCCACTGTTGAGCGCGTCTAAGAACCAGTGCTCGCGATTAACAGAGCCGTCCAAAAGTGAGCTGATGCTACTGGTTCGTGAGAGATCATCGCTATTGGAGAATAAAAAAAGCCGCAGCCGAGCTAGCCGAGGGTTCTGATTCTGTGCTAACCGCTCATATTCTTCCATCATGTTCTCCAGATCTTCATCGGTGGTCACCGTGATCAACGCATCAAGATCCTCGTTTGGAAGCTGATACTTAACACTCAGGTTCGGAATCCCTGATCACAAAAACAAAGCCAGATCAGATGATCAAGACCGACAAACAAAGGAATTTCTTTTGCTGTGTGATTTATCGGATTACCTGAGAGTTTGGAGAGCTTGGTGACGAGGGTTGCGAAGGAGGTAGAGCGATGGACGGCGACGATTCGAGTATCGCCACCGACGTAACGGAGCTGATTATCATGCGGGCGAGGCAGGATCTTGCCGCCGAAACTGCACATGAAGCGTACACGTGTATGGGCATCGTTCGGAGCATGGTGTTCGGAGCGTGGAGAAGACGCGACGGAATCGGTGGTGGAGTCTAGCTCAGAGAGGTGATGCGATGACATGTTACCTGCTGCTGTAAGGGGGAAAAGCGGTTAAAAGAAAAAGGTGAAGACTTTGAGAGAAAAGGAAAAAAAAGTTTTTTTTTTTTTTTTTATTTCTTTATTGCGTTGGATTCTCCGTTGAAGAATGTCTGCGTCTGTAAAGCCCTGAATGAACTAGAAATAGCTGTGGGAAATCATATATGACAGACGAATCAGGACCATTGATTAGGAAACTACCAATTTTACCGACGACGGGGCTCCGCCGGAAACCTTTAAAATCAAGCAGTTTATTGTCTAAAACAGAGACTGATGATCGACCGCCAAAACCTTTACTTTTTCAAACAAGGTTTCTTTTTTCGAGAATCCAACGAAGTTATTACATATATAGGGGATATCAAACTTACCGGTTATAAATAAATTGAGGAAGACAGCAGCCGGCCACCAGCAGCAGCAGCAGCAGCAAGTGTTGGATCTTTTCCAGAAAAGGGAGTTAAGTTAGAATAGGAACTAGGAAGGGCTGGAGTTGGAAAATGTAGGGGAAGAGGCCAAGGCTACTACTACACGTTGGTGTGGGTCCAGGGGGTGGGGCCACAATGTCACTTTCTGATTGTATCCAGCAACGTGGCCACCAGTCTCTTCCTGTTTGTCCCCAAGTCAATGCTATTTTCACTCGCTTTCTTCACTGCCCAATCCTGTATCTCATCTTATAAACAAGGCAGCAAAACCAATCACCACGTAAGGAAATAGCTCTATCCTATATACTGATGGTAGAAACTAAAAACGTCTTAATTTTAGGGTTTAAAAGCTTAATTTAGGGTGTAGGGGTCTATGTGTACGAATTTAGAATTTAGGGATAGTGTTAAGAATTTATAGTTTAGGGTTTAGTTTTTAGGGTAATATGGTGCTGATTTAGGTTTTAATCTATAAACCCTAAATTATAACTCTAAACAATACATTTCAACCACTATCCCTAAATTCAAAACTCATACAGCTAAACCCCTAAACCATACATCCTAAACTAAGTCCCTAAACCTTAAAACTAAGACGCTTGTGGACATTTTTAATTTTCACCGCCGGTGTATCAAATAATTACCCTTATTAAAAATATGCCATACATTTAATTGTTTTTTTCTATTTAAAATTAATTTTATTAAACACCCTCAAATTATGATTTGGATTTTAGAACCATCTCTAAATTTAAAACTTTCAAATTATCAAATATCATTTCAGTTAGATAGTTTTTATCAGTCTAACCATTAGTTTAAGTTTTAAATAATCAATATGAAGAAGAGTGATACACTGTATAAATTATAGTGATCTAATATTTAAAAATTAAAACTTTTAAATTTATTTAAGTAACATAAGCATAGTTTTTATTGAATATTCCACACTTAACACTGATTTTAAACTAGTGTGCATGTATATAACTATATATGTCACCTTTTGAGGTTAAATTATGTTTTCACCTTTAATTTTATCTAAAAAATTTAATAATTTATCTCATTAAATCAACTAATTGTTAAAATGTTATTGTCAAAGTCTTTAAGATATATGTTAATAAAATATTTAATTTATTAGTAAGATTAGGAGCTGACCTAACAACATCATTATCAGCTTGGGCGTGAAAACCAATCAAGTCCATTTAATTAATCTCTGTTTGCATGAACTGTTAATTTAGAAAACGTCATTGCTGCAAAAAAAAAATGTGTGATTTTGTATTTGGTTAGTTGATTCCAAAAACTTCAAATAAAAAAATAATCCATTTGCTTCTTTTTTAATATGGATCGTAGAGGTTTATCTTCATCTTTGTTCATGAGTTTTGTCTTTTTGTTATTAGCCATTAAATTAAAATTGCTTTAAGCAAGGCTAGGAGTTCGAATCATTATATTGTAAACGAAGAAAATTGAGTTAATATGGTCACCCCAATATTGGGTCTTTGCAAAATCAGTTACGAGTGTATTGTTTATAATTTGATTTCAACCCCAACAAATTGGCAATTTGATTGTAATATGTCTTTTCTCTTATGTTTCATTGTATAGATTCAAATTAGTATATGAACTTATCTTATTGATACCTGAACTTATCTTCTTGACTAAAACTGGTACTTAAACTTGTTTTTATATATATATATATAAAATCTATTAAACAACCCATAAGTACTAATTTGAATAAGGAAATAAAGTTCAGATATCAATTTAAATGTTAACCCTTAAAATATTAACAGAGTTACACTTCAGAATAACTTGTATAACAAAATCTAAATTCAAATACCTAAATAAACAAAAAAAGAGTTTAAATAAAAATCAAACCTAAATACCATAAATGAAAATTGACCCTTACATAAACTTAGAGCAAACCTTTTTGGTACTCTGATGAAAAAGACTAGACTATAGATGGTCCAAACCCAGTAGATTTGGTGTGGAAGGTCGTAAAGGTTTGGCCCAAGAAGCTTAGGGCTGTTGTGTCCTTATTTTTTTAACTTAACCACCTGTATTCGAGTATTTCGAAATGGATTTTGCAAAAATTTGATATAAACATAATTCTTTTAACTTAAATTTTTTTCATTCGCAACGTTAAAATTCAAATATTTAACATTGTTTAAAAGATCTAGTGTCGACTGGTTGTTTGTTGTTGTGTCCTTTTTTATTATTCAAAGTTCATTAAAAAAAGATCGATCATGAAGGGAAGTATTCTAACCATGGATGCCTTGGCTTTGTTCTGTGGTCCGGTTCTTATCACAATTCTATGGCCATCAATCAATGTCCATTGATATGGTATTCTTTATACATTAATAAATATCTATTTGTTTATACATATTTTATTGTTCAATTTTTTTCTCACTCGTATTTAATGAAAATTTCATTTTAATTATTGAATTGTTATTGTTTTAATTTTGTTGTTGTTAAATAATAAATGACCTTATGACATGGTGGGTGACACTAAAACAATGAGATAAAAATCTCTGCCACTTTCTATGCCCAACATTAACAAACACTAAAAAGTTAAATTTCAAGCCCCGACAATATATTTTAAATCTAAAGTCTATGTTCTATACCCTAAAAAATATACCATGCCCTAAATTTTCTAAACCCTAACTATAAACCCTAACCTTAAATCCTAAATTTAATTTTTAATGTAGAGGCATAAATAGGGGCACCGAAAAGGAGTTAATAATTTCTATTCAAAACAATGTCGTTTAAAAAGTCAAATTTACACTAAAACACATCCTCTTGGTTCCTTTAAAACATTTTTCAGAAACTGTTCCTCTAAGACACGTCCTACTGGTTGGAGTTGCCCGGAGCCTGGTTCCCTTAAGCTTAACGTCGATGGAGCTGTTGAATGTGGATATGGCAGAGCAGGCATAGGTGGCGTACTAAGGAATCAAGATGGGATAATGCTGATGATGTTCTCCAAAATCGTAGGTGTGATCGATGCTACGTCGGCCGAAATTCTAGCAGTGGTTGAAGGTCTGCAAATATTTAATTCGTCAACCTGGGCACGGGATTGCTCCCTTATAATTGAAACGGATTGTGTG
>OY288284.1:70735395-70897812 GCA_958450335.1 Hibiscus tridactylites | reverse complement strand
TTTGTCCCTGTTCAAGGGCGTTGGGAGGGGTTAATGTGTGTAGTTTAAAGAAAATGAGGATTTATTAAGTATTTCAACTAAAAAATGCTAATTTGATACTCGAATATTGAGTTGAAGGCATGGCGGTATTGAAAATACTTAAATAGTTTTGCGTGCGACAGATCTTGACCTTATAGCTTGAGGGGGGCTAACTAAAATTTTTAAAAATTTACTAGACTGACCAAAATTTTTAAAATTTTTGAAGGATTTAGTGAGAAATTTATTTTTTAAATGTGAGGGTCTAATTAAATTTTTTAAAAAGTTTACTAACACTTTTTAATAATTTTGAGGGCAAAATTAAAAATATTGAAAACTTTTAGGACTTTATGAGAAATTTTTATAAATTTTAAAGGGGCCTTATTAAAATTTTAAAAATATTTCAAGGGTATAATACAAGTTCCCAAAATTTGGAGTGCCAGAGCCCCCACTGGCTCTATACACCATCCGTCTCTGAGTCCTGCTCACGGACGGATTTGCATGGGGTGGGGAGGATAAATCACTCTCCTACTCCCGAATTTTTTTCACCTTTTTCTCTTATTTAATTTTTTTAAATTGGTTTATTTATGAATTTGTCCCCCACTTTCAAACATTTATATTTTAGTCTCAACCCCAAATTTTGACTTTGTCTCTGGTCCCTGCTCCGACTCGTTGCCATTCAATTTTCACTGTTTGTTAGTAGACTACAATGGATGACCGATTGAGTGAAATTATAGGCAGCAAGATCAGGGATATTCAGGAACATGCTAGATTCAGACGGCTGCAAAGCTCCACCAAGTGATACAATTACTCTGCCGGAGTTGAACACCGAAGAACTCGAATCTCTTCTCGAGTTTCTTTACAGCGGAAACCTGGGCTTCGACAAACTCGAGAAACATGTCTACTCGTTGTTCGTCGCGGCCGACAAGTACGACATTCCCTACTTGCAGGATTTCTGCGAAAGATACATGTTGAGCTCGTTGAACGCCTCGAATGTTCTTGAAATCTTGGAGATCTCGGATGTTTGTTCCAACAAAACATTGAAGGAGACAGCGCTGAACTTCATTGTTAGAAACATGGAGGATATTGTTTTTTCGGCTAAGTACGAAGTGTTTGCACCCAAGAATCCTCATCTTGGCATGCAGATTACAAGGGCATTTTTAATGGATGCCAAGACCAAAAGAATTAATGGGGTTTGATTTGATTATAAAGTCATTTTGTATGTAAAGAAATTAATGGGTTTTTTTTTTCTTTTTAGAAAAAAATATGTGGTGGAATTAATCACCAAGGGTATACAGAATACATCTTTACGTGCAACTGTGCAAAGCAATAAAATCATGATTTCATATGAGATATGATTATTTGATTTTCCACTTTTAACTCGTCAATAATTGTCAAGTTTTATTTTTTTGGTAGACTACTCCAGTGACCACCGAATTATTTTTAATCCTAGTTTTAATTTAATTAAATAAAACTAACAAACCAATCAAATGACAACATGTGTCCCATCTATTTTTAAGTAAATAACAAGGACTAAATATGTAATTTTATAAAATTTTGTTAACTGTTGCGTCACCCCACTGTCACCCAAAACTAACGGCGGTGGTCAAAATAGGCCAATTTAATAAGTTTGGTGGTCTGATTGACGAGTTCGGTAGTCAAAATAGGTACGCCCCTAAAGTTTAGTGGTCACTGGAGTAGTTTACCGTTATTTTTTTAACTGTTTCTACGAAAGGGAAGAAAAAATAGGTTCTACTATATTGAACCTACAACTTCGGGGAAAAAAAAGTATCAACTGAGTGCTTTTAATTATCTGCTCTAAAAGTTGTTGACTAGTTTATTGATTAGTATTCAATTAATATTAATACCCTTTATCAGAATTTAATATTGATTTTTATATAAAAATGTGCATTAAGTAGCTTGATTGAGTTGGCAAATGTTAATTATTAGGCCTAGCCAATGTATAAAAAGTTGGATTGTTTATAATAAAAATAAGGCTTAAAAAAATATTTGAACTATACCGGAAGTTACAAGTAACAACTAGCTGTGTTGGTGGTTGAGAATGCAAAGAATACTTGTAGAGGTCGTTTGGTTCATGGAATGTAAGATTACTTTCGGGAATGTAAGATTACCTTTGGGAATGAGATTATCAGAATGTTACATTACTTAACATATTACTCGGAATGTTGTATTACCTTGTTTGATTTATTTGGCAGGAATGTAAGATTACATTGTTTGGTTGAAGGAATATAAGATAAGAAAATGCATGTTTTACCAAATTGTCCTTGAAATATATTTTCTTTTTTAACCAATTGAAGTTTTAAGATTAAAGTCAAAATATTTACATAAAAGTTCATAGAAAATATAAAAAATATAATATGAAAACATTTTTATGAAAATTGATCCTAAATAATAAATGTAATAAAACACAAACCAATAATAAAATTTGAATCAAACACATATATAAAAAATCGAAATAAAATAAAAATCCGATATATTTTTATTTTATATGCATCATATTATTTTATAATAAGTATTAAAACCCTAAACCACTAAAAATAAAATAGATTTATACTTGTGTAATTATATACAAAAAGAAAAGATCATTTTAAAATAATTATATTTTTAGGGATATTTTTGTCCAAAGAGGAGGGAATTGTCTAATACCTAAGAAAAGGGAGGGAACGGCATTCCCGGGAAAAGACCCAAAATAGCTATTGTTGAGAATATTTTATTACCCTTAGGAGGGAATGCTCTTGAACCAAACGTGGGTATGTGATTCTGGAAAAGATTATTCCCCCTAGTAATGATCTTTTCCGCGAACCAAACGCCCCCGTAGTGTAGTATCCATATACAGTGAAGGGAGGGCAGTTTTTCAACTGAAATTTAAAACTCCTTTGATTAGCTGTTTATTTTATTAATTGTATGTAGGCTTCTTGTTGGTAGAGTTTACAATCGGGAGCTTAAAACTGGTGTTGTAAAAAAATATTAGATGTACTTGGCGTTATTTTTTGTCCCATCTAATATGATGTACATATTTTATTGTTGATGTCATTTTTTGGCGACACCAGACAAGGAGGTAGAGACGGCGATCGAAGAAAGAATTAGGGATGAGGCTAGGTTGTTCACCCGTCATAGGAAGGGCAGAGAGCCACAGAAGACGATGGTTGGCTGTAGAATCAGATGATTCACCCTTGGGTGATTTGGGACCGAGAGCTGCAAACAGTGTGGTGTCATATGTGGGGTGAGCAAAAATCGACTCGACTCGAAAAAACCGAATAACTCGACTCGACTCGAGGTAAAAGTACTCGACTCGTCTTGACTCGACTCGAAATTTCATAAACTCGAATAACTCAAAAAATTTTCAAATAAAGTTTGAGTTGTAAAATGGAAATTCGAATAACTCGAATAACTCGAAATTTTTAGTAATTAGTGGATTTATTTTTAAGTTCGAGACGAGTCCCTCTATTTTTTATGATATATACATACTGATATATAAAAATATGAAGAAATATTGTCACATGTGAAAAAATATATATGTGCATATCTTATATGATTAGAGAAATGAGTTTAAATTGGAATCAAACCCTACTATAACATGATAAATAATTACAGTTAAATTTTTATAGGAACTCGAAAACTTGACTCGAATTTCTTAAACTCGACTCGAATCGAAAAAATTTCAAATAAAGTTTGAGTTGTAAAATATGACTCGTCAACTCGAATAACTCAAAATTTTTTGACTCGACTCGATCGAACGCTCACCCCTAGTCATATGGAGAGGTAAGGAGAGCGATCGATGTAGAATAGGCATTATAGCCTTGTAGAGAGTTGTGGAATCGTCCCTTTTGTTTTCGATTTTGGGGATATTTATATTCTCTTGGAGCTGTAGACAGAATGATGTTTGATGAGACCGTTACAGGCCTAGTTATAACTATAGATGGGCTAATATATGGTAGCTCGGCTGTCAGGCTGCGAGATCAGTCAAACATGATAGATATCTTGTCTCAGTGCAGTGGTTTCCGAAGCATATGTGCCTGGAGGAAGAGCTCAAGGCTTCGTGATGCTTGGAGTGCAGTGCGGAGACAATAGTGTTGTTTTCGAGGGTGGAGTTTTTCAGAGATGCTTAGCGGAGGCATAACACTTATTATATGATGAATCTTCACCTCTTTCATACATATAAATAAGAAGTAAGTAATTACTTTAAAGTTATTTTAAAATAGATGGATTTGGGTGGATCACATATGACGTGATGAATTGGTCCATCTAAAAATTCTTGGTTGTTGTGGGTGTTGTGGTGCGGGGCAAGCACGGAAAATAAAAGGATTGTATGACGTGGAATTCGTGGAGGGGCGAGGCATCACGGTGGGCATAAGGCTGGCAGGTGGTCACAGTTGACGGCGATGATACCGGTTTGTTAACCGGTTATCGAATCCGATGATATATGGATATTAGCACATTGAGATTTTGAATGTAATTTTTCTGTATGGTTCGATCATGACCTATGAGTATCCAAATGTATTACAGATGTTGTATTAAATGATGCGATTCACAACTGATCCATAGAGTTTGTATTTCTTACCAAAAAATACTATATTTAATTTTTTTTTATGAAAATAAATAGCTAAATTATTATTCGATAACCACTTTAAGCACCTTAATTATTAATTTTTTTTACTTAAAACAAGTTGTTATACCTATAATATTCTATGTCATAACCCTTCCACACTATTTCCCCCGTTCACCAAACTCTTTAAAAATATCTCTCTAGAATTATACATCGAACTATACTTATGATGGGTATCAAGCCAGACGGTCCAAAATAACGATAAGAAGTTTATATTAATTAGAAACCAATATTATTTTGTAGCACATCATATCTTACGAGGTCTAGACTTGATACCCTGTTATAATTCAGTTTTTGTATCTAAATATAATATAATTATATGAACGTTTGTGGGATTCTAGTATTGACAACTAGGATAATCATACATGACTCGTGGGTGGATTTGGGAAAGTGTAAGATTGAAACTTAAGAACAAGTCTTACTTGTGAGATATACATGTTTTGATGGATTTCCTTTTAATTAAGCAAGTCTTGTTTTCAAGTGTTGAACTCAGAATTTGACCATCTTGATTCTTGGATTATGGTCAAATTTGGCGTTAACTACTTCAATTTCTTTTCATTTTTATACTCACTTATGATATTTTAGTTTTCTTAATAAAAGTAAAATAAGCACGTGAACAATGCTCTACTTATTTTTAAAAGATTTGAGTTTTCATACTCTAATTCAAAGTTTAGTATACTCTTTTTTTTTTCATTTCTTAAGAAAAAGTTGCGATTAATGGTGGGAGAAGAGATTTAAATTTAGATATATTCAAATTTGAATATAAACCTAATACATTTTACAATCTAAAAAGTTGTGTATGAATCAATTAAATAGTGGATTAAAATAAGAAATGTTTAATATATTATCAATATTTAAATTTAGAGAGATCTACTGATTCGCCTAGTGGCTAAGGATGTTTATATTAACTTATCTTGTATAGATTCCAATCCGATATGAAAATATAATCTCTTTATTTAATCAAAAAATACTTAAATTTATAATTCAACAATGAAATAAGAATTTATGGATTGATATTGAATCACCCGATGTTATTTTTTTATTTTTTCCTTTTTTTAGGTAAATATGTATGATTTCGTTATAAAAAGAATCATACACAGAAAATACCACCATGTGCCAATTATAATTGGATAAAAAACATTCCAATTATAATTTAAAAATCTAGTGATGAAAAAATAATTTAAGACTTATGTCTACTTTTGTATGCTATCAATGAGATGTCATCGTGTATAGAACTACTAAAAGGATGAGAAAACTAAAACTTCAATCATAGTATTTGATTCTACTAAATTCAAGCCTACTTCAGTTTAGTCTTATTATTCAAATTGGATTAAATTTTATATTTTATTTAATTTATAATGTTTTGAAATGATTTAATTTATAATGTTTTACTATGCAAAACATGAATGTTTTATATATAAAATAATTTATATGTTAGTTTTGAAAATGAAAAATTAAATGATTTGGCTTATGCATTCTTTCTTAAAAAAATAGAATATTATATAGAGTTTTTAAAAGGGATAATTATTCCATGCACAAATATTTGTGAAAATATTGTTTGCACAAGCAATTGTGTATACGTGACTTAGTTTTAGGGTTTAGGGATTTTGTTTAGGGTATAGTGTTTAGTGAATTAGGTGGATGAATTTTAAATTTAAAGGGCGAGATTAGAATTTAGGATTTATAAATTAAAACCTTAAACCCTTTACCATATTACTAAACCTAAACCTTAAATTTTAAATTCTATAAACTTTAGAATCTAAAGCCCTAGACCTTAAACTAAATTCTCAAACTCTAAACTAAAAGATTTGTAAAGATTTTTTTTAGTTTTCATCGCCGAGAAGAAATAAATTAATCAAATAAAAAGTGGGATAAAAGCAATAGTTAAGAAATGGGAAGGAAGTAGGTGGCCAATGTAGTCAAAATATGAGTTCCAGAGCAGTCAAAACAAGCGGCTCTCCAAATTTCCCCCTACCATATTTATTATATATACCAACTTCCCTCTCCAATTTCCCCTTCATCTTTTCCATTTCCCTACTTCAAAATCCTTCATCTTCTCCCTTTGTTGAAGAAACCATGCAAGTGGAGATGTTAATGGCAGATTCATTAGTGAGGATCCTCATGTTCCTGATTGTTCAAACACTGGTTTATTTCATCCTTTCTAAATCGTCCCATATTTTCTCTGATAACAAGATGACAAGATCCCTCAGCTTCCGTCCTCCACGTTCCTTGAGCATTCGTCGTGTCCTCGCCTCCATTTCCGATTTACCTCAAGGCGTTGAGCCCTCCCCATCGCCATCGGCGGCAACAGAAGAACTTACTCAAGAAATATGAAACTTAGATCAACTTTGTTATAGCTATTACTATCATTTTTTGGTTTAGTTTTGTGTACTGTAAACCAATTCTTTGATTCTTTGGATGTTTGTAGTAGATTAATATTCTCAAGTGACTTTCTTCTTTCCTTCTTCCATTTTTTCCCAACCAAATCTTAAACTTACATGACTTTAATATCAAAGGCGTTGGAGCAGTTGTTTGATGAAAATATTTCTAAAAATGACCAAACTCAGTTATTCAAACTAAGATAGCATAGATGAAAACTTTGCCACTCTTTCTTACATGCTAAACACGAAAATAATGTTATGTTTCGACTTAATTCGAATTGTATTACTCGAAATGCCCATGTTCGATGCCTACATCCAATCCATACACAAGTACAAATCTTACAAGGGCACTAACTAAATAGAAAGCTTCAAATGATAAAACATACCTGTCTCGAACACGTATATGAGCTCGACACTCGAGACAATTTGCCTATCACTATTTCTATATGGAAACTGCTGAAGAACATGGCCACACTCATATACACTTCTGAACCATTTCCAGTCAATACAAAAGTTGAATTATGTAACAGAATTATATAGGCAGATTGTGAGAAAAAGTAGCTACCAAATATCCAACACAATGCATTCCAAAATTGTTCAAGACAATATCATTAATCGAAATTGCAACAAAAAATTTAGAAACAACTAGAACAACCAATAAGTTCATACACTAGAAAAACATATTTTAAGCTACTGTATCCAAAATTGAATGCAAAAAGCAAAAAACAAAAGATAGAAAAAGAAAATGATGTTCACCCGCCGGATATGATGGTGCTATGCATGATTGTAATGATGCAGCTTGTATAATAGCACTTTGCCGGCAGCGTTTCCGACCGCCATAAAACCACCACCTGGACTGAAATCCAGACAGCGAGGATACTGTAAGTTCGTATTCAGTGGAGGCCAATTAGAGTACACTGTAAATGACGGGACATGCATCAGCTTTAAACTGTTTTTCTTCATGGTAGAACAGATAGCCAGTATTTGAGCATCACTGTTGAACTTCATAAAATCGACTTTGGTAGTTAGATTCTCAACAACCTTGATCGGTTTTCTTTTACCTCCCAAAAAATCATCCCTGTTGTAAATGTTCACTATCCCACTGTCAGAACCAGCTGCAAACATTCTTCCGTTTGGTGATGTACAAAGAGATGTACCATTAATGCAGCCTTCATCAACAGCCTTATGGAAGCATGTTCTCGTTCTCAAGTCCCAATGGTAGACCTCACCGTCACTGCCAGAGCTCAATAATTGGTTCCCATCATCGGCAAAAGCCAGTGAGCGGGCTGTTCCATTCATCTTAAGTGTTCCAATCAGTTCCTTTGTTTTGGATGAAACCAGCAATATATAACCTTCATTTCCCAAAAATGCAATGGTACTGGAATCTGGGGAAATCTCAAAAACTTCCAAGCTTTTTTCCTCCCTACCAACCAATGGCCCGATTTTATCGACTTTTGCTTTCACCAAATCAAAACAATAGAAGAACTTCCTCCTTCCTGATATAATGACCTGGGAACCATCAGGTAAGAAAGATGCTTTACGAACCGGACAATCTTCAAGAAAAACACTTTGTATTTTGGTGTTCCGTTTACCATCAATCTGGAAAAACCTGATCCTCCGGTCCAATCCAGCAGCAAGTAGTAACTGAGCATTCTTGTGGAATTGAACTGAATTTATTGGACCACTGGAAAGTTCCTCAACATTTGCATCCACTAATCTCGAGTACTCAAGAAGCCCTGGCAACAACTTAACCCTACTCTTCACCACCAGATCTTCATCTGTTCTAAGAATATCATCAAAAGCTTCAGCATTTCCATAACCAGAATCTGCCACTACATGCTTTTCTTCATCAGATGATTCGTCATCATAACTACGATCATTCCTTAAACCCGAATCTAGCTTGGCCCATTCAGTCCCGGGGTTCAGCTTAGCATGTTGAGCCCTCAATCTCGAAACATACTCTGAACCAGAAATAACACTCTCACCGTTTTCCTTCCTCAATTTCCTCAACCTATTAACCTTAGCTATGTTTATGGCGGTTCTTTCCTCCTCCTCATCCACCCAAACAGCTTTCCTTTCCCGATAAATCTTCTCTTCACTATCACTTTCCTCGGACAATTCCACATTGTTTGGGGTACTGTCCAAAAAGAACAAAGCCGAACCATCTTCGGCAACATCTTGAGCATTTTCCTCAGCTTCTTTACCGAATTCGACTGGGGAATAAATAGACCCAAAGAGGAAATTTTCAAGCTTTTTCATCTCTTTCTCCTGCTCAAGCTCAATCTGCTGTTCTTTTTGTTTCTTTCTCCTTTTCAACTTCGAGATTTCGGAATCAGATTCCAACCCATTCTCAGGATCTTTATTATCTCCATGAACTGAAAGCACTTCATCAACCCTTTTAGCCTTCACACTGTTTCTAGACACTGGATTTTGAGATATCAAACTCATTTTTCCCTCTTATGAAATCCTGAAAAAAGAAAAACCAAACACAGAATGAATAAAGGCTTAAAAGCCAAACCCTGAACAGCTAATAATTTTATCTTAAATGAAAACATCCTAAGCAGGGTTCCGAAAAACGGCCCGCGGCCGCTATTTAGCGGTAACGCCACCGGCCGAAACCGCTATCGGCGAAAACAACGGTGGGACGCGGAATTACACTAGTACGGTGGATAGCGGCCGCAATTTAACGGGTAGCGGTAAATAACGGTAGTAACGGGCCGCTATCCCTGTTTTCTCCCGTAACTGTAAAGTCTAAAAAAATCCATGGGCGGGCGATAAGGGTGAGCGTGAGAGTGTAAAGGGAGGCGAGCTGATGAGACTTACAGGGAAAGGATTGGTCGACGTTGAGGAGAGGGGATTGACGGAGCGCCGACGACAAGAGGTGAAATCGCGTGGCTCTAGATGCTGCTCTGATGACGACGGCGTTAAAACAACCCTTTTAGGGTTTGAAAGCCAAAGAGAAAACGAAGAATAAAGAGGTATTTAGGTTTTGTTATTAATATTATAATTTTATTTTATTGTAATTTAGGGAGAACATTATAGATTATTGTAATTAATGATTTTTAAATTTTTAAAAAAATATAGTACAATGTAATTAATTACATTCCTTAAAAGTTGTGTTTCATTAATTAAAATTTTTTAATTCAATTAAACAATAAAACCCTAAATTCAAACTCCAAACCTCAAACTTAAACTCTAAATCATAAACTCAACCCTCAAACCCTAAACCTTAAACCCTAAAACTTGAACCATAACCCTAATATCTAAACCCTAATATATAAACCATAATCCCTGATCCATACACCTTAAACCCTAAACCTAACCCCTAAACATCAAACCCTAAAACATAAACCATACACCATAAACCCTAAACCTTAACCCTAAATCAAAACCCAAAACCCTAAACAAAAAATCATTTTAAGTGAGTATTAAATGCATTAAACAACCTAAAATTAATTAAACATGATTTTTTATGAATGTATTTAATTACATTTTACTAGATTTCATTACAAAGCAAAACAACCATTTATTATAAAGTAAAACAGACATTAATTACAAAGTAAAACAAGCATTAACTATAAAAATTTATAGAGTTCTTATTGACAGCCCTTAGCAAAATCCTTAAAAAAATAACCTTTGGGTTGTGAGAATTCAACTGAAAAAAGATATTAAAAGAGCCCATTAATTTGATAAAAGAAATTATTAAAGATTTTCAATTGAAATCGACGGCTAGGATTTGAATGTATAAATAAAAGCTTAAATTATGATATGTGTCAACATATTTTTAAAGGTATAAGTTAATTTTCATTTCAATCATGTCACCTTTTATTTTTGTTATTTCAGCCCTTGAAGTTTTTTTAATTTAGAGTGTAAGCTTTATTTTTGTTTAATGTAGTCCTTTAATTTCAGTAATCTAAGTCCATAAGCGTTGGAATTCACTCTAAAAATCATTAAAATTAACTTTTATGATTATAAATATAATTAGGGAAAACTACATCACTGACCACCAAACAAATTGGGGATACTTATTTGAACTACTGAACTATAAAAAACGTCAATCACACCACTGAACTTATAAAATCAACCTATTTTGACCACCGTCGTTAAAAACCTAACGGTGGAGTGACGGAACTGCCACGTGGCAATTGATGAGTATATTTAAAAATTACACATTTGGTCCATGTTATTTACACATTCTTTCAATTTAGTCCTAATTTTAAATTTATAAATTATTTAATTAAGTGGTGACACGTGTCAATACCTTATTGGAGGATTTTAATTATTTATATTTAATTATATTAATTTATTTTCCCCCTCCAATCAGGTGGTAACACGTGTCACCACCAATTTAGAGGAGAAAAATAAATTTCTCTTCATTTGCGCTAGGGGGAGTCAAACCTAAGTCTCCCAAGGGTAAAGCCAATAGCTTAGCCACTGCACCAAGCACAACTTTGTGTTATAATTCTCCATATATAATATATATCTCTTATTAGTTTCTACATTTATAAGCCAAAAGCTCAAACCCTAAACACTAATTTCACATATATAAATCGTAAACTCTAAACCTAAATATTTAAAATTAATTTCACGCTAAATATTTTAAATTAAACCCTAAACCCCAAACCCTAAAAATTCAAATTAATTTCACGCTAAATATTTCAAATTAAACCTCAAACCCTAAACCCTAAAAGTTTCAAATTAATTTCACGCTAAATATTTCAAATTAAGCCTTAAACCCTAAATATTTCAAATTAATTTCACGCTAAATATTTCAAATTAAACCTCAAACCCTAAACCCTAAAAATTTCAAATTAATTACACCCTAAATATTTTAATTTAAATCCTAAACCTTAAATATTTCAAATTAATTTCATGCTAAATATTTTAATTTAAACCCTAAACCTTAAATATTTCAAATTAATTTCACGTTAAATATTTCAAATTAAATCCTAAATATTTAGCGTGCAATTAATTTGAAATTTTTAGGGTTTATGGTTTGGGATTTGGGGTTTAATTTCAAATATTTAGTGTGAAATTAATTTGAAATATTTAGGGTTTAAGGCTTAATTTGAAATATTTAGCGTAAAATTAATTTGAAATTTTTAGGATTTGGGGTTTAATTTAAAATATTTAGCGTGGAATTAATTTAAAATTTTTAGGGTTTGAGGTTTAATTTGAAATATTTAGCGTGAAATTAATTTGAAATATTTAGGGTTAGAGTTTAGGGTTTATGATTTATATATGTGAAATTAGTGTTTAGGGTTTGAGCTTTTGGCTTATAAATGTAGAAACTAATAAGAGATATATATTATATATGGAGAATTATAGTATAAAGTTATGCTTGGTGCAGTGGTAAAGCCAATGGCTTTACCCATGAGAGACCCAGGGTTGACTCAAATGAAGAGTAATTTATTTTTCTCCTCTAAATTGGTGGTGGTGACACGTGTCATCACCTGATTGGAGAGGGGAAATAAATTAATATAATTAAATATAAACGAAGCGGAATTACACTAGTACGGTGGATAGCGGCCGCAATTTAACGGGTAGCGGTAAATAACGGTAGTAACGGGCCGCTATCCCTGTTTTCTCTCGTAATTGTAAAGTCTAAAAAAATTCATGGGCGGGCGATAAGGGTGAGCGTGAGAGTGTAAAGGGAGGCGAGCTGATGAGACTTACAGGGAGAGGATTGATCGACGTTGAGGAGAGGGGATTGACGGAGCGCCGACGACAAGAGGTGAAATCGCGTGGCTCAAGATGCTGGTCTGTTGACGACGGCGTTAAAACAACCCTTTTAGGGTTTGAAAGCCAAAGAGAAAACGAAGAATAAAGAGGGATTTAGGTTTTGTTATTAATATTAGTATTTTATTTTATTATCATTAAATAAAACCTTTAGGTTATGAGAATTCAACTAGAAAAAGATATTAAAAGAGCCCATTAATTTGATTAAAAAAAAGTCATTAAGGATTTTCAATTAAAATCGGCTGTTAGGGTTTGAATATATAAATAAAAGCTTAAATTATGATATGTCAGCGTATTTTTAAGGTATAGGTTAATTTCTATTTTAGTCATGCTACTTTCTATTTTTATTATTTCAGTCCTTAATTTTTTTTTAATTTAGAGTACAAACTTTATTTTTTTCAATGTAGTCCTTTAATTTTAGTAATCTAAGTTCATAAGCGTTGGAAAACACTCTAAAAATCATTAAAAGTAACTTTTATGATTATAATTATTATGTTTTATAATAAGTGTTGAAAAACACTATAACTGAAAACACTCTACATTTTTATGACCGCAATAGCTTTTGTTATGTCTGCAAGCGCGATAACCGCGATGCGACTGAAAAAGTGACCGCGACGGAGATATAAATCCATGGTCTTCACATATTTAAATCTCGTGAAATTGCTCAAACTGAATTCACAATAAATCCTTAGCATAAAAATAACATAAAGGTATTTTTAATTATAAGAGCTAAAATACAATCCATATATATATACTTACATAAATAGATAGGAAATTATAATTTTTTGTTAATATCTTTTTGAAAGAGTCACAAAATCATTAAATTTTAATTGAATGAGAGACTACCACAACTAATGAGAATTTAACTTGGACTTCATTTTAATCCATGAAAATCACTAGATTTTTTAATTTACTATGAATTTTAATGTTTTTTTATGATTATATGTATTGATTTTTTACATTTGTCGTATCCCTATTGTACCCATACCTTGTAATTTTAAAAATTATCATTTCTCGTCCTCGTATTCGTCCCTATACCCGTATCTGTATCCGTGCAACATAGAGTAAAATCATCAAATTTTATACTGAGATGGTGGGGAAGATTGAAACAAATATCAGACATTAACTGTATTTTGAGAACTATTTGGGCCTCAATGGACTTGAAAAGTTTGGGCTAATGAAACACGTACTATCTATTTTTTTTTGTTAGTCAACTCTATTTACACTATCGTTAAATTTGGGATAAATAATAGTTAGTCCATAAAATTAATGTTTTTTAAACTTGATTTTTGGATGTTTTAGAATTAATTGCACAAGAAGTTTCCAAACTATGACTCTAATTCTAAACTAGTCACTGAAATTAAAACGAAAATGAAAACAACTTTTGGTATCCATCTGTAGGATTTGAACATTGCTTTAAAAGCAACCATTGAAGTTGTAACCAATGACCACTACCCCAATCAACTAATTTGAAACGTTATTAGAATATATATTAAAATATGTCATGTATCACATTTTAATTGACCAACAATTTTTAACAGCCAAATAGTTAAAATGATCGAAATGAAACTTTATGCATGTATTTAGAGTAAAAAGTAGGTTAGCCACCATAAGTGAACCACGTGTATATTTTTTAAGTGAACCACGTGTATATTTTGAGCACATGTTTGGTTATTAAGCCTTTATTTTAAGTCATACTTTAAGTTAATTATATTATTTTTCTAAAAAATATATTAATTGTAATAGAAATTATTAACTAATTAAAATACATTTGTTTTATAAAAAAAATATTTATATTTTGAATTTTTTTAATAATTCTATTTTGAGTTGAAAGAATCATTTGTGGTTGTTTATGATACTACACCAGGAAAATTTATTTCATCTACACCATTTATATGTATGTATTTCTTAACATAATAAAGATGACTCATATTTGTGAGACTTGGTACGAAATTGTTAAACTCTTTTACTCTATAATCAAAGTGAACAATACTTGACCATATTGTAACGGACCGTCAGTTCGAGTTCGAGTCACATGTACGAATGATTTCCCAAGATGTTCTAACGGAGATTTTGGGCCTAAAGAGACCACCAAACTTAGCCCAGTCTGTGGAGGATTCTAGAAGGCAACCATTTTGACCTATGTAAACTTTATATGTAAACATATGATTTGTTTACTTAGATAACAAATATATTCTAGAAAATATTTTATGGTGGTTGGTGAGCTCCGATCGTAGTCATCGATGTAAATCATTAGGTACCGCCGGAGGTAGGGAGACTCAACTACAAATAGAGGCCTTCCCTACCTCATATTTACCATTTATCTTCTAAGTAATCAAGACATTCACTCTAAAACTCTTTGTGTTGTTCTTGAGTGTTCTTGGCTTTCTTTCTTTGTTCTTGAGTTGTCTTCTCTATATTTTGCTTCCGCTTAGAACGATTCAACGTTCTTAGTTCTTTGGAAGAATTTATTAATAAAAAAAGTAAGAGGAAGATACATATGTGAAACACAAACCTGAAAAAAAAAAAGAAACAAGTAACAAATGTAAAAGCCTTTGGTATATTTTTAAGGGTAAATTATACAAATGATCACTAAACTATCTCAAAAAAAAATCACCAAACTTTTAAAAATTACATAATAGGCATTAAACTTTAATTTTTGTTACAAAATGGTCACTGAGTCATTAACTGTTGTTACCTAGATGACATGACAGTTACGGAAATTTGTATAACAACATATTTAATCCTCAATATTTACACATTCAATCAATTTAAACATTATTAATGATGGTTAAATTATGACATAGCAGTTACGAAAAAATGTTTGTAGCTGGTTCTGACAGTGGGATAGTGAACATTTACAACATGGATGAGTTTTTGGGAGGTAAAAGAAAACCGATTAAGGTTGTTGAGAATCTAACCACCAAAGTCGATTTTATGAAGTTCAATAGTGATACTCAAATATTGGCTAGCTGTTCTACCATGAAGAAAAACAGTTTAAAGCTGATGCATATCACGTCATTTACAGTGTACTCTAATTGGCCTCCACTGAATACGAACTTACAGTATTCTCGTTATCTGAATTTCAGTCCAGGTGGTGGTTTTATGGCGGTCGGAAACGCTGCCGGCAAAGTGCTATTATACAAGTTGCATCATTACAATCATGCATAAAGTGAATCTTTACCCCTTTTAACTAGTTCAAAGCGTCGTGTGAGGTGACTACATTGGACCACCTACTTCCTTCCCATTTCCTAACTATTGTTTTTATCCCACCTTGTATTTTAGATATAAAATATTCATGTTTTTCATAGTAAATATTATAAATTAAATAAAACAAAAAATTTAATATAATTTGAACAATAAAACTAAACTGGAGTAGGCTTGAATTTTTAAATTTTGTCGGGATTTAAACTCATACAAGACGGGTTAATATGAGCATTTTTAGTTATTAAGCAAATTATTAGATCTCGAAGTAGACTTGAATTTAAGAGAATCAATTACTATGATTGAAGTTTTAGTTTTCTCATGCTTTTATTAGATTTATACACCGTTATATTTGAACCCAACAAGTGGTCTCAGTTGAAAAGACGGGTGATGTTCATTTTAGGAGACTCAAATTCAGTCGTAATGTCTGCAAGGTGTGTGTATGTCAAAGGATATAAAAATTTATAGACAGATACTATATTGTAATCACTTTTAGACTAATAAAAAATTTAAATTATAATTGGAATGTTTTTTTATCCAATTAAATAAATAACATGTAATTTTGAAGGAATTAAAAAAAGATAGCACCGTGTGAATTAATTTCAATTCATAAATTCTTGTATTAAAAAAATGGGAAAACTACACCGGTGGTCCCCAAACTATTACCGTTCTCCTATTTTGGTCCCCAAACTATGTTTTTCGGCAAAACCGTCCCTTTTGTTATATAGTTCTCTTGTTTTGGTCCCACGACGTTAAATAGCTAACGGTTTTGCTGACGTGACATTTTTTTAAATATTTTTAATCATTTCTCTCTCCTCTTGAAAAGATGTCATGCGATCAAAATCGTTAGCTATTTAACGTCGGGGACCAAAATAAGAGAACTATGTAACAAAAGGGATAGGAAAATAGTAATAGTTTGGGGACCACCGGTGTAGTTTTCCCTAAAAAATCATAAATTCTTATTTCATTGTCGAATTATAAATTTAAATATTGATAATATATTAAACATCTCTTATTTTAATCCACTATTTAATTGATTCATACACAACTTTTTAGATTGTAAAATGTATTAGATTTATATTCAAACTTGAATATATCTAAATTTAAATCTCTTCTCCCACCATTGATCGCTAGGGATGTAAAAACAGGTCAACAGTTGGGTTTCAGGTCGGGCTCTGTCAGGTCGGGTCAAATCGGTTACAGGTCATTTCGGGTCATTTTTTGTTTTGACTCGATTCGGTTCAGGTTCGGGTTCATTTCGAGTCGGGTTCATTTCAGGTCGGGTTCATTTCTGGTCGGGTTCATTTCAGGTCGGGTTCATTTCAGGTCGGTTCATTTCAGGTCGGGTCAAAACGGTTAATTGACAGGCTGATTTCAGGTCGGTTTCGTTTCAGGTCGGGTTCATTTTAGGTCGGTTTCGTTTCAGGTCGGGTTCATTTCAGGTCGGTTTCGTTTCAGGTCGGGTTCATTTCAGGTCAGTTTCATTTCAGGTTGGGTTCGTTTCAGGTCTGTTTCGTTTCAGGTCGGGTTCGTTTCAGGTCGGTTTCGTTTCAGGTCGGGTTCTTTTCAGGTCGGGTTCATTTCAGGTTGGTTTCGTTTCAGGTCGGGTTCATTTTAGGTCGGGTTCCTTCGGGTTTATGGTTTATTGTGTTATGTGTATTATATATATTGACGGATTATGATTTTTATTTTTACGGTTTAGGGTTTGTAACACCCGTATTTTGGGGCTAGGAGTTAGTCGGGTTTGTAGTCCGAGTCAATAAAATTAATTAAAATAAATTCAACCTAAAGTGTGGCCTAATTGGGTTTTAAAATAAGGAGGAAGGACCACCTTGGTGATTTAACCCAAATATTTTGAAAAAGGAAGACCACTTTTAAAAAAGGTAAAAAGAATAAAAAGAAATGTTATCATCTTTCCCATTTCTTCTTCTCCACCATGAAGAACACCAAACCCATTCCCCAAACCCTAGTTACTATCCCCTTTGATTCCTTCATCAATTCAAGGGCGTTTTTAAAGGTAATCGCATTTTTGAACTCTCCTTTCCATTTCCTATCTATCCATGGTCATTGATTTTAAAACCATGAACTTTTGAAAATTAGGGTTTATATCAAGTTTGGGTTTTTATGGGGTTTTTCATCTTGTTTTGTTAAATTGAGTTGGGGTTTTGTTTAATCGAGTTGAAATACACATTATATGTTAATTTGGTTAATTTTTAATGAATTTCCGAAGTGGGTTCTTAGACCCATTTTTAAGGTGTCAAAAAGTTGATTTTTGGTGGGTTTTAGGGTGTAATTAGAGGGCTGATGGTATATGTATGCTAAGGGGATGATTTGGGACCATTTAGATGTCATTTGGGTGTTTGAAAATGGAATTTTCTGCTGGGTAAAATGGGAGTACGAAAATGAGAATTTTGATGATTGTTTGGGTTGAAAATTGTTGGAGCTTGGCTTGCACCTATAGGTTGATGTTGTGGCTGAATTTAGTGATCATTTGTGAGTATAAAATGTGTGGGAAACTTGGGTTTTCATCAAGGATTATGGGCTGCTTGAATTAGATAAAGTTGGGGTTTGGTCATGACTTGAAATGTTGAGTTGATATTTGAATTTGTATTCCGGGTTAGTTACCTTGATGTTTGAGTTGATTTGAGGTTGTTTTGCTTGTGTTGAGGTGTTTAGAGGCTTGGTTTGGGTCGGTGAAGCCTTGGGAACAAATCCGGAAAATTGAAGACCATGGTTGTTTAGTACTTGAGCTTGGAGGTGGAGGTGAATGGTTATTGTTTTTAAATGGTTTTAAACATTGGTTCAAGCATGTGGACTAGGTTGGGCTTGGTAGACCCACCTAGAGTTAGGATTAGGGTGGTAGCCTAATCCTAAGCTTTAGATAGAGACCTTGGATGTACTCTTTAATCATTGTTATGCCTCATGATGAGTATGTATAATGTGATACACATGTATGCGAAAGTATGACTTAATGTATTGATTTTATATGCATGTTGATGATAAATAAAATGTGGATATATGATGAGATGATTGTTCGGTTGACATACATGTGGTGTTGGTTTGTGAAATGAGGTTATGTTGTGGATGGCATGATTGTGGAGAATCATGGTGAGTACGTGTTAGACACGGAATTTATATTGAAATTGATATTGTAACAAGTTGTGTGGTTTGATTTATATTGGCACTAGTATGCTTGGGTGCAATGATCGATCATTAGGATGAGTGTGCACACAAATTGAGTCAAAACGTACGTGGCCTTGGTGGCGTTAAGGCACCAAGGAGGAGTACGGTGATGTAATATTCCACCGGAAGCTTTTATATATTTCTACGTGATGATGAGTGGAATCCCATCCGTAGGGCATGTGGCGATGAGTGGAATCCCGCACATGCAAGGACCGGTGATGAGTGGAATCCCACCGAGGTAATGTTGTTGTTGGAAATGCGTTCCATCGAGTTATCCGCGTATTCGGGTCATAGCTAGGTGCCAATATGAGATCGTATGAATATACTAATATGAGATTATGTATACATGCTTATATGATACGAATGTGATGCCTTCATGAATTGAAATATGATGTGGTTAATGCTTGAATTATGTATCATGGCAAGTTGAGCTTATGGGTGTTGAGCATGTCATAATGTTGACTATATGTTCATGCATCACGTTCATTTTGGCTTTGCGGACCAGAGGTAAGATCATGCATTTCAATATGGAAATTGCTCGTGCTTGGACCCTGCATTGTCGAAAGTTTGTTTTATGAGCTACCCTCACTAAGCTTTTATGCTTACGCTCTCTTTTGTTCGACAATGCAGATAAATAGCTTGTGGGTGGCAAGGGCAAGGAAAAGGTCTCCAAGTGATGCTTACGGTTAGCTCAAGTATGATAGTTAAATTTAAAGATTGTAATAGTAAAGCAATGGGATAGGTGTTGTTGTTTTGTGCTAGTGTTCATTGTGTAGGAGCATGTTTAGACTCCCTTCTTATGTTGTTTTTGATTGGCTTAATGATGCTATGTATGGATTGTAACCATGTTTAAATTGTTTACCTTGTGTGTTGGTCACGTGCCTTTGAGGTTGCCTTCATGTTAGAATATTGAAGTATGAGCTTTGAATGTTGGAATGCCATCTGTTGGAATGTCATGCTTGAAAGCTTATGTTGCTTGTATGGTTTGTGTATCATCATGGGTTGGATTGTGCCTTTGATTCATGTTAAAGCATGCTTTTATGGTTGGTTTGCATTAGGGTTGATGATAGTGTGCTGGTTGGGGTTGTTAGAGGGATTTAGGGGCCTCCTTGTGCTCTAAATCAGCTCAAACCTGCAGATTCGTAGCTGGGGTATCGATATCGTTGGTCTGGTATCGATACTGCCCTTTGGTTTCAGGCCTCGTGTATCGATACTCGAGGGAGAGTATCGATACCTTTTTGGCCACTGGAGCCACTGTCGATTTCGGTATCGATACTGGCCTCTAGGGTATCGATACCGTTGTCTTAGCTTTGACCGTGGGAAGTCAACTTTAGGGGAGGGTATCGATACCCTCATTGGGGGTATCGATACTGTCTCCTCAGGCTGACCAAACCCTGTTGACTTAGTCAAGGGGTATCGATACCCCCTCAAGGGTATCGATACCGCCTGTAGTTTAACTTTAAAAATGGGCTTTTAAATGTTAGTTTGGGTTCGTTTGACTGCGTTGTAAATATCGTTCCGCTGTATGATCACTTAGGATGTAATTTTCATCTAGACAAGATTAAAATGAAAAAAAAAATATAGGGTTGCTAACCGAGGGAGAGTTCCTTAGGGAGTTTTCACTCGGTTTTCCCCGTGTAGCTCACTCGGACCGGTCATCCGGCCAGACCGGGACGAGGGGGTTACAGGGTTTAAGGTTATGAGATTACGTATATGTGATATATATATAGTTGGTACTATTGGATTTATTTTTAGGGTTTAGGGTTTGGGGTTTAGGGTTTGGGGTTTAGGGATCTTAAATTAATACAAACATACCTACATTAATTATATATATTGATGGATTATGGTTTTCAGGGTTTAGGGTTTACTGATCTTAAATTAATACAAACATGTCTACATTAATTATATATATATTGATGGATTATGGTTTTTAGGGTTTGTGGTTTAGGGTTTAGTGTTTAGGATTTAGTGTTTAGGATTTAGTGTTTAGGGTTTACTAATCTTAAATTAATACAAACATGCCTACATTAATTATATATATATTGATGGATTATGGTTTTTAAGGTTTAGGGGTTAGGGTTTAGGGTTTAGGGTTTAATGATCTTAAATTAAAACAAACATGCCTACATTAATTATATATATATATATTGATGGATTATGGGTTTTAGGGTTTAAGGGTTTAGTGTTTAAGGTTTAGTAATCTTAAATTAATGCAAACATGCCTACATTAATTATATATATTGATGGATTATGATTTTTAGGGTTTAGGGTTTAATGATCTTAAATTAATACAAACATGCCTACATTAATTATATATATATATTGATGGATTATGGTTTTTAGGGTTTATGGTTTAGGGTTTAAGGGTTTAGTGTTTAGGGTTTAGTGATCTTAAATTAATACAAACATGCCTACATTAATTATATATATATTGATGGATTATGGTTTTTAGGGTTTAGGGTTTAGGGTTTAGGGTTTATTGATCTTAAATTAATACAAACATACCTACATGTATTATATATATTGATGGATTATGGTTTTTAGGGTTTAGGGTTTAGGGTTTAGGGTTTAATGATCTTAAATTAATACAAACATGCCTACATTAATTATATATATATATATATATTGATGGATTATGGTTTTTAGGGTTTAGGGTTTAGGGTTTAGGGTTTACTGTTCATAAAATGATACGTACATACCTACATGTAATATATATATTGATAGATTAATGGTTTTTGTTTTTAGCGTTTAGGTTTTAGCGTTTAGGTTTTAAGGTTTAGTGGTTAGGGTTTAGGGTTTATTATTATTATTATTATTATTATTATTATTATTATTATTATTATTATTATATACTTAAATACAATTATTATTATTATATATTTACTATGCTTATTATTATTATTAGTTTTTATTATTATTATTATTATTATTATTAGTTATTATTATTATTATTATTATTACTATGATTTGTATTATTATTATTATTATTATTATTATTATTATTATTATTATTATTATTATTATTATTTGTAATTAAATGTATAGAGTTTAGGGTTTAGGATTAGGGACTATGGTTCATTGATTAAATATTAGGGTTTAGGGTTTAAACCCCTAATGTCTAATTCTAAACCCTAAGCATTAAACCCTAAAGCATAAGTAATTAACCCTAACCACTAAACCCTCGATCTAGGATTACGGACTATGAGCTATAGATTAAATATTAGGGTTTTATGGTTTAGAGGGTAGTGATTATTGTTTAGGGTTTAGGGTTATGGACTATGGTTCATTGATTAAATATTAGGGTTTAATGTTTAAATCCCTAATGTCTAATTCTAAACCCTAAGCATTAAACCCTAAAGCATGAGTAATTAACCCTAACCACTAAACCCTCGATCTAGGATTACAGACTATGAGCTATAGATTAAATATTAGGGTTTTATGGTTTAGAGGGTAGTGGTTATTGTTTAGGGTTTAGGGTTAGGGACTATGGTTCATTGATTAAATATTAGGGTTTAAGGTTTAAACCCCTAATGTCTAATTCTAAACCCTAAGCATTAAACCCTAAAGCATGAGTAATTAACCCTAACCACTAAACCCTCGATCTAGGATTACCCTAAACCTAAAGGCTTCATAAACACTAAACCCTAATACCCTAAACCCTAAACATTTAACCTAAACCCTAAACCACAAATTAAGTTCCTAATGATTATTCCCGCCCAAATTTGGTAAACAATAGCCCAACAAACACAACTAAAGCTGAAAACCCATTTTTCCCGCTCAAATATGATAGGTGGCGCTCATTCATTGGTCCGTAAGCTTTGCCACAGATTATGTTCTTCTTCTCCCCATTAGCTGGATCCAGTTGGCACACTGATGTCAGCTCTACATCATCTCAGTCAACTACTATAAATAGGAGAGAGAGTATTGTCAGATTTTAATGACCATATTAATAATATACCATAAATATTAATAATAAAATAAGTAAGTAATAAATAACAAGATAGAGAGAAAAAAGGTATTTTGGGAATTTTACCGGCCATGTGAATTGCCCGGGCACCGAACCGACATTGTTGTAGAGTCAGAATGTATAAAAAAATAATTATTTAGCATTAATTTATTCCTATAATAAAAAACTTAAGTCATCTTATTTTAATTAAGAATATAGATTTAATTTAATAATTTTTACTCATTTAACTTAATTTTATTAAGTATAAAATTTTAAATTAATAATGGTTATTCATTCCACTTAAGTTAATTAAGTATAATAGTTTATCTTTGAAGTTATTTTAAAATAATAGTCAAGTTAATTAGAAATACAATTTATTAATACTTAAAATTATTATTAATTCAATTTATCTTTTAATTGAAGTTAAGTTAATTAATTTATTAATACTTGAAATTAATTTTAAAATTTTTCAATACTTGACATTATTTTATATTCATTAAATATAACTTCTTTAAATGTCAGATAATTATCATTATTAGCAAATCAAATAATAGTATTAGTTCAGGTTAATATTAGTTCAGGTCAATATCAGTTCAGGTCAATATCAGTTCAGGTCAATAACAGTTCAGGTCAATAACAGTTCAGGTCAATATCAGTTCAGGTCAAGAACAGTTCAGGTCAAGAACAGTTCAGGTCAATAACAGTTCAGGTTCAAAACAGGTCGGGTTCAAAACAGGTCGGGTTCATTTCAGGTCGGGTTCATTTCAGGTCGGGTCCAAACAGGTCGGGTTAAATCGGTTATCTGGCAGGTTAGTCTCGGGTTCGGGTTCGTTTCGGTCGGGTGCAGGTCGGGTTCGGTTACTACAGTAACATGTCAAATTCGGGTTCGGGTTCACTTCGGTCGGGTGTAGTTCGGGTTCGATTTCTACAGTTACAGGTCAAATTCGGGTTCGGGTTCGTTTCGGTCGGGTGCAGGTCGGGTTCGGTCTTTGAATTCTCGGGTTAAACCAGGTTCTGAATCGATCGGGTTTCAGGCAGGTTACCAGGTCGGGTCAGTTTTTCACACCCCTATTGATCGCAACTTTTTCTTAAGAAATGAAAAAAAAAAGAGTATACTAAACTTTGAATTAGAGTATGAAAACTCAAATCTTTTAAAAATAAGTAGAGCATTGTTCACGTGCTTATTTTACTTTTATTAAGAAAACTAAAATATCATAAGTGAGTATAAAAATGAAAAGAAATTGAAGTAGTTAACGCCAAATTTGACCATAATCCAAGAATCAAGATGGTCAAATTCTGAGTTCAACACTTGAAAACAAGACTTGCTTAATTAAAAGGAAATCCATCAAAACATGTATATCTCACAAGTAAGACTTGTTCTTAAGTTTCAATCTTACACTTTCCCAAATCCACCCACGAGTCATGTATGATTATCCTAGTTGTCAATACTAGAATCCCACAAACGTTCATATAATTATATTATATTTAGATACATAAACTGAATTATAAGGGGTGTCAAGTCTAGACCTTGTAAGATATGATGTGCTACAAAATAATCTTGGTTTCTAAATGATATAAACTTCTTATCGTTATTTTGGATCGTCTGGCTTGATCAGGGCCGACCATGGGTAGGGGCAGCAATGACGCCCGCCCAGGGCCCATTGTTCATAAAAATTAAACATTGTATATTTTTGAATTATATTTAAATATTTAGTTTGTTTTAATATTTGTTATTAAGGCCTATTTTTTTAATATTTGTTAATAAGGGTTAAGATTTTCCAACATTTATTATTAAAGATCCACTCATAATATTTTTTTTCTAATACTTATTATTAGAGGATGAGTATTTTTCAATATTTATTAGTAGAAGTCTACTCTTAATATTCATTTTTTTTTCTTCTAATGCTTGTTATTAAGGGCCTGTTTTTTAATACTTGTTATTAGGGGCTGAGTTTTTTCTGATATTTATTATCAGTGATCTACTCTTAATATTCATTTTTTCTAGTACTTGTTACTAGGGCTCCAATTTTTTTACAATATTTGTTATTATGAGCATAATTTTAAGGTAAAATTTTGATATACGTGCTAGTAAAACTAATTTTACACAAGCCTGCATATTTACATTATAAAACTCAAATCCTAAATTCTAACCCTAACCCTAAAAAGTAAATCATAAACCTTAAACCCTATACCCTAAATTCTCAACACTACAACATAAACCCTACACTTTAAACCCTAAACTAAAACCCTAACCCTTAAAACTAAAAGACATGTGTAAACTAAAGTTTTACACGACATGTGTATCAATTTTTTTAATAATTTTAAAATTTAATTTTTTTCAATACTTGTTACGATGACCAACTCTTAAAATTTAATTTCTTTCATTACTTGCTATTAGGGATAACGATTTAAATAGCGGCATGCAACCACAACAACAATCGTTATATGACGGTAGTAGCATCATCTAAAACCGCGATATATGGAACCATTATATCCACAATAGCATATGTTACTAAAAAAATTCATAACTGCGATACTCGCAATAAACAAAATAACATCTATTATATTCACAATCATGATAAACACAACGCAACCGAAAATACGACTGTAACTATGATTACAATTTAAATATTTAATTTAAAGCCCATTTTTTAAGTTTGTCCCGGGCTAAAAAAACCCAGGACCGGGGAAAATAGTTGGATGTATAATTCTAGAGAGATATTTTTAAAGAGCTTGGTGAACGGAGAAAATAGTGTGGAAGGGTTATGACATAGAATATTATAGGTATAACAACTTGTTTTAAGTAAAAAATAATAATAATTAAGGTGCTTAAAGTGGTTATCGAATAATAATTTAGCTATTTATTTTTCATAAAAAAATTAAATAGAATTTTTTAGGTAAGAAATACAAACTCTATGGATCAGTTGTGAATCGCATCATTTAATACAACATCTGTAAATTTGTAATACATTTGGATACTCATAAGTCATGATCGAACCATACATAAAAATTACATTCAAAATCTCAATGTGCTAATATCCATATATCATCGGATTCGATAACCGGTTAACAATACCGGAATCATCGCCGTCAACTGTGACCACCTGCCAGCCTTATGCCCACCATGAAGCTTCGCCCCTCCACGAATTTCACGTCATACAATCCTCTTATTTTCCGTGCTTGCCCCGCACCACAATACCCGCAACAACTACGAATTATTAGATGAACCAATTCATCACGAAATAATTACTTACTTCTTTTATATATATATATATATATATATATATATATGAAAAAAGTGAAGATTTATCTTATAATAAGTGTTATGCCACAGCCAAGTATCTCCGAAAAACTCCACTCTCGAAAACAACACCACCGTCTTCGCACTACACTTCAAGTATCACGGAACTTGGAGCTCTTCTTCTAGGCACATAAACTTCAGAGACCACTGCGCTGAGACAAGATAACTATCATGTTCGACTGATCTCGTAGCCTGCCAGCCGAGCTACCATATGTTAGCCCATCAGTAGCCATCACTAGGCATGTCACGGTCTCATCAAACATCATTTTGTCTACAGCTCTAAGGGGATATAAATAACCCCAAGACTGAAGACAAAAGGGACGATTCCACGACTCTCTACAAGGCTATAATGCCCATTCTACATAGGGATGGGCACGAGTCGGGTTTTTGGCCCATCCGAACTCGACCCGAAACTAATAATCTTAAAATTGAACCCGACCCGATCTCATTTTTAAAAAATCAGACCCGAACCGACCAATAAATAAATATTCTAAACCGACCCCGACCCGACCCAAAAATAAATATTCTAAACCGACCCTGACCCGACCTATAGAAAAAAAAATTAATTTTAGGTACCTAATTGAAAAAATAATTTTAAGAGAAATAATTATAAAAAACAATAAATTTAAGAACTAAATTGTAAATAAAAAATTAATTTTAAGAACTTAATTATAAAAAATATATATAAAGAGGGGGTATTATTACAAATATCTCTAAAAAAATTAAGGGAAAATTACACTATTAGTCCCGGATCGGGTTAGGTCGGATTTTTTCACCCTAAAACCCGACCCAACCTCGCTCTACACAAAAATTCGACCCGACTCGAACTCAATTTTTTCATAAAAATACCCGACCCGATCGGACCGGGACGGATCAAAACCCGTCCGGTCCGAGTAAAATGCCCATCCCTAATTCTACATCGACCGCTCTCCTTATCTCTCCATATGACACCACACTGTTTGCGGCTCTCAGTCTCAATTCAACCAGGAGTGAACCGTCTGATTCTACAGCCAACCATCGTCTTCTTTGGCTCTCCGCCCTTCTCATGACGAGTGAACAACCTAGCCTCGTTCCCAATTTTTCCTTCGGCTGCCGTCTCTACCTCCTTGTCTGGTGTCGCCAAAAAAACGACATCAACAATAAAATATGTACATCTTATTAGATGAGACAAAAAATGACATAATAAATCGAATTTATCTAATAATTTTTTCACATCACCAGTTTTAAACTCCCGATTATAAACTCTATCAACATTTATCTTAATGCCCCAACAAGAAGCCGGGACTAATGAGCCTGCATACAATTAATAAAATAAACAGCTAATCAAAGGAGTTATAAATTTGAGTTGGATAACTGCCCTCCCTTCACTGTATATGGATACTACACTACAAGTATTCTTTGCATTCTCAACCACCAACACAGCTAGTTGTTACTTGTAACTTCCGGTATAGTTCAAATATTTTTTTAAGCCTTATTTTTATTATAAACAATCCAACTTTTTATACATTGGCTAGGCCTAATAATTAACATTTGCCAACTCAATCAAGCTACTTAATGCACATTTTTATATAAAAATCAATATTAAATTCTCATAAAGGGTATTAATATTAATTGAATACTAATCAATAAACTAGTCAACAGCTTTTAGAGCAGATAATTAAAAGTTTTCAGTTGATATTTTTTCTCCCCGAAATTGTAGGTTCAATAATTGTCGACAAATTAAAAGTGGAAAATTAAATAATCATATCTCATATAAAATCATGATTTTATTGCTTTGCACAGTTACACGTAAAGATGTACTCTGTATACTCTTGGTGATTAATTCCACCACATATTTTTTATAAAAAGAAAAAAAATTAATTTCTTTACATACAAAATGACTTTATAATCAAATCAAACTCCATCAATTCTTTTGGTCTTGGCATCCATTAAAAATGCCCTTGTAATCTGCATGCCAAGATGAGGATTCTTGGGCGCAAACACTTCGTACTTAGCCGAAAAAACAATATCCTCCATGTTTTTAATTAGGGGTGAGCGTTCGATTGAGTCGAGTCGAGTCAAAAAATTTTGAGTTATTCGAGTTGACGAGTCATATTTTACAACTCAAACTTTATTTGAAATTTTTTCGATTCGAGTCGAGTTTAAGAAATTCGAGTCGAGTCGAGTCGAGTTTTCGAGTTCCTATAAAAATTTAATTGTAATTATTTATCATGTTATAGTAGGTTTTGATTCTAATTTAAACTCATTTCTCCAATCATATAAGATATGCACATATATATTTTTTCACATGTGACAATATTTCTTCATATTTTTATTTATCAGTATGTATATATCATAAAAAATAGAGGGACTCGTCTCGAACTTAAAAATAAATCCACTAATTACTAAAAATTTCGAGTTATTCGAACTTCCATTTCACAACTCAAACTTTATTTGAAATTTTTTCGAGTTATTCGAGTTTATGAAATTTCGAGTCGAGTCAAGACGAGTCGAGTATTTTTGCCTCGAGTCGAGTTATTCGATTTTTTCGAGTCGAATCGAGTTTTGCTCACCCCTATTTCTAACAATGAAGTTCAGCGCTGTCTCCTTCAATGTTTTGTTGGAACAAACATCCGAGATCTCCAAGATCTCAAGAACATTCGAGGCGTTCAACGAGCTGAACATGTATCTTTCGCAGAAATCCTGCAAGTAGGGAATGTCGTACTTGTCGGCCGCGACGAACAACGAGTAGACATATTTCTCGAGTTTGTCGAAGCCCAGGTTTCCGATGTAAAGAAACTCGATAAGAGATTCGAGTTCTTCGGTGTTCAACTCCGGTAGAGTAATTGTATCACTTGGTGGAGCTTTGCAGCCGTCTGAATCTAGCATGTTCCTGAATATCTCTGATCTTGCTGCCTATAATTTCAGTCAATCGGTCATCCATTGTAGTCTACTGACAAACAGTGAAAATTGAATGGCAACGAGTCGGAGAAGGACTAGGCACGGAGCTAAGATTTAGAATTGGAGGTAAATTATAAATATTTAAAAGTGAATGGATAAATTCATAAATAAACTAATTTTTAAAGAAATTTATATAAAAAAAAAGGTGAAAAAAATCCGGGAATGGGAGAGCGATTTCTCCTCCCCACCATCATGTAAATTTGTCCCTGAACAAGACTTAGAGACAGATGGTGTATAGAGTCAGTGGAGCTCTGGCACCCCAAATTTTTGGAAACTTATATTATACCCTTGAAATATTTTTAAAATTTTAATAAGACCCCTTTAGAATTTATAAAAGAATTTTTTATAAATTCTTAAAAGTTTTCTATATTTGAATTTTGCCCTCAAAATTATTAAAAAGTGTTATTAAACTTTTTTAAAAATTTAATTAGACCCTGGCATTTTAAAAAAAATTCTCACAAAATCCTTTAAAGTTTTTGAAAATTTTGGTCGGGCCAGTATAATTTTAAAAATTTTAATTTGCCCCCCTCAAATTATAAGGTCAAGATCTGTCGTAGGCAAGACTATTTAAGTATTTTTCAATACTGACATGCCTTCAACTCAATATTCGAGAGTCAAATTAGTATTTTTGAGTTGAAATTCTTAATAAATCCTTATTTTCTTTAAACTACACACATTAACCCCTCCCAACGCCCTTGAACAGGGACAAAGTTGTAACAAGGCTTATGGGTTGTGTCCCTCTAATTTTTTATATTAAAAAACAAAACAAGTTTTTTTTTTCTCAACTAATTAAACCCTCAATTTTCATTTTATTTAAATTGTGTCTCTTAACTTTGAGTCTTAGCTCCGTTACTGCCCTTGAACTTGATTTAAAAAATAAAGTTCGAAACTTATCGTAACCTATTTATATATTGAAAAAAAAGTAAAAAGATATAGGAGAGGGAATTACAAGTAAAGCCCTGTGTGCTGGTATGATGGGACCATTGTTTCCAGGTTGGAGCTGAATATCTGTGTGAATTTGATTTCTAAAAGCCACAATAAGTCCACCCAAGAAGCTTATTTTCTTGTGAAGATCTTCTTCTATCTCCTTCATGTTTGTTATCCATTTGCTAAGATTTCCAAGTGGCTGTGGCTATCACCCCAAAACAAATCACATTTATTTTTCATCTTCTCAAACATAATCATGCAAAAGTGTATATATGAATGAATGAATGAAGAACAAATTCGTAAAACGGACATGAATACATGAATTAGTCGACCTGACGGTCTAAAATGATTAAATTTGTAAAACGGACATGAATACATGAATTAATCGACCTGACGGTCTAAAATGATCAAATTCGTAAAACGATTACACAAAAGAAGGTAAGAAGAAAACATGGAAGAAGAGGTTGCTTACCTTGCAAGAATTTGGTGGAGAAGATGTATTATGAGTCGATTTCGAATGATGGTCGATTTCGAGTTTGTTCATCAAAGTGATTGCATTTCTTGCACCTTCGTAGCAGGCCACACATATTGTATTCCTTGGAGGCCTTAAAATAAATGGCATTGAACTACAAATTGAACAATCCATTTTTGCCTTTTCTTTTTCTGTTAATTTGTGAAGAACAAAGTTGCAGAGGAAGAATAAGGAGGTTTTGCAGAAGAAGGAGAGGATGATGAAGTTTCTTAATTTGAAGTTTTAAATTGAAAGAATTGTTGGTCGATAATGATGGAGGTTTGTTATACCTTATTTTATTGACGTTGATTAACATGATAGATCAACAAACATATGATGGGGGCTTGCCATTTTATTTTATTTTATTCTAAATGACAAATCCACCCTTTTAAAGGCTTATATAAAAGAGGGTGATTAAAAGCTTGTGAGAAGGAGGGTTAATTATTAATAGAGTAATTTCAGTAAAAAAATTATATTCGGTACACAATGGAACTTTCAATTTCTACAAGCGCTTTAATTTTAAGGTTTAAGGTATTAATTTAAGGGTAGAAGTTTATAACTATGGGATATTAGTTAGAATTTAGGGTTATAATTTATAGTTTAGAGATTAGGGTTTAGTTTTTAGGGTAATATGGTTAGAACTTAGGGTTTAACTTGTAAACCCTAAATTATAATCATAAACCCTAAATTTTAACAACTATCCTTAAATTCTAAATCCCTACACCTAAACCTCTATACTCTACACCCTAAACTAATACTCTAGATCCTACAACTATGACACTTGTGGAAACTAAAAGTTTCCACCACCCGTATATAAGATAATAATCCAAAAAAATAAAATTATTATTCTATACATTAACAGTGAAAATTAAAAGTTTTCACAAGCGCCTTAGTTTTAGATTTAGAGACTTAGTTTAGGATGTATGGTTTAAGGGTTTAAGTGTATGGTTTTGAATTTAGAGATAGTGGTTGAAATTTATAGTTTATGGTTATAATTTAGAGTTTAAAGGTTATAATTTATTTTTAGGGTAATACGGCGAGAGTTTAGGTTTTAATTTATAAACACTAAATTATAACCCTAAACTATAAATTTCAACCACTATCTCTAAATTCAAAACACATGCACCTAAAGCCATAAACCATACACCATAAACTAAGGCGCATGTGGAAACTAAAAAAATTTCACTGTCAGTGTTTCAAATAATTACCTAAAAAAATATTAGTATTTCAAAAGACTCGAGTTTAAATTATTTATTTGTTGGTGTATATCTTATTAAACGATTAAAAAAATAGATACTACTTACACAAAAAATCTCAAACAAAATGATTGCTGGTAAATAATAAGCTTACTTCTTTTATACTTATTAGTTATTAGTTTCTTCGACATCTGCTGCATTTGTATGTATATGTTGACTTATTTTTATTATTTAATAAAAAAATTATTTTATGAAAAAAATTAAATATATAAATACAAAATATTATAAAAGAGAAGACTTCCAAGTCATAATTTGAATATAATATTAAAAATATATGTTTAGAATATTTAAACGATAACCATATAATAAATCAAACATAAAATTAATACTTTGTTAAAAGTAAAAAAGAAACTAAAATTAATAATCTATGCATGATTGTAATGATGCAGCTTGTATAATAGCACTTTGCCGGCAGCGTTTCCGACCGCCATAAAACCACCACCTGGACTGAAATCCAGACAGCGAGGATACTGTAAGTTCGTATTCAGTGGAGGCCAATTAGAGTACACTGTAAATGACGGGACATGCATCAGCTTTAAACTGTTTTTCTTCATGGTAGAAGAGATAGCCAGTATTTGAGCATCACTATTGAACTTCATAAAATCGACTTTGGTGGTTAGATTCTCAACAACCTTGATCGGTTTTCTTTTACCTCCCAAAAAATCATCCCTGTTGTAAATGTTCACTATCCCACTGTCAGAACCAGCTGCAAACATTCTTCCGTTTGGTGATGTACAAAGAGATGTACCATTAATGCAGCCTTCATCAACAGCCTTATGGAAGCATGTTCTCGTTCTCAAGTCCCAATGGTAGACCTCACCGTCACTGCCAGAGCTCAATAATTGGTTCCCATCATCGGCAAAAGCCAGTGAGCGGGCTGTTCCATTCATCTTAAGTGTTCCAATCAGTTCCTTTGTTTTGGATGAAACCAGCAATATATAACCTTCATTTCCCAAAAATGCAATGGTACTGGAATCTGGGGAAATCTCAAAAACTTCCAAGCTTTTTTCCTCCCTACCAACCAATGGCCCGATTTTATCGACTTTTGCTTTCACCAAATCAAAACAATAGAAGAACTTCCTCCTTCCTGATATAATGACCTGGGAACCATCAGGTAAGAAAGATGCTTTACGAACCGGACAATCTTCAAGAAAAACACTTTGTATTTTGGTGTTCCGTTTACCATCAATCTGGAAAAACCTGATCCTCCGGTCCAATCCAGCAGCAAGTAATAACTGAGCATTCTTGTGGAATT
The DNA here is from genome assembly GCA_958450335.1 of Hibiscus tridactylites. Taxonomy (NCBI): domain Eukaryota; kingdom Viridiplantae; phylum Streptophyta; class Magnoliopsida; order Malvales; family Malvaceae; genus Hibiscus; species Hibiscus tridactylites. The sequence goes on along the minus strand of OY288284.1, from coordinate 70,864,527 downwards.
GAACTGAATTTATTGGACCACTGGAAAGTTCCTCAACATTTGCATCCACTAATCTCGAGTACTCAAGAAGCCCTGGCAACAACTTAACCCTACTCTTCACCACCAGATCTTCATCTGTTCTAAGAATATCATCAAAAGCTTCAGCATTTCCATAACCAGAAGCTGCCACTACATGCTTTTCTTCATCAGACGATTCGTCATCATAACTACGACCATTCCTTAAACCCGAATCTAGCTTGGCCCATTCAGTCCCGGGGTTCAGCTTAGCATGTTGAGCCCTCAATCTCCAAACATACTCCGAACCAGAAATCACACTCTCACCGTTTTCCTTCCTAAATTTCCTCAACCTATTAACCTTAGCTATGTTTATCGCGGTTCTTTCCTCCTCCTCATCCACCCAAACAGCTTTCCTTTCCCGATGAATCTTCTCTTCATTATCACTTTCGGACAATTCCACATCATTTGGGGTACTGTCCAAAAAGAACAAAGCCGAACCATCTTCGGCAACATCTTGAGCATTTCCCTCAGCTTCTTTACCGAATTCGACTGGGGAATAAATAGACCCAAAAAGGAAATTTTCAAGCTTTTTCATTTCTTTCTCCTGCTCAAGCTCAATCTGCTGTTCTTTTTGTTTCTTTCTCCTTTTCAACTTCGAGATTTCGGAATCAGATTCCAATCCATTCTCAGGATCTTTATTATCTCCATGAACTGAAAGCACTTCATCAACCCTTTTAGCCTTCACACTGTTTCTAGACACTGGATTTTGAGATATCAAACTCATTTTCCCTCTTATGAAATCCTGAAAAAAAAAACCAAACACAGAATGAACAAAGGTTTAAATGAAAACATCCTAAGCAGGGTTCCAAAAAACAAAGGCTTAAAGGCCAATCCCTTAATAGCTAATAACTTTATCTTAAATGAAAACATCCTAAGCAGGGTTCCAAAAAACGGCCCGCGGCCGCTATTTATCGGTAACGCCACCAGCCGAAACCGCTATCGGCGAAAACAACGGTGGGACGCGGAATCACACTAGTACGGTGGGTCGCGGCCGCAATTAAACGGGTAGCGGTAAATAACGGTAGTAACGGGCCGCTATCCCTGTTTTCTCCCGTTACTGTAAAATCTAAAAAAATCCATGTGGGGGCGATAAGGGTGAGCGTGAGAGTGTAAAGGGAGGCGAGCTGATGAGACTTACAGGGAGAGGATTGGTCGACGTTGAGGAGAGGGGATTGACGGAGCGCCGACGACAAGAGGTGAAATCGCGTGGCTCTAGATGCTGGTCTGATGACACGGCGTTAAAACAACCCTTTTAGGGTTTGAAAGCCAAAGAGAAAACGAAGAATAAAGAGGGATTTAGGTTTTGTTATTAATATTATTATTTTATTTTATTATCATTAAAAAAACCTTTGAGTTATGAGAATTCAACTAGGAAAAGATATTAAGAGAGCTATTAATTTGATAAAAAAGAATTATTAAGGATTTTATATTTTTAAAGGTATAAGTTAATTTTCATTTCAGTCATGTTACTTTTTATTTTTGTTATTTCAGCCCTTAAAGTTTTCTTAATTTAGAGTGTAAGCTTTATTTTTATTCAATGTAATCCTTTAATTTCAGTAATCTAAGTTCATAAGCATTGAAATTCAGTCTAAAAATCATTAAAATTAACTTTTATGATTCTAATTATAATTACTATGTTTTATAATAAGTGTTTGAAAACACTATAACTAAAAACACTCTATATTTTTATGACCGCAATAGCCTCTGTTATGTCCGCAAGCGCGATAACCGCGACGTGATTGAAAACGTGACCGTGACCGAGATTTAAATCCATGGTCTTCACATATTTAAATCTCGTGAAATTGCTCAAACTGAATCCGCAATCAATTCCTAGCTTAAAAATAACAAAAAGACATTTTCAATTATAAGAGCTAAAATACAATCCATCTATATATATATACTTACATAAATTCTTTGACTGAACTCAGAATTACAGATTAATTAAGCACCAAATTAGGGTTTTAAAAAATAGTTCGCAACCGCGATCGCGACGGTTATATAGTGGTATCACAGCTCTTCGAAATCAATATCGTCGAAAATCGCCTTGGGATCGGATTCACACCAAAAAACACTAGATTGTGGTCGTGATTTAACGGGGAACGTCATATTACGGTGATCATAAACTGTTATTCCCGTTATTATCCCGTTAATGATCAATAGAGAAAAATATACAGATATTTTTTCAAAAAAGAAAAAACAGATAATCTTCAAAAGACGATTTCAACTGGTATTTTCTGTTATTATTAGCGATCTAAGCGTCGTTCACTAGATTCGTACGATCCTTCAGATAATTGTATGAAAACGATGTGATGAAGTTGCAAAGGTAAAAAAAAAAAAGAAAAGAAAAAAAGAGAAAGATTCTGAAAAGTGAAAAGAAGAAGTAGAAAGATATCTTTTAGTGTTTAAAAGGTTAAAGTTAATTTTATTATTAAAAAGAATATATCCATCATGGACCTTGATTCAAGGTAAAATACAAACAGCAACGAGAGAAAATTAAATAGGTCTTGAAAACCGACATTACGCTACCTAGAAAAACTGAAAAGAAAAGAAAATAATTAAATGTATTTTGGAAACCGTCACTAATTTATCCACCACTTGAATATTATAATTCTTATTTATATTATATTGTACATTTATTACATTTAAATGATAAAAGTTAATTTTATTATTGAATCCATCTTGGAAACCGATATTAATTTCTCTATTACTTGAAGAAATAATAGTCAATGAAGAAGAAGGAATAAAAAACGGCAGTTGCGAGTAGGATTTCAACCCTTACGACAACGTTTTCATAGAATCCTAAAACTACACCGTTTTGTTTATGTTAAACTGAAGGGAAGTAGTTGACAAAAAAAGAGAAATAAGAAACGCAAAACCATGGTATAAAATATTTTTGTTTTAATAAACTAATTTTCATAGCTTTAAAATATTATTTGAATTAAAGTAATATTTTAATAAAAATTATAAATAGATAGGAAATTATAATTTTTTGTTAATATCTTTGAAGGAATCACAAAATGATTAAATTTTAATTGAATGAGAGACTACCATGAGAATTTAACTTGGACTTCATTTTAGTCCATGAAAATCATTAGGTTTTTTAATTTACTATGAATTTTAATGTTTTTTATGATTATATGTATTGATTTTTTACATTTATCGTATCCCTATTGTACCCATACCTTGTAATTTTAAAAATTATCGTTTCTCGTCCTCGTATTTGTCCCTATACTCGTATCCGTATCCGTGCAACATAGAGTAAAATCATCAAGTTTTATACTGAGATGGTGGGGAAGATTGAAACAAATATCAGACATTAACTGTATTTTGAGAACTATTTGGGCCTCAATGGACTTGAAAAGTTTGGGCTAATGAAACACGTACTATCCATTTTTTTTGTTAGTCAACTCTATTTACACTATCGTTAATTTTGGGATAAATAATAGTTAGTCCATAAAATTGATGTTTTTTAAACTTGATTTTTGGATTTTTAGAATTAATTGCACAAGAAGTCTTCAAACTATGACTCTTATTCTAAACTAGTCACTAAAATTAAAAAGGAAACGAAAACAACTTTTGGTATCCATCGGTAGGATTTGAATCTTGCTTTAAAAGCAACCATTGAAGCTGTAACCAATGACCACTACCAAAATCGACTAATTTGAAACATTATTAGAATATATATTAAAACATGTCATATATCACATTTTAATTGACCAACATTTTTTTAACGGCCAGATAGTTAAAATGATCGAAATGAAATTTTATGCATATATTTAGAGTAAAAAGTAGGTTAGGCACCATAAGTGAACCACGTGTATATTTTGAGCACATGTTTGGTTATTAAGCCTTTATTTTAAGTCATACTTTAAGTTAATTATATTATTCTTCTAAAAAATATATTAATTGTAATAGAAATTATTAACTAATTAAAATACATTTATTTTATAAAAAATATTTATATTTTGAGTTTTTTTTGAATAATTCTATTTTGAGTTGAAAGAATCATTTGTGGTTGTTTATGATACTACACCACGAAAATTTATTTCATCTACACCATTTATATGTATGTATTTCTTAACGTAATAAAGACGACTCATATTTGTGAGACTTGGTACGAAATTGTTAAACTCTTTTACTCTATAATCAAAGTGAACAATACTTGACCATATTGTAACGGACCGCCAGTTCGAGTCCGAGTTACATGTACGAATGATTTCCCAAGAGGTTCTAACGGAGATTTTGGGCCTAAAGAGACCACCAAACTTAGCCCGGTCTGTGGAGGATTCTAGAAGACAATAATTTTGACCTATGTAAACTTTCTATGTAAACATAAGATTTGTTTCCTTAGATAACAAATATATTCTAGAAAATATTTTATGGTGGTTGGTGAGCTTCGATCGTAGTCATCGATGTAAATCATTAGGTACCGTCGGAGGTAGGGAGACTCAACTACAAATAGAGGCCTTCCCCACCTCATTTTTACCATTCATTTTCTAAGTAATCAAGACATTCACTCTAAAACTCTTTATGTTGTTCTTGAATGTTCTTGGCTTTCTTTCTTTGTTCTTGAGTTGTCTTCTCTATATTTTGCTTCCGCTTAGAACGATTCAACGTTCTTAGTTCTTTGGAATAATTTATTAATAAAGAAAAGTGAGAGGAAGGTACATATGTGAAACACAAACCTGAAAAAAAAAAAACAAGAAACAAGTAACAAACGTAAAAGCCTTTGGTATATTTTTAAGGGTAAATTATACAAATGATCACTAAATTATCTCAAAAAAATAAAATAATCACCAAACTTTTAAAAAATACATAATAGGCATTAAACTTTAATTTTTGTTACAAAATGGTCACTGATTCATTAATTGTTGTTATCTAGATGACATGGCAGTTACGGAAGAATGTTTGCAGTTGGTTCTGACAGTGGGATAGTGAACATTTACAACATGGATGAGTTTTTGGGAGGTAAAAGAAAACCGATCAAGGTTGTTGAGAATCTAACCACCAAAGTCGATTTTATGAAGTTCAGTAGTGATGTTCAATCGTGTGGCTCTATATGTTGGTCTGTTGACGACGTCGTTAAAACAATCCTTTTAGGGTTTGAAAGCCAAGAGAAAACGAAGAATAAAGAGGGATTTAGGTTTTGTTATTAATATTATTATTTTATTTTATTATCATTAAAAAGAACCTTTAGGTTATGAGAATTCAACTAGAAAAAGATATTAAGAGAGTCCATTAATTTAATTAAAAAAAGTTATTAAGGATTTTCAATTAAAATCGGCTGTTAGGGTTTGTATCTATAAATAAAAGCTTAAACCATGATATGTCAGCGTATTTTTAAGGGTATAGGTTAATTTCTATTTTAGTCATGTTACTTTTTATTTTTGTTATTTCAGTCTTGAATTTTTTTTAATTTAGAGTACAAACTTTATTTTTTGCTCAATGTAGTCCTTTAATTTTAGTAATCTAAGTTCATAAGCGTTGGAAAACACTCTAAAAATCATTAAAAGTAACTTTTATGATTATAATTATAATTATTAACTTTTATAATAAGTGTTGAAAAACACTATAACTGAAAACACTTTACATTTTTATGACCGCAATAGCTTATGTTATGTCCGCAAGCGCGATAACCGCGATGCGACTGAAAAAGTGACAGCGACGGAGATTTAAATCCATGGTCTTCACATATTTAAATCTCGTGAAATTGCTCAAACTGAATTCGCAATAAATCTTTAGCATAAAAATAACAAAAAGGCATTTTCAATTATAAGAGCTAAAATACAATCCATATATATATATATATATATATATATATATATATATATATATATATATATATATATATATATATATATATACTTACATAAATTCTTTGACTGACTTCAGAATTACAGATTAATTAAGCACCAAATCAGGGTTTTAAAAAACGGTTCGCAACCGCGATCGCGACGGTTATATAGTGGTATCACTGCCGTTCGAAATCAATATCGCCGAAATTCGCCCTGGGAATCGGATTCACACCAAAAAAACATTGGATTCCGTCGCGATTTAATGGGTAACGTTGGATTGCGGTGATCACAGACCGTTATTATCTCGTTAATGATCAATAGAGAAAAAATACAGATATTTTCTCAAAAAAATAATCTTCAAAAGATGATTTTAATTGGTATTTTCTGTTATTATTGGCGATCCAAGCGTCGTCCATTAGACTCGAATGATCCTTCGGATGATCGTGTAACACCCCGAATTTTTTCCCCTAAATTAAAAAACCTCATTTTAGAATTCACAAATTCTAAAACCTCTCTGAGAATTTATGAAATGATTTGTTAAAAATTGAAAATCATAATTTGAGACCGATTTGCAAAAATTTTAAACTTTTAGAATTAAATTATAATTATAGTCGGGAAACATTTGGATTTTAATTTCGAAACCTTTGATCTCAAGATTAAATTATAAGAAACTTGGATTTATGGGTCAAAATTGTGAACTATTTATTACATATATCATATGATTTATATATATATATATGTGTGTGTGTAATTTTTTTTATGTTTTTCCACTTATAATATTTATATTATATACGTATATATTAATCTTTATGTTGTCAATCTCCTTTTATAAGAAAATCAAATTTCTTTGTCTGCTTCTTAGCACGTTTTCTTTGTCTGCTTCTTAGCACGTTTCTGCCTTTTGGCACGTTTTCCTCCTATCTTTTTCGATTGTTTCTTCCCAATCTGAGTGTATGGATCGTTCGATGGCAGAGGATCTGGCCACCCTGTCGATAGAGGATGATGAAGACAGTGAAATTCAGGTGCAAACGGAAGGAGAGGGTCCTTCACCGGGCATTACTTTTGATCTTTGTTTTGTTGGCTGTTTTCTCACTTCGAGTGTTATCCATTTTCAATCTATGCGTAACACTTTGGCGAATCTTTGGAGGCCATTGAGTGGGATTGCTATCTCTGATCTTGGGGAAAACAGATTCCTATTTCGTTTTTTTCACCCAGTGGATATGGATCGTATAGAGGGTGGATCCCCATGGAATTTTAATACTCACTTACTTATTCTGCATCGTTTGAAAGAAGGTGAATTACCGATGGAAGTTCCTTTGCACACGGCACCATTCTAGGTTCTTGTTCATGATGTCCCGCGTGGTTACATGTCGGAGAGAGTGGCTCGTCAATTGGGGTCTTTCATTGGAAATTTCATTGATTATGATGCACAGGCCATCTCTTTAGGTTACAAAGGAATTATGAGATTGCGGGTTAGCCTGGATACTAGGAAACCATTGAAACGCCGAAAGAAAATTTCACTAGCAAGTGGAGGCTGCGTCTATGTTAGATTTGAATACGAAAAACTTCCCCTTTTCTGCTTTATCTGTGGCAGAATGGGTCATGGGGAAGCTTTCTGCCCGGTGAGACTATCTAAGCCTAAGGATGAGATTCAGTTTGGATGGGATATTACCTTAAGAGCTCCGACGAGGAGATCGGCGGCCTTGAAACCGAGCAGATGGCTACGGGAAGAATCATTGCTGGTTTCTTCCTCATCAGACCAATTACGATCCCCTAATTTTCAGCAGAATATCTTGATCCCTGGTATGACTTCCGATAATTCAGCCCCAATTGAGGGCAATCAAACCAATTTTGGAATCTTATCCAATCCAGGTGTTATTTTGGAAGATAGGCTAAATGATGGAGTTAAGGCCATTAATGATGTAATAATGACGGGACAGGAGGAAAATACTCAATCTCCGGTTCCAGAAGTTTCAAAACGCCCCAGGGTCAACACCTCTTCTTCAGGAGTTTCTATATTTGATTCGAATGAAGCCTCTCACAATTTATCGGCAGGTCCGACATATCGGGCCAGCCGGGCCCAATGAAACTCATGAGTTGGAATGTTCGGGGCTTGGGCCGGCCTCGAACTACTACACGTCTCAAGCACATGCTTAGGGACATTAAGCCGGATATTATTTTTTTAATCGAAACTAAAATTTCAGGCCCAAGGATGGATAAGGTGAGACGTTCGTGGGGTTTTCAGAATGGTGTGGATGTCCCCGCTGCTGGAAGGAGTGGGGGATTATCTTTGGCTTGGAAAGATAACTGCAAGGTTTCTCTCCATTCCTATTCCGATAGACACATTGATGTCGTGATTGAGAACGATTCAGATAATCAAGTATGGAGATGTACAGGCTTCTACGGTGCTCCTGAAGAACAAAATAGAATCCATTCGTGGAATCTTCTGAGGCAGCTAGATGATATGCAGGATACCCCATGGCTTGTTATAGGGGATTTTAACGAGCTTCTGCTAGCTTCTGAAAAATCTGGTGGTCGGGTTAGAAGTGCTCGACAGATGAATGATTTTCGGTCAGCACTGTCAGATTGTGATCTTCGGGACATAGGGTATCACGGACCCTGGTTTACTTGGGAATGGGGTTGCCTTTCTTCAAACGTGATCAGGGAAAGGTTGGATAGGGGTGTGGCGAACTCGGTTTGGTGGGATCTTTTTCCTAATTTTTCTCTGGAGCATCTTCCATATGCCTTCTCCGACCACTGTCCTCTATTATTAAACACCCAAGCTGCTAATCGTTCACATGACTTTGTGCATCATTTTCGGTTTGAGGCAGCATGGCTCATCGAAGATTCATGTGAAGAAACGGTTAGAAAATTATGGGAGTCTTCTAGTGGCTCAGTACCAGACAGACTTAAACTTATGGGACGTGGCCTTGATCAATGGTTTCAGGATATAAAGAAATCAAAAAAGATATCCTCTACTACCCTCAAAGCGCGCCTACAAGAACTAAATGACCTGCAGCCCACTGATGATGTCTTAGAGGAAATTCTAGAGGCCAAAGTTGCACTTAATCTCGAAGCTGATCGAGAAGAACTGTATTGGGAACAAAGGGCACGAGTTAATTGGCTCCGTAACGGAGATCGTAACACAAAGTTCTTCCACAGTTTTGCTACGGCCAGGAGGAGGAGAAATAAAATCATTCGCCTGAGAGACGATAACGATTCTCTTGTGGACTCGGATGCTGATATTCGAGATGTAGCCACAGCTTTCTTTAAGAAGCTGTTTTCCTCCCAAGGTAGCAGTAATCCAGACCAAATTCTTGAAGGGATCGAGCCGAGTATTTCTAATACAATGAATGAGGGGCTTCTAGCGGCTTATAGTAAAGATGAGGTTCTGCTGGCTGTTCGTTCAATGGGACCTCTGAAGGCAGCAGGAGAAGATGGCCTTGGGGCCATTTTCTACCAACGCTTCTGGAGTATAGTGGGGGAGGATGTGGCTGAGTTCTGCATCAGTGCTGCTGAGGGTAAACAAGATTTGTCTGTTATTAACAAGACTCACGTTGTTCTCATCCCTAAGGTATCCGATCCTCTATACATGTCTCAATTTCGTCCCATCAGTCTCTGTAACGTCCTCTTTAAGATTATCTCCAAAATGATGGCAAATCGATTACAGAAGGTTATTCATTTGTGTATTGATGAAGCACAATGTGCTTTCGTACCGGGAAGACTTATTTCCGATAACATTATCGTTGCCTACGAAGTTCTTCATGCCATGAAATTGAAGAGATTGGGAAAGAAAGGGAGTTTTGCATTGAAGTTAGACATGAGCAAAGCCTGTGACAGGGTCGAATGGGCTTTTTTAGAAGCAATCCTTAAGAAGATGGGTTTTGCAGACAGCTGGATTTATCGGCTTATGCAGTGCGTTAAAACTGTTTCTTATTCGATTGTCACGAATGGCCAGATTGGAGATTCTTTCTTACCGACTCGAGGTATCTGACAAGGAGACCCACTAAGCCCCTTTCTTTTTGTGATTTGTAGTGAAGGTCTATCAGCCTTGTTAAGAAAGGGGTCACAAAATGGCTTGGTTAGTGGGATTCAAGTTTCGAGAAGTGCCCCCTTAATATCTCATATGTTGTTTGCAGATGATAGCTACATCTTTGGGGAGGCTACATCTTCGGGGGCTGCAAACTTGAAAGAAATTCTCAGGATTTATTCTCAAAGTTCGGGTCAGCTGGTGAATTTTGAAAAGTCAAGTGTTTACTTCAGCTCCAATACGGATGTTATCAACCGCAATGCAGTCTGCAATATCCTTGGTGTCACAAGCCAGTCATGCCCGGATACTTATCTTGGTCTTCCTTCAATGGTCGGAAAAAGAAAGAAGGCTTCTTTGGAATTTATCAAAGATAAAGTAATTCGAAATCTTTCGGCTTGGTCTACAAGGTGTTTATCAGCAGGAGGGAAAGAGATCTTCATTAAATCGATTTTACAAGCGCTTCCTCTCTATGCTATGGGGTGTTTTCTCCTTCCTAGAAGTGTTTGTTCTGAATTGGAATCTCTATTTGCGCGCTTCTGGTGGCAAAAATCATCTAACAAAAGAGGAATGCACTGGTGCAGTTGGCAGGCTTTGTGTCTCCCTAAGGACAGGGGAGGAATGGGATTCAGAGATTTAGGTTTTTTTCAACACAGCTCTGTTAGCTAAACAGAGCTGGAGAATCTTATCTGATCCTTCTTCTCTAGTGTCTCGTACTCTGAAGGCAAGGTACTTCCCTTCTTCAACTTTTCTCCAATCAAATTTAGGCTCTCGACCATCGTACATTTGGAGGAGCATCTGGTCCAGTAGGAAAACTCTTGAAATGGGGCTTCTATGGAGAATAGGCAGGGGGACTTCAGTGTCCATTTGGGATTCTAACTGGATTCCTACTTATCCGCCTAGACGTATCTTAACGCAAAGGGTTCCTTTTCTTAATTGGGTTTCGGATCTAATTACTCCTGAAACAAATTCCTGGGATGAACAGCTGATCAGAACCTATTTTAATTCAGAAGATTCCAAGGCTATATTATCTATAAAACTCTCCTCTGCACCACAGTCAGATATTTTGGTTTGGGGAGGTGAACCTACGGGTATCTTCTCTGTTCGAAGTGCTTACAGCCTACTTATGCGTGACATTGAACCTAGCAATGTTTCAGGTCAGTTTTTCAACTCAATCTGGAGAATAAAGTGTCCCTCGAAAGTCAAAATTTGTCTCTGGAAAATGTCGAGAAACTACATCCCAGTTATGAACAATCTTTACCAAAGAAGAATTTCTAATCATAATACCTGCCCTAGGTGTCACAACGAGTCATAAACAACCTCCCATATGAGTTTTCAGTGTCAATTTGCAAAATCAGTATGGCTTAGTTTGAATTTTAATTGGCCTAATCATATATATCATGTTGATTTCTGTGAATGGTTAGCGTGGATGTTTGATAATCACAATAGCAATCAGCATACAGAAATCGCTATTACTCTATGGGCAATCTGGTTTAATCGGAACAAATTGCTACATGAGGGAAGAAATCAGTCATCCGTGGAGGTTACCAGATTTATCAGAAGTTACCTTCAAGAGCTGGGTAGCCTCTCCTTCAAACTTTCCCACTCTCATACTCATGCGTCGGTTCATTGGAGCACACCGCAATCCCCAATGGTGAAAGTAAACTTTGATGCCAGTTTCGTCTTGCAATCAAACAATTCATGGTCAGGTATCATAATAAGAAATAGCAATGGACTGGTGTTGGGCTCAGCTTACCGTTTTAATCAGGGGGTATCTACAGCTTTCGAAGCTGAAGCCATCGCAGCTATACAAGGAATGATGTTTGCTTTAGATTTGGGTTTTTCCCAGGTGGTGGTTGAAGGAGACTCTCGTACGGTTGTTGACAAGCTTTCCTTCCAAGGTGAGGACCGGTCAGTGCTCCGGCCGTTTATCGCGGAGGCAAAAGCGATTTCAAAGAATTTCCATTCATGCCGCTTCAGTTTCATCGGCCGTGAAGGTAATCGAGCGGCCCATGCAATGGCTTCCCTTGGTAGAAGAGGAAACGAAGACCGATTCTGGGTTGATGAAACACCACTGGAAGCTTCTGTCGCCGTGGATCAGGATCTCGAAGGTCTGGGTTCCGTCTAGGAAGATGATTTGCCGCTTGTCTCCTCTGGGTCCCTCTTTTTGGACTCGCACCGGTTGTCGGATATCGCCGCTCTACTGCTCAGATCTATAAGGTGTCCGCCGGTTTTGTGGATCGTCTGATGTTTTCATTTTGTCTGGTTTCTCTTTTTGCTCTTTGAACTTTTCTTTTGGGAATACGTTTCGTTTCCCTCTTTTGTGTCTGAGCTTCCATAAAAGCTCAGTTATTAGAGCCTTTACTTTTCAGTTTTTTAATAATAAAATCAGACGGTACCGTTTCAAAAAAAAATCTCCTTTTATAAGAATTTGAATAAAAATGAAACATTGACTTTTTTATTTTAATTACTTATGTGGCAAACTGATGTATTACCGAAAATCAATGGATTAATTAATTATTTTATTTTTAATTAATTGACGTCAGAAATAGAATAAAAAAAGGAACATGGACTCTTTTAACTCTCGATTAAAACCCTTTAAACCATTATTTTATTTCATTTTATTTATAATATTTATTTATTTATTTATTTATTTATATTTCTACAAACCCTATTACTCGAATATCTCCAATTAGAATCACGCCTCAGTGTAAAGAACTCAGTCCTGAAACCCTTTTAAATAGTTCCTTGGTGCTCGATTTGTGTCATTCTAAGCGCTAGCCGCTTCATGGTTGTTGTTGGTGCATGTACATCCTCTTTATACCACAACCAATAACCCTTACCAACATCAACCGCTTCATAGGTTCTGATATAGCTAAATCCAGTAGATTTGATCGTGAGAAACACATTATTAAGTAAGTTGAGTTGCTTTGGCTAAGGTGTGTTTCTTCTTGTGCTATAAATAAATTATTTTTGTGCGTTCTATTTTCGTGCTACATACTTTGATTTTGTGATTGTGATTTTACACTTGAATGATTTTCGACTATGCCATGATTTTACGTTATATTTTCTGTGCACATTATTTTCAGATTGTGAATAAATTGTGTTTTAAAGTAAATGATCTGTGAATCCCTGATTTATTATCGGACTGTGTTGAGACTGTAGTTGAACTTAATTTTATTTAATAATATTTATAATATTTTATAACTTATAATATTTGTAAATATTATTTTTATAATATACATAACTAAACCTTAAATCCCAAACCCTAAACTTAAACCTTTGGGATGAAGGATTTAAGGTTTAATTATATATTATAAATAATATTTTAGCTTAGGGTTTAAGATTTAGAGTTTGAGATTTAAAGTTTAAGGTTTATTGCTTAGGATTTATGATTTAAAAGTTTAGCGTTTAGAGTTTGAGATTTATGATTTAGTTATATGTATTATAAATAATATTTTAGTGTAAGGTTTAGAGTTTAAGTTTGAGATTTAAAGTTTAAGGTTTAATTTGTTGGGTTTAAAGCTTATGGTTTGGAGTGTGAGATTTAGGATTTAGTTATATATAAATATATATTATAAAAATAATATTTATAAATATTATATATAAATTATAAAATATTATAAAATTATATCATGAGATAAATAAAATTAAGTTTAACTACATTTATATATACAATTAATTGCTATTTTTTTTATTTTTGAGGTCCTTGGTTCATTTCTCTTTGATTGCATTGTTTTCCTGTTTTCTTTTTTGTCAAAACGATGTCGCTTTGGGCTATATTAGGCATCAAAACAACTATACTAAAACGACATCGTTTTGGTTTAACGGTCTATTACATGGTTAACTGCGGAGTACTTGAATTGAAGCCAAAATCTAAGTTTAATGGTATAATAGTATCAATTTATAGTGAAGTGGTATTTTCGGTACACATGTTAACGTTTAATGGCATTTCTTGTAATATACTATTTCATTAATAATAAATAGGTAAACTACACCATATGCTACTAAACTATTACCGCTGACTCGAAAATGCAATTGAAGTTAAAAAAATGTTCAAATATAACACTAACTTTACTTTCTAACTCGTTTATGCCACTCCACTGTTAACTATTAACGGTACCGCAAACCGTTAACACAAAACGACGTCATTTCGCTGCGACTATTTTAAAATGTAACTTGGGCCAAAACGATGTCATTTTGTTGGATTAAAATTAATAAAACTCATGTACTTGAGGATTTTAAACCCCAAGACCTTTAAATACAAAAGGTAAGCCTTAACCACAAAACCGACATGCAATTATGTAATATTTTACTACAAATATTATATACGTCACACTACACTTGAGATTAATTCAAATTATTTTATGAAATAATAATACTATAAATAATATTAATACATAAATAACATAAAATATATTATTTACACTTATTAATATATATATATATATTACTTTTTATATTTTTATATATTAATTATAATATAAATATATTATTTTTATGAATATTTTGAGTTTTTAATAATATATATTATATTATAAATAAAATATAAAAAACCATAAATTTTATTCCAAAATCCAAACCCTAAACAATAATATACATTTAAATATATTATTCTTATATGTAAATATATTATTTAAAAAAACTCAAGATATTCGTAAAAAAAATATATATTATAAATAATATATAAAAAATCCCTAAATATTGAGATTTAAGGTTTATGATTTGAGGTTTGGGTCGATTGTTTAGGGTTTGGGGTTTTATATATTAATTGTATGAATATTTTGGGTTTTTTAAAATAATATATGTATATTATAAATAATATATAAAAATAATATTATTATTATATATTGGTATATACGTAAAAATATATATTTTATATTAGGCTAAAGGAGTTATTTTTCCCCCGGGTTCGATCCAAATTAGCAATATTGCTCATCGCGCGAAAACGCGTTTAATTAGGTCATCCAGTTCGCACATTGCAGCAAATTATCCCATTGACCAACGTTGACCGTTAAAGTGATGAAGTGACAGTTAATGGTACTGACGTGACATTCAACTATGATGATGTAGCAGTCAACTTTGCTGATGTGGCGATCTACGATGCTGACGTGGTAGTGCATGTGTGATGATAACATGGCAGAGGACTGAATTGATTTTTTAAACCAAATTCAATGGCATAATTAATTTTTTTGTGGAATTCATGGCCATAATTTATTTTAATTGAAAGTTCGATGATTTACTTAATCTTTAAGCTAAAAAATAATAAATTACTAAAAATTTAATTTTTTAAATAATATTTAAATAATCATAAAATATTAAAAATAAAAATACTATAACGAATTTAAAAAATTAAGTAAAAAATATAAAATTAAAAAATATGAAAATTTATAAATATAAAAATTCAAAAATTTAAAATATTTATAAGCCATCGGAAAAGTCTTCGACTGTTTCTGGCTATGCTAAGCCTACTTGTAACACCCGTGTTTTGGGCCTAGGAGTTAACCGGGTTTCTAGTTCGAGTCAATAAAATTTAATTAAAAATCATTTCAACCTAAATTGGATCTAATTGAGCCTTATTAAAGAGGGAGGGACCTATGTTGCAATTTTCCCCAAAAGATTTTAAAAGGATGACAACTTTTGAAAGTTGTCATCTTCTTCCCCTTTTCTCATTATTCCAAAGTGGAAACACCCACCACCATTTTCAAACCCTCTCAAAACTTCAAGATTTTATTCCTTTGATTTCTTCATCAATTCAAGGGGCTTTTGAAAGGTAATTACATATTTGAACTCCCCTCTTCATCCTCTATCTATCTATAGTCTTAGATTTCAAAGTTATGGAGTTTTGAAAATTAGGGTTTATATCAAAGTTTGGATTTTTAAGGGGTTTTTCATTTTGTTTTGATAAATTGAGTTGGGGTTTTTTTTAACCATGTTAAAATACACCTAATATGTTGAAATGAGTAATTTTGGGTAAAAATCTGAAATGGGTAATTATGGCCATTTTTGAATAGTCTAAAACTTGAATTTTGGTGAGTTTTAGAGTTAGGTTGAAGGGCTGATGGTATATGTATGTTAGGAAAGTGTTTTGGGACCATTTAGGTGCCATTTGGATGTTTGGAAATTGAATTTTCAGCCTAGGTTTGTGGGAGTACGAATTTGGGTTATTTGGGGATTTATCTTGATTGGAAAATTAGAGTGAAATTGATTTGAATTCAAAGGTGGTGAGATTATTGAATATTAGCATTGATTTTGGCTATCGGTTGTGTTTTGGTTGGTTAGAAGCAAGAGAAGACGATGGAGAAGCTTTGGGCTCGAATCCGGAATTTGGATGCTTGGTAGGCTAGTCGGCTTGTGCTATGAAGTGGTCGGTGAGTGGTTATTGTTTTTAAATGGTTTTAAACATTGGTTCAAGCATGTGGACTAGGTTGGGCTTGGTAGACCCACCTAGAGTTAGGATTAGGGTGGTAGCCTAATCCTAAGCTTTAGATAGAGACCTTGGATGTACTCTTTAATCATTGTTATGCCTCATGATGAGTATGTATAATGTGATACACATGTATGCGAAAGTATGACTTAATGTATTGATCTTATATGCATGTTGATGATAAATAAAATGTGGATATATGATGAGATGATTGTTCGGTTGACATACATGTGGTGTTGGTTTGTGAAATGAGGTTATGTTGTGGATGGCATGATTGTGGAGAATCATGGTGAGTACGTGTTAGACACGAAATTTATATTGAAATTGATATTGTAACAAGTTGTGTGGTTTGATTTATATTGGCACTAGTATGCTTGGGTACAATGATCGATCATTAGGATGAGTGTGCACACAAATTGAGTCAAAACGTACGTGGCCTTGGTGGCGTTAAGGCACCAAGGAGGAGTGCGGTGATGTAATATTCCACCGGAAGCTTTTATATATTTCTACGTGATGATGAGTGGAATCACATCCGTAGGGCATGTGGCGATGAGTGGAATCTCGCACATGCAAGGACCGGTGATGAGTGGAATCCCACCGAGGTAATGTTGTTGTTGGAAATGCGTTCCAACGAGTTATCCGCGTATTCGGGTCATAGCTAGGTGCCAATATGAGATCGTATGAATATACTAATATGAGATTATGTATACATGCTTATATGATACGAATGTGATGCCTTCATGAATTGAAATATGATGTGGTTAATGCTTGAATTATGTATCATGGCAAGTTGAGCTTATGGGTGTTGAGCATGTCATAATGTTGACTATATGTTCATGCATCACGTTCATTTTGGCTTTGCGGACCGGAGGTAAGATCATGCATTTCAATATGGAAATTGCTCGTGCTTGGACCCTGCATTGTCGAAAGTTTGTTTATGAGCTACCCTCACTAAGCTTTTATGCTTACGCTCTCTTTTGTTCGACAATGCAGATAAATAGCTTGTGGGTGGCAAGGGCAAGGAAAAGGTCTCCAAGTGATGCTTACGGTTAGCTCAAGTATGATAGTTAAATTTAAAGATTGTAATAGTAAAGCAATGGGATAGGTGTTTTTGTTTTGTGCTAGTGTTGGTTGTGTAGGAGCATGTTTAGACTCCCTTCTTATGTTGTTTTTGATTGGCTTAATGATGCTATGTATGGTGTAACCCCCGTAGCCCGGTCTAGACGGTTGACCCGAACTACGAAGATTACACGGGGAAAACCAAAGTCAACCCGAAAGTCAACCTTGATTAACGACCCTTTTTTTTTCTTTTTAATCTTGTCTAGATGCACATTAACCTTAAGTGTGATCATACAAACAACATATCAAAAGATCACAAACATCAGAGATCAAGCAGGGACCCAATTGAACAAATTACAACTTTAGGGACCAAATTGTAAATTCTGATAAATTAAGGGACTTAACCCAAATTAAAGTTACCATATTGAAATTAGTCAGGTTTCATGCACCTCTGTGAAATTTCAGCTTAAAAGGACATCCACAGCTCATGCAATTGATCACACAAGATTTAGGACCAAAACACAAACATTTCAAAACATGTAACTACCATGTCAGCCCCCTAACGGTCGACCGTTCCGAAACAGGCTAGCCCTGTTCCGAAACACGGGCCGTTCCGAAACGGGTTCCGGAACATGGCCTCGGCAGAGGCTAAACCGTTTCGAAACGGTGCATACCGTTTCGGACGCCTGGGTTTATGCAAGACACCCGTTCCGAAACGGTACACCCCTGTTCCGAAACGCCTGCACAAAAACCAGCAAACAAGCATACTAGATCATGCAATTGGACACTCAAACATGCTCCAAACATCACCAAACTTTACCAGCATGCAATTAAACATATTTAACACATATAAGCATCATCAATTCAGCAAGATAACATCTCATGCAAAAAGGCCCAAATTTATGGTCATACTTCCTACACAAGCTATCCACTCAAGCTTCAACTTGCAAAACAAGCATATAAGGTTCAATCCAAAAATCAGCAACATCAACCACATTCAACATACTTAAGGAGTCGTAAACACCTCCCAAAACCAATACATTGGTCCCCCATTGCCAAAAACATACAAAAGCTAAAACACTTATAAAACCTTCATACATTGAGCTTTACTTGTACTTGTTTGCTTGCCTCCTCTTGCTGCCCTCAATGCACTCTAATGCTCTGCATTATTGAATCAAGAAAACGAGAGAGCGTAAGCCAAAGCTTAGTGAGGAGTGCTCTTTAAAAATCATTCTATAATGCATTAAAATTCATTTGTAAATCATGCTTGAAAACAACCTTTACACATGCTCAAAGCATACTTTAAATCAAGCAATAACATGCTTCCACATTTCATTTAAACTAGCATCTCATGCTTCAACATAAACATTAAATCATGCATCTCATGCATCTCATGTACAATACATGTCATATTGGCTCAAGTGATACATTTCATTTAGAAATCAAGTTCAACAACTTTTCCCAAGGACTTTTAAACACCTTGGACCCCAAGGACTTTTAAACACCTTGGCCATGGACTTTTAAACACCATGAATGGACCACACAAGGACTTTTAACCACCTTTGTGTCCGTAGCTTGAAATACCCCAAGGACTTTTAAACACCTTGGCCCCAAGGACTTTTAAACACCTTGGCCCCATGGACTTTTAACCACCATGGAAAGGAGCACCTAAGGACTTTTAACCACCTTAGTGTCCGCAACAAGATTCATCCAAGGACTTTTAACCACCTTGATGATCTTAGATAACAAGGCTCACTCAAGGACTTTTAACCACCTTAGTGACCTTCACTTTTACAAACCATCACTTGCCAATACACACTTTATACATCATGTATTCCACTGTTTTAAAAGCATTTAAACCAAGCCATTTCATCATGCATTTCAAAGCATTAAATCATCATTTAACAATGCATAAAAACAAGGCACTCTTACCTAGAGACACCTTCAACACATGGCTTAAATCATCAGCATAAATCATGCTAAAACATCAGCAATTAACATGCTAAAACATGCTTTCCAAAACAGTAGCAAATCATGCAAAATCATCATTTCACATTTCATCAAAACATGGCCACCACTTTAAGAGAGTAATCCGAAAACTTACACTTGAGCTTAGCAAAGTTGTTAGACTTATACTAAGCTCCCAAAACCTTCAACCTTTGGTTTAAAAGCTGAAAATCCATTTTCACTCACCGATTACCAAACAAGCCTAGCCAACAAGCTTTCCAAGCTTCCGAAACCTTCCGAAAACACCTCCAAAACTCAAGGATCAACCTCCCCTGTTTCAAGCACATAAAAACAGAACATTAATGCATCCTTATGCATTAAAACACCAGCAACATCAACACAACTCGCTGCTCATCACAAATCTAACAATTTGGCTACCAAACACAACCGAAATCATCTCCAAACACTTCCAAAACTTAACCCAGCCAAGATCCACCACTTCTAACCATTTTTATACATCAACTAACATGCAAAAAGATCACAACCACGTCCTTATACCTCCAGGTATAACAGATCACCAAAAACACTCCAAAAACAACCAAAAACTCAAGCCAAACTTAGGAAATTCAACCTATCCGGGATTGCATTGATTAAACCTCAACTTCTAATCATTTTAGCATTCATTTAACATCATTTTAACACTTCAAAACCCTGCTTAAACAGATCACACGAAATTTTCACCAAAATCACCAAATCTTGCATTTTAGCCAAAAATCAAGATCTCAATTGAAAAGCCTTTAATAAAACATGAATCAAGGATTGAGAACTTAGGAATTTTAGTAAAGAACTGATAGTTTAGAGGAGAAGGACGTTCTTACCTCCAAACTTGAATTTCTCCCTTTTAGAGCCAAAATGCTTGATGAATCAACTTGTAAATTGTGAGGTTTTGATGATGAGATGATTAGAAATCAAATGAGAGTTGAAATGAGAGATTAAGAAGTCAAAATCAGAGAAAGAAATCTGATGAAATCTTGTTTGGGTAGAGAGAAAATGAGAGAAAAGAGAATTTGAGAGAAAATAGAAAAATTAGTTAAGAATTGGTTAAAAATGATTTCCCTCCCTTTCTTAATCTTTAAAATCAGATTTTAGGCTTAAAATATCTTAGAAAAATCTGGAGAAATCCTTTTTGGAATAATAGCTCCTTAAAGATTCAAAGTTTCAATCCTTTATAAAACTGCCCCGCAACTTTCAAAAATTACATTTTGGTCACTAGCCAAAATGTCAACCTTCCGAACCTCATTTTCCAAAATTGATTTCACAGTTCACTTTTATATATTAAAAGATGATTTTAGAATATTTTTCCATATTTTTAATGCAACCCGAACTAGGTTTTTCCTAAATTCACTCTTATATATATTCGATCAGCACTTTGACTAAACCGGTCAACGCCAAAACTTCTGAGCCCAAAACCGGGGCGTTACATATGGATTGTAACCATGTTTAAATTGTTTACCTTGTGTGTTGGTCACGTGCCTTTGAGGTTGCCTTCATGTTAGAATATTGAAGTATGAGCTTTGAATGTTGGAATGCCATCTGTTGGAATGTCATGCTTGAAAGCTTATGTTGCTTGTATGGTTTGTGTATCATCATGGGTTGGATTGTGCCTTTGATTCATGTTAAAGCATGCTTTTATGGTTGGTTTGCATTAGGGTTGATGATAGTGTGCTGGTTGGGGTTGTTAGAGGGATTTAGGGGCCTCCTTGTGCTCTAAATCAGCTCAAACCTGCAGATTCGTAGCTGGGGTATCGATACCGTTGGTCTGGTATCGATACTGCCCTTTGGTTTCAGGCCTCGTGTATCGATACTCGAGGGAGAGTATCGATACCTTTTTGGCCACTGGAGCCACTGTCGATTTCGGTATCGATACTGGCCTCTAGGGTATCGATACCGTTGTCTTAGCTTTGACCGTGGGAAGTCAACTTTAGGGGAGGGTATCGATACCCTCATTGGGGGTATCGATACTGTCTCCTCAGGCTGACCAAACCCTGTTGACTTAGTCAAGGGGTATCGATACCCCCTCAAGGGTATCGATACCGCTTGTAGTTTAACTTTAAAAATGGGCTTTTAAATGTTAGTTTGGGTTCGTTTGAATGCGTTGTAAATATCGTTCCGCTGTATGATCACTTAGGATGTAATTTTCATCTAGACAAGATTAAAATGAAAAAAAAAATATAGGGTTGCTAACCGAGGGAGAGTTCCTTAGGGAGTTTTCACTCGGTTTTCCCCGTGTAGCTCACTCAGACCGGTCATCCGGCCAGACCGGGACGAGGGGGTTACACTACTAATATTCCTTAAGTACATTTTCAATAGAATCATCCTTGTATTAAGGTAAAAAAAAACAACAATTTCCCTTTAATTTTCTACATCAAATATTAATCAGCGTCAATTTAATGTAGAAAAGTGAAAGAAAATTTGAGTTTTATTGTTACTTTAATACAATCTTAATTACACTAAAAATTTGTTTAACAAACTCAAACTGACGAAGTCAAAGACTTTTTCGATGAAAGTGTTAAATTTTTAATAATTTATAAATATTTTTTTATTTTTTATATTTATATTTTTATCATTTTTAATCTCTAATATATTTTAATTTTTTATATTATTTTAATTTTTTAATATTTTTTAAATATTTTATTCACTTTTATTAAGTTTATGAATTTTTTAAAGTCGAAGAATATTTTGATTTTTTGTGAGTGTTCTCACTTTGCTTATTTTAAAATTATCAAGAACTCAAAGGATATTTACATCATTTGTTAATCGATTTTCATATATTTCATTTCTAAAATTTAACTTGAACAACCAAATTATTTATCTAATTTTATTCAACAACTAAATAAATCAATTAAATTAACTTAAAATTTAAACAAATTATTTATCTATTTTTAAAATTTTAATAATTTCTTAAATTCTTATTTTTAGCTTAAATTTTAAATAAGTTATCAAAATTTCGATTAAAATGAATTATGCCCCTAAATTCGACAAAAAATTCAATTATGCCTTCAAATTCAATTTAAAAAATCAATTTAGCCCCTTTGCCACGTCAGCACAATTGACTACCATCTCAGCACCATTAACTGCCACGTCATCATTTTAACAAGCAGCGTTGGTCAATGGGCTAATTTGCTGCAATGTGCGAACTGGAGGACCTAATTGAACGCGTACAATGCTAATTTGAGTTGAAC
Source organism: Hibiscus tridactylites (assembly GCA_958450335.1). Lineage (NCBI taxonomy): Eukaryota > Viridiplantae > Streptophyta > Magnoliopsida > Malvales > Malvaceae > Hibiscus > Hibiscus tridactylites. The sequence goes on along the minus strand of OY288284.1, from coordinate 70,841,973 downwards.
TCGGGAGGTAAAATAACCCCTTTAGCCTTTATATTATTTATATAATAATATCATTTATAGTATTACTTATTTCATAAAATAATTGGAATTAATCTCAAGTATAATTTGACATATATAATATTTGTGATAAAATATTGTATAATTTCAGGTTTGTTTAGTGGTTAAGGCTTACTCTTTGTATCTAAAGGTTTTGATTTCAAAACTCTCAAGTGCATGAGTTTTATCTTTTTTTTTCCTCCAGTAAAGCGACATCATTTTGAGTTAAATTAGGCTCCAAAACAGCTGCATCAAAACAATGTCGTTTTGAGTTAATGATTCCGTTCAGAATTAACAGCGAAGTGGCATAAACGAGTCAAAAAGTAAAGTCCAATGTTAGTTTTGAACATTCTTAAAGTCCAATGGTATTTTCGAGTCAATAATAATAGTTTAGTGACATCTAGTGTATTTTACTCATAATAAATTTACAGTAAATGAGTCAAAATTAACAGAATTTGACAAAAAAAATAATAAGTAACATATTGAATGAGACAAAAAAATAATATTAATATAATAGATAATAAGGTGGAAGTATAATAACATTTTTAGAATTATATGTTTTTGTGTCAGGTATCGATGGAAGCTTTTTACTAGTTGAAGGCAGTTGCAGAGATTACTAAAGATGGGAAATGTTTCAATGGAGTGAAGGAGTTTGGGATTTAAGGTGAAGTCATTGTCTTAGCCAATGAAACCAAAAATGCAAGTTGCCCACTAACCACAAACCCCTAGATTTTTTAACCTATCCTTTCTACGAATTTATAGCATGAAAGCACGAGTCGGAAGAAAATTATAATTACGTCCATACCCTTTATATTTTTTTATTAAATAAAAATATATTATATTCTCATATCTAAATTCGAATTCATATAACATGAGACATGATATCCTTACTTTTATCTTTCATTTAATTTAACGTTTTTGTTTGGCTAAAATTTAACTCAGTTGGCAATATCCAGGACGATGTGAGTTTTTGACTTGTGATTATATATATATATATATATTCATTTGTTTACTTGTCATTAAAATGTATAAGTAAAATAAGAGTAAATTTTCCCTCACCTTTTCGCCTAATTAATTAATACCTACAATGGAATAGGGTTTTTTCTCTCCGAAAAACCAGGAGCGGTAGGGTTTGCGAGTTAACAGGTTTCGGTGATCATGGGATCGAGGGAGGTGGTCCAGGGGAGACCGCCGGATGTGGCTGTCGAAATACCGGTGTTGGTGAGTTTAGAGAGGGCTGGTGAGGCGCCTGAGGCCGGTGTTGAGAGAGAATCCAAGGAACGTAAAATTGGTGATGAGGCTGTCCTGGCTGATAACGGGGCAGAAGGTATGGAGACGGGGGATATTTGTATGAAAGATGTTGTTCCGGAGGGTGTCGCTGCACAGGGTGAGGCACTGGCGGGGCGGAGTGAGACAAGGATGGGTCCGGCGAAACTATCGTTCCGGGATGCGGTAACCGACAGTGAGACAAGTCAACGGGCGTTGGAGGATCTCGACGTTGAATTGTTACAGGAGGATGTGACGGTGAAGATGGATGGAGTCTTGCCTAGCATTAACTTCTCTGAACGAGTGCATGAGTCAATCGATGCGAAACTGGCGGGTTCGCTAATTGTCCGGTTGTTGGGAAAGGCAATTGGGTATAGGGCGCTATTGAATAGGGTGAAAGCGCTGTGGACGCCGGTGGGTCGCTTGGAATTGATTGATTTGGATAATGACTACTACTTAGTGCGTTTCGAATGTGAGTCGGATTATGATAAGGTCCTTTCCGGAGGGCCATGGGTGGTGTATGGAAGCTATCTGACGGTACAGCCCTAGACCCGATCCTTTGTTACGTCGGAGGCATATCCGCAACACATAGTGGTTTGGGCGAGGCTCTCGGGACTCCCTTATCGGTACTATACTAAGAGCATGTTCAGAGAGATCGTGAAGGTGTTTGGTAAGGTGGTGAGAATCGACTATAATACTTTAGAGGGCAAGAGAGGACGTTTTGCTCGATTCGCCGTGGTTGTTGATCTGGGTAAACCACTTCTTTCGGGGGTGATGATTGATGGTTTTCGGCAGAATATTGAGTATGAGGGCCTGCCTCTGATATGCTATTCTTGCGGCAAATATGGGCACCAAATGGAGGTTTGTGGGAAGGAACATGAGCATGTAGGTGAGAAGGATGAGAGGCAACCAACGGATACTGTGGTACCACCGGCGGACAGTGAGCTTTATGGGCCTTGGATGCAGGTGAGCACCCGGCGTCGTAGGCCGGCTAGGGGTAGTAAGCAACAAGGTGCGACAGTGGATCGACAGCAGCCTATGGCTCAGGGTGTGGGTTCGAGGTTCACGCTGTTGCGCAATGATAACGGGGTACAAGGGAATGTGTCTGAACCGCATAGTAAAGGTGATGGTGTGAGCAAGCAGGTGTCGGTTAAGGGGAAGCAAGCGATCACCGTTGGGAAGGAAGGAACTGGAAGAGAATGTGTGGAGACCAACGAAGCTGGACCCTCGAACATGAGGATAGAGAAGGTGGCCGGGTTGACTATTGGTGGCAGGGCAGTAGGTGTGACCGCGTCTGAGAGGAATGATGGTGCATGGGCACAATCGGCTGTTTCGTCGAAGGGAGAGACGGTTGCGTCAAACCAGGAGGTAGTTGCTGAGAAAACTATCTTGGCAGCAGAAAATCATACAGTGGTACGTGTTGTAGAGAAGGATGAGAGGGGCGTTTTGCAGGATAGTAATGGTCGTGGGTTGAAGACCGGGTCGCGGAAAGTGGGCTCCAAAGGTAGTGTGAAAAACGTGCTTGCCGCGAAAACTGCTGGGAGTAAGGGGCTTAAGCCAAAGAAGAGGGATGAAAGGGGTCCTCCTAAGCTAATCCTTACTGAATGGATAAATACTATGTCAGCGGAGCTGAGCACAGCGGCAAAGGAGGTGAAAGCCGGAAACCGTTCGCGGGGCTCTTCGGCGGTAAAGGAGGATGATCAGGTTCAATGGAATGCGAACCAGGTGTTTGAGACGATGGGAGCGGCGGATATGTCGTCCTAAGTGTCGGTTGGTTCTCCATCACTCTCTCATTTTTACTTATGGTTAGAGTTATTTTTTGGAATGCTCAAGGAGCCGCGGGCTCGGATTTCTTTCGTTGCTTTAAATTAATGGTGCAAGTGCAAAAACCAGATGTTGTTGCTTTGTTTGAGCCACGGATAAGTGGCCGTAAGGCGGATTCTTTCATTCGTCGGACAGGGTTTGAGAATTCGTATAGAGTTGAGGCTATGGGCTTTTCGGGCGGTATTTGGGTTTTGTGGAGACCGTCTGTTAAGCTAGATGTTTTGGCGATATCCTCCCAGTTTATTCATGGCTGGTGCTATGATATACCGCGGCGAAAGTCGTGTTTTATTACGTTCATTTATGCTAGTCCAAATAGTTGTAAGCGAAGCACATTATGGAATCAGTTAAATGCCCTAGAACCGACGCAAGGGATAACATGGGTGCTAGGGGGACTTTAATGCAATTGTTAGTCCTATGGAGCGTGATGGAGGCTCGAGTAATCGGCTAGGGGTGTGCTCGAGGTTTAAGGATTTTTTGTTTGATTCGGGTTTGATAGATATGGGCTTCCAAGGGCCGCTATTTACGTGGGAGCGGGGAGACCTAAAATAGAGATTAGATAGGTGCTTATGTAACGAGGCTCTTTTCCAGATTTTTACGGTGTCTGAGGTACTGCATTTGCCAAAGTTAGAGTCTGATCATAACCCAGTTCTCTTGCATATAGGGGATGGTAATGTGGAGAAGTCTACAAGGCCTTTCCGTTATGTGAAGGCGTGGAGTGAGCACCCTGATTTTCGCCGGTTAGTCTCAGAGGTATGGTGTGGTGATAAGCCTATTTTTGATAATGTTCTAGAATTTCAGAAGCGAGGGAAGGAGTGGAATATGGATGTTTTCGGGCATATTGGACGTCGGAAATCTCTACTACTAGCGCGAATTAAGGGGGTGGAGGTAGCACGAGCACGGCGGGACTCGGAGTTTTTACTCGACTTGGAACGTGAGCTTAAGATGGAGTTGGCACAAATATTGAAGGAGGAAGAGAGTATGTGGCAACAAAAATCCCGGGTTACATGGCTATCACAGGGTGACAGGAATACCAGGTTCTTTCATGGTAGCACGATGCAGAGGCGCCGGCGTAACACTATTAGTGCACTTAAGGTGGATGAGGAGCGATGGTGTTATGAGCATCAGGAACTGAAAAGGCATGCGACGGAGTACTTCCGTCATATGTTTTCGGCCGGAGTGCATGATTGCACGCATCAGATGCTTTCCGGGAAATTTCATCGATTCAGTGAAAGGGAGTTGCGCACATTGAGTGCGGATGTCACGATGGAGGAAGTGAGGAGAGTAGTCTTTGAGATGGATCCTCTAAAATCACCGGGTATCGATCGTATACATGTGGATTTTTATCAGAAGCAATGGGAGATTGTGGGTGATTCGGTGTTCCAATTAGTGAAAGATTTTTTTGATGGGGTGCCTTTTGATAACCGGCTTAATCAGACTCTTGTAGTTCTTATACCTAAAGTGGAGGCACCGGAATCTATTAATCAGTTTCGCCCTATCAGTTTGTGCACGGTGTTGTATAAAGTCATAGCCAAGACCTTGGTAAATCGGCTGAAAAAATTTCTTCCCAAGTGGGTTTCTGCGAACCAAGTAAGCTTTGTCCCGGGGCGTAACATTACAGACAATATTATTCTGGCACAGGAGATTATTCATTCCATGAGTATTAAAAGTGGAAAAAAGGCTTTATGGCGATCAAAGTCGATCTTGAAAAAGCTTATGATCGACTAGAATGGCACTTTATAGAAGATACGTTGCGCGAGGTGGGGTTACCGGAGAAATTAACTGAATTAATCATGACATATGTTTCATCGGTCTCGACGCAAATATTATGGAATGGAGATGTCACAGAATCGTTTAGACCATCAAGGGGTATCCGGCAAGGGGACCCGTTATCACCATACCTTTTTGTTCTGTGTATGGAGCGTCTTGCTCATTGCATCGAGGCGAAGGTGGAAGCGGGGGATTGGAAACCTATTCGGTTGGCAAAATCGGGCACAAGGGTATCACATCTTTTCTTTGCGGATGATTTAGTGCTCTTTGCGGAGGCGGAGTATAGCCAAATGAGCACCATTCATACGGTCATGGAACAATTTTGTGCATGCTCTGGACATCGGGTAAGCATCGCTAAAACCCAAATTTATTTTTCTAAGAATGTATCGCATGAAGTGCGGGTGTCTATTGGCCAAAGTTTGGGATTTGAAATTGTTGAGGATCTTGGAAAATATTTAGGAGTACCGTTATTGCACAAAAGAGTTACTAGGGCGATATATGCGTATCTTATAGAGAAAATGGAGAAGCGGTTATCGGGATGGATGGCGAGAGCTTTATCGCTAGCGGGTCGGATAACCTTAGCAAATACGGTTTTGCAAGCGATTCCAACCTATGTTATGCAAGCAACGTTTTTGCCAAAGGGGATTTGTCGAGAAATGGAAAGGATTGTAAGGAGGTTTGTATGGGGTGGTAGTGAGACGAAGCGTAGTATTGCACTTGTTAATTGGGAAACCATGCAATTGCCAATTATGAATGGAGGCATGGGTTTCAAGGATTTGGAACTCCAAAATAATGCTTTTCTTATGAAAGTGGGATTTGAAGTTTTAACCGACAAAACCAAGCTTTGGGTGCGGGTAATCCGGGAAAAATATGGATGGCGAGAGGAGGTGCCTTTAAGCATTGATAGGAAGCAGTGTTCGCGCCTTTGGAAAGGATTGAGTAATGTTTGGGAGGCTATCCAAGGCAGCATCTTATGGAATGTGCGGGATGGTACGACTACGGACTTTTGGTACGACACTTGGGTCGATGAGGAGGGACCGTTGTGTGAGAATTATCTTCAACCATCACCACCTAACCCGGCGCCAATACATACTATGGTTACCGCGGATGGTAAGTGGGATTGGTGTAAGTTTGAACATGTAGTTCCGATTGAGGTTGTGAACAAAATAAAGGCTATCCCGCCGCCTAGGCCTTGGTTTGGCCCGGATTGCCTGAGCTATAGATGGGAGGGTAACAAAGCTTTCACGGTACGTTCGGCGTATAGATTCCTTGTTGATTCGAGGACTCTAGTTGGCCATGAGAAATGGCGCGTATTATGGGAACTTAAGTTGCCGCAGCGGGTATTGACTTTCTTATGGTTGGTGCTACGAGGGGGTCTGCTTACGAACATGGAAAGGGTTCGGCGAAAGCTTGCAAGTGATGGTGGCTGTAGCCTATGTCGACAAGGTAGAGAGGACATTGAACACGTCCTACGCTACTGCCCAGCAGCGTGTCGTCTGTGGGGAGGGCTGGTTCCCGCTGGCCATCGTGCTAGTTTTGATTCGATGGAGTTTGAGGACTGGTTATTGTTCAACTTGCGGAACGACGGTAAGGTTTCAATGTCTGCAGCAAAATGGGAGACGATGTTTGCTGTCGGATGTTGGTTACTTTGGAAACGTCGCTGCAGTTTGTTATTTGATGAGGGTTTTGTTGGCTCTGAGGATATTGTGGCCCAATGCAAGCAGCTAGCGGCTGAGTTTGACGCGTCGAGTTTAGTTTCTGGTGCTACACGCCGTGTACGGCAACTAAGGGTAAATTGGCAATGCCCGCCGATGGGGTGGGTGAAGGTAAATGCAGACGGATCGGTGTATGGGCAGCGGAAGGAAGCGGTGATAGGTGGTGCTGTGCGTGATAGTTTGGGTAGATGGTTGTTTGGTTTCGCCCGTATGGTGGGGAGCTGCTCGGTGTTATTGGCAGAGCTGTGGGCTACGTATGAGGCGTTACTCCATGCATGGCGACTTGGTTTTCGAAAGGTGATGCTAGAATCGGACAACATGGAGGTGATTCGAATCCTTAATAACGAATCCTTGGCAATGCGTGGAGATGTGGTCGTGGATTTGATATTTGGATTGCTGTGCCGGGAGTGGGAAGTTGTGGTTCAGCATATTGGTCGTGAAGGAAATATGGTGGCGGATCGTCTTGCCCGCAAGATTGGCCGTCAACACCAGGGACAGGGATGGTTGGTCGAGCCGCCGGTGGAGGTCCAGGGGTTACTGGAAGCTGACCGGTTAGGATAGTTTATGAGATAGCTCTATTTATACTGTATTAGCAAAAAAAAATGTATAAGTAAAATGATAAAAGATGTCCCTAATGTTTGTATATTTTGTCATTTGGCCTTTTATTTTTTTTAGCAAACAACCCTTAATATTTTAATTTAGTTTAAATATGCCCATATTTAATGAAAACTGTCAGTCAACTGACGGTCAACGGCTGATTATGACTGGACTTGCCACACGTTAAGATCGGTTGACGTGGCATATGCCACGTTAGATTTTAAAAAGAAAATATTTTGTTATACATTTCTTTATGGTGACATGTGACTGACTATCATGTTGACACGTGGTCGAACCGGATTGTGACACGTGGCGAATATAATGTTGACACGTAGTGAATATGATGCTGACATCTCAGCAGATCTTAACATGTAGCAAGTCCAGCCAACATCAACCATTGATCGTCAGTTGACTGACAATTTTCATCTAACATGGGCATATTTGGACCAAATTGAAACGTTGAGGGATGTTTGCTCCAAAAAAAGAATAGGGGCCAAATGACAAAACATGCAAACATTTGGGGCATATTTTTTCATTTTACCAAATGTATAGATCTAGCATCAACAATCATTTAGTCTAGTGACATAAGATATTATATCTTTTAAACAACGTCACAAGTTCAATTCTTGACGTTATAAACAAAATAAATTAAATTAAAAAGGTTGTCGCATAACGAGTCTCTGCATATCCAATTTGAATTCGTTAATCTATAAGTTAGATACCAATAAATAATAAAATATAAATCCAGTCAAAATCAAAGTTTTTTTTATGCACAACTACATTAATTAATTGAATTTTGTATATATATTGTACATGTCGGAGCCACCTTACCAAAATTTTGGAGAAATTTTTTTCTTATAAATTTAATACTCCGTAAAATAATAGTAAAAATAAAATTAACACAACTTTAAAGAAATATTGACACTCTTAAAAAAATAACATTCATTATTTATTCTTATATACTTTAAAAGAATTTTTTCATAATTTTTTTAGAATTTTGACACCCCAAATTAATTTTTCTAACTTTGCCCTTGTTATTGCATATTAAAATCTCAAAAAATTAGTATACAATTTTAAGATTTACCCTTTTATTAATATCTATGGAAGTTCTACCATGTTTAGAAGTAGGAAAATTTTAGGAATCTGCTAAAAATACAAAAAAGATTATGAGATCATAAAAATATTGTACAGGGGGTATATCAATATGTAAAGTTTGTTGATATGAAGGGGTGAAAGGTGAAATTTTACCATTTAAAATGAAAACGCAATCAACGCGCCCAATCACCATTCAGCAAAAGATCGGTCCATTCTAGACCACATCTTTAACCATGCTTCTTTACACGTGGCACCCGCATCCGCCACTCAATCGTCGCACCAACATGACGTCACTTCACTGGGCCCCACTCCCAAACTCTCCACCCCTCTAGTATTCTTTTTTTTCTTCGTTTTGTTGTTTTCTCTGTTTACTGCAACTCTTTCAATTACTTCCGTATTTTTGCCTACTCCTCTGTTCATCCGAATCCAAAAAAAAAGTGAATAAAAATAATATAAAAAATTGATTTTACTTTTAAGTGTTTGGATATGTTTCGTAATTCGTTGTTGTTTTAGGTTTTCTTTTCTCTACTTGTTTTTGGTGGAATTGGCAATGTGTGAAGCAATTTCAGCGCCTGGCTTTGGTTCGGAATTCGGAAGTAGATTTGTGATTAACTGCGGTTTCTTTAGATATGTTTGATTGGAACGAAGAAGAGGTAATTAGATCTGAACTTTTTTGTTTCTTGAACTATTTTTTAGCTTTTTTTTCGTTTTTTTATGTGTTGTTGCGTAAAATATGATTTCATTTTTTAATTTATCTTGTAATTGGAATAGTTTTATTGATTTCATTTCAGAATAAAACAAGTATCTAACATCTCATCCCGCTAGTTGTACTTAGCATAAATTTAATTTGAAATGTATGTTTGGATTTTCTTGGAAATTGCTCTGTTTTCGTGTTAAGGTGTCTATTTAAGGAAATATTTAGGATTAAGATTGTGTTGAAATAATCAATTATTGTAACCGACTGTAATGTTTTCTTATCTTATTTAAATATATATATATATATATATTATGGAAATAGCATTTTGACTTGGAATTATTTTCATTTTCCATTCATCGTACTGTTGGGGCTTGGTTTACTGTTGTTTGCAATAATATCATGTAAAAGCTATTTCTTAGGATTTTCTAGTTAGAAATATGCTCGTTTTTTTTGTTTGGTTGGAAAATTTTTTTTTTCAATATTTAACATGAGAATAAGCTTGATGTTACAGGTCTAGGAAAGCAGGGAAATAGGATAAAGCAGGTGCAATAAGCTGTACAAGAGTTGAGTAATTCTGAGAATGGTTTTTGTCTAGAAATACTTGAAGGATGTTTTTCTTTTGGGTGAAAATGGAGCTTTGTTCTTTATAAGGTACAATTAAACATTCATAGTAAAGAACTTGTCTGGTATTAGGAACTCAAAAGCATAACAAACGAGAATAAATGAGGGGAAAGCTAGTCCAACTGGTAAGTATATGGTTGATGTGCATCGGAAAGGCTCTTTTTCTTAATGGAGTATATAAGAACTCATTGGAGAACTTTTCCTACACTATATGTATTACCTTTATGTCTGGTGTGTTAATTTTTGGAGTCCAGGTGAGGTAGCATATACTTGGGCCGGGTACCCTATATCTTCTCGACCACCTACTTAAACTATTTTCTGTTTCCTACATCAAATATTGATTGACTTTAAGATTTTGAATCCGTTAGCTTGACCTTTGAGTGAGACAACCCTATGTAATCTTTTTTTGTTGTTGTTGCAATTTTATGCTCTGTATGCTTATGGAAAGTAGTGTTATCTAGGTTAAATTTATTGGAAGGTTGCATCAGATTGTAAATCAAAGTAAATCGTAGACACCTACTAGCTCTAATCAACATAGAAGCAATAAAATTTCTTGAGGGCATTCATTTTTGGAATCAAATGTTGAAGGAATATTCAATGGATGCCAAGTGAGGTCAAGACATTTGAGCTGAAAGGATAGAATATTAAGAGGCTTTGTGAAACAAATGAGTCTGCATTAGAAGTTACTATTCATCCGAGTTTGAGGAAAGTTTGTTAGTTTTTGCTCGTAATTTCCATTCAAGAAACTTCATATCTTTTCTCTATGGTGAAATTATCATTGTTGCAAGTGATTGGTTTTAGAAAGCACCCAAAAAGCAAATTTAATCAGGCAGGCCCATGCACCCTGCAGCTTTGCCATAGCCTTCAAATTCCCCTTTTCTTAATTATGTTGTTTTGGTTGCTTAAGGATACAATTATACCTTCTTGGATGTGATATCCGTTGTGATGTGGAGCCTTATTTGTATTTTCAGCTAACAAATATAATATGGGATGAGGCTGGCGAGACTGATGACCATATAGTACCTTATCAAGAGGGAAGTGGAAACTGTCGTAGTAAGACAGAATGGAGTCAAGAAACTGCAACCATAAAGTCTTCGGAGGAAAAGACACCAGGGGACAAAGTTGATCTTCATGGAAGAAAGTTGGAAGGCAGTTCCAGTTTCAATGCAAATGGAGGGATTGCCACCTCAGGCTTGTCAATGGGCTTGTGGCCAGAGTTATCTTTATCTAATTCAGCAAAAACTGATAAGGATTCCATTGATAGCAAAGTCTCTAACAGTTTGGTCGAAGTAGCTAAATCTAGTTCGAATAATGGTAAGAATATTATCTATTCAGACTAAAGCCAATATCATATTTATCTTTATTGCTCTGTAACATAGTTATCCACATTCTCTTTACAGGAGAGATGACTGAACTTAGTAAAGGTCCTGAAATTTTTCAAAATCCAAATGAAGGTAAAGAACAAGGTGATTTTGTTGACTACAGCTGGGCTAACATTGGAAGCTTTGATGATCTTGATCGAATCTTCAGGTAAAGCACAATTTAGATCTTTCTTGAAGCTTCAAAAGCATTGTTGTGGCACTCTAGTCCGGAAGATAGGTATTTGTGTAGTCAGGTAGTTCTTGTTATAATTCTCACATCTTGTTTGGATTAAGTAACCCCAAGTTAATTCTTCTGTCACCACAATACAATCTCCGTGTCTTCAAATAAAGGACCATTCATTTTATTGTAGTTTTGACACTGAAAAGTCATTTATCTCTGTTATAACTATTCTATGTACCCTTTGAACTTAGAAGCTGAAACTCCTATAACAGTTTGTTCAGTCTGGTTGGCCATATTTAATATGCATTTGTTATTTGTTTTTCTTGATCTTGTAGCAGTGCATCAAACTAGTATAAGAGGAAAATCTAAGAGGGTCCAATACCCCCTCCCCTTCAAGTGAAAAAGGAGAACTATAAGCATAATGTTCCATTCCTTGTTTCTTCTTTCATCATAATACGATGGCATCCGTCTGACTCAATATTCTCACAAGTGATGATTTTGCAGCAATGATGATCCAATATTTGGCAATGTAAGTCTTGGTAGTGCTGATGAGTTATGGTCCTCATCTAAAGATGTAACAAGCCCTGGAAAATCCTTTCTTACGACTGGGGATTCTCCTAACCCAGCTCTTAGGAGCACATCTGAGCATTTGGAAGTCCAAAGAGAATATGAGCGACAAAATAACCAGACATTTACCCTTAGTTATGGGAAACTGGATGGTTCTGCATCTCATGGTCTGCTTAATTTGGAATTCCGTGGAGATAAAAGCAAATCTGTAACGGACCAGGTGTTAAATATTAACATGTAGTATGGTCAATTCTTAGTTACGTATGCTTTTAACTTAGACAATCATTCCAAAGTAACCACATTTCTATTTTCGCTTCGTCAGACAAATGTAGAAACTGTGGGAAAGACTGGTGCATCAAAGTCTCATCCATTCGTAGAAAAAGCTGCGGCCCCTAATGAACTGTCCAGTAAGGTAGTCCCATCTTACCCTTATACTTAATTAATCAAATTATCTTTGGTTTCTGGTATTTGTCTTCAAGATTTAGAGTAAAATACTTTTGTTCATGTTCCTGTCACAAGTTTTTATGATGTCTCATTCATTGTGGACTGACTGAATTATAATTGCAAGATTTCAAACCATTTGGTAGATGCTGATACATCTTGGAGTTTGTAATAGCTAATCGATGCTGAGAGTGTATTACTATATTGACATGTCCAATATAAACTTTTTATGCTAAAAAGGCACCTTCCATTCAGGCAGCAGCTTAGGTTGGAACATCTTGAAGTTTGCTAGCTATATATGGTGATATAAGTTTTTCTCTCTTACCTTGTATGAGTATGACCATCAATGCAAATTGTGTTTCTCGCCTCTTTCTTTTTCTTTTTTTCCTTGGGGTTTGGAGGCCGCTGTGAATAAGCAATATAGAAATTATCGACATTAATTTATCACCATTATAAACATAGACCTTTGCTTCAAGAGGTGAATATTGTATTTTTCATTTAATATTTATCGGTGCAGGCATATAGGCAGAAAAGGCTGTTGAAACTTCGAAGAAAAACTGAAGAAATAGGTAAGGCAAAGCAAGTACAAGATGTATATACCTGGACTCCAGCTGGAAATCCATTGGCTCAATATGAGAATGTAGCAACCTCGATGGCAAAATCTTCTCCATCTTCAGTTATGAGTCAGCAGAGGCAGGTTCAAGGATCTGACTCACTGAAGTACCAACATGTCTCCAATATGTTTGTAACCCCTCCTACGTATGGGAATTTTACAAACCAATATCCTGCAATACCTATGTTACCCAACATCCAGTCTGGGGAATTTAATCAGCAAACCATGCTTCCCTGTTATGATGTTTCCCCTGGCAAGGCAAATCCTTTAAACAGGTCAGTTTTGAGAATGACTCCTCAAGAAAAAATTGAAAAATTGAGACGGCGCCAGCAAATGCAAGCACTGCTTGCCATTCAGAAACAGCAGCAACAATTTACTCATCGAGTTCCTTGTACCAATCAATCTGCCACTCAAAAATCAAGTCAAGAAAATCAGTTTCAGCATGTTGAGGGAGGTGATGTTGAAAACCTTAACACTCTTGCTTCTTTTGACCCGAACTCACCTCTAGAGCAAGATGATTCTAGTACGGTCTCTGTTGCTATTGATGACTATTCTGTGGAGGATACTGTACTTCATCAGCTACAAGAAATAGTTGCAAAGGTATGCTTGACTTGCTGTTGAGATTCTTCCTTGCTGGTCACGAGGATTTAGTGACATCTAGAATCAATTTTTGCAGTTGGATGTGAGAACTAGACTTTGCATAAGAGATAGTTTGTTCCGGTTGGCTCAAAGTGCAATGCAGAGGCATTCTGCTAGTGACACAAACAGCACTAATAAAATTGTCAAGGATGAAATTGGAGTTGCTAAAGAAGAAAATAAGAACTATAACAGGTTAGAAAACTCTATGCTGGTGCACATATATATTCATGTCAAAAGCAAAACTTGTTTTATGTTATCCCTCTAAAGGTTAATCTCTGTCATGAACTCTTGGAAGGTTTTAGTAAAATTAAGTAGCCGTTGATTACTTAAGATTTGCACTACTAATGGCTGAATGCAGACTTACTGAAACATCAATGTATTTTGAGCCTAGATGAAAAATATAAATAAAAAGTGGTGCTCAAGATACGATTCCTTTTCTTTTATTTTCTGGGTTGTTGATCTGAAGAACTAGCTCTTTTCTTTATTTATGACAGTTTTCTCATACTTCCATTTAAATAGCACAGGGTCGATGGTTTGTACCAGTAAAAAGGATGAACTCTGACTTACCAAGGCGCCAATGTGTTTTTAGTTGCGACTGAAACTGTAGAATAAACTGCATTCTACTATTTCTTGTTCGCGTAACTTGCTTTCTTGGTGAAGAAGTTGCTGGTCTTTCTGCTTTCTATCTTTGTGAGAATTGGCTGATCCTTTTCTAACTTGTCAAAGTTCGGTACCTTTTGAATATAACCTGTGCTTGAAGTACATAAACAAAGGTTACATTCTTTGACATGGAGATGGGTGTAAGGCATGGAAATTTGATTGTTTGAATTTTCTCATGGTAGAAAAGTAGAGAAAAAAAAAACTCATAGATCATAATGAAATTGTGCTTATTCGAACTGTGTATTTCCTTTCAGAAGTAAATTCTGCAATAGTGGTGTCACTACTGGACTTTGATGTCTGACACTATGCCCTCTTAGTGTTTGACAAGTGGAACTTATTTACTGAATCCTACCATGAAACTCTGCCTATCAGAACCCTTTAATTTGCATTATCCCATTCCATTATAGTATCCTGGAAGGGAATGATTCTTAATATTCAATTACATTCTTTGGCTTTTAGTAGGCTCTTTCGGGTACATGCCTAGTTGTGTTTATGAATCATCTGCCTCTTTGTCTTGATTTCTTAAGTTTCCGTGATCTATTTACCCTCAAACAAACTCAAAAGCATTAATGATGTTTCATTTGGTTTGTTTTCTTGCTTAATATTTGCATTATTTAATTCGAAGTGGTTCTTTCAAACATTCTGGGTTTCCCCTGAATCAACAGTCTTTGTGAAATATGCATCTTTACGTGCTGTTTCTTTATGCCAGTTTGAGTTGGATTGCATTAGAAGCTTAATTCTCCTTTAATGTAACGGTACAGGATGTCTGATGCTGAAACAGAAACCAACCCCATAGACCGTACTGTTGCCCATTTACTCTTCCATCGGCCTCTGGAGTCGTCGGGAAAGCATCCTGAGACCCCTGAATCACCTGCTTCCATAAAGTTCCCAAGTGAACGCAAATCAGCGAGTTTAATGAGTTTGCCAATGGGTTGCATAGCGGACAACTCACAAGTTAAACAAAACCTTGCTCACCAGGTCTCGAAAGTTCCTTCCCCATTGGACCCTCAACATGTGGAGCAGTTTAAGAACAGCCCTCGCATGGATACTTCCGAGAATGAATCGAACTACAGGCCCGCGGATGGTGGAGTTGCTGAGGTTGAAGCCTCACAATGAAAATCCAAAATCCTTCCAAGGGTAATTCCTTCCTTTAATACTTCCATGTCTATTAAATGCGCGCTTTGAATCATTATACGGATTTACTGGTAATTCCAAGGTATTTATTCTCTTGTCAGCTGACCTGATCCTTTCAAGCTTATCTTGGAGCCTTAGCTTAGCTGGATCTGGAGCCCTGGAGCATTGTTATTTCAAGTCTGTTATCACATTGGTGCGGTGCATGTGTTTGACGTCGATGTTAGCTATGTACATCCGAAAACATTCCTCGGACCGTCTATCATCGTACATATTCTAGACAACTTTTGTTATGTGTGTTATCTAATCTGTGACTTACTTGATATGCAAACGAGTCTCGGTGGATCGATATTTGCCATTCAAATACTCTTCTGCTACTTGAATTTGAAGAGAAGTTCCAATATTTGAAACTCATTATTGAGTGATGCATCCATATTTGCTTTTAAGTTTTCATCAGTTTAAATTGTTGAACTAAACAAAACTGATATAGTGATATATAACTGAAAATCCAGGTCCACCAAGTCAAACTATTAAAAAAACAAATTTAATATGGAAGCATACATCCATCATTAAATAGAAAACTTTGAGTTTTGTTTTATTTTTGAATCTTGGACATTCGATTGTTCAAATTGGTGGGGGAAAATAGGGAGGGTGGAAGCACGATGATGAACGGTAAAGAACCAACATTTTTTTTTAATAGTCTAAAGGTAATTACAAAGTAGTATCCGTTTATATATATTCTTAACCTTTTAACAAAGTAGTATTCGTCGAATGAATATTATCTGATTTTCTACTGGGATCCCTTATTAGCTTCAAAGAACAAACAATTTAAAAGAACATTATAATTTTTAAATGTGTAGGTTTAAGATTATCGAATCACTTATCAAACATACGTTTTATTTTTAACGTACTGCTTTGGTTGTAACAATCTATAATTTGAAATTTTGAATAACTCAATTGTGACATTTTCAAATTGGATAATCTGTTTCTAAATTTATTAATAATTGAGTGACCTAACTGTATTTTACCCAAAATCAATCGAAGTCGTGTCGGGTGTTTTTGTTCATTACATATAGTTACGCAGTCACAAAATCTTAAAAGAGCTAAAATTTATCTTTCGCGAGGCAAAGGCAGGCCATGGAGGTGGAGGAGCAAGAGATGAGAAAGTCAAGAAAGATTTCATCTTCATCTTCTGCTCTTATTAATAATCTTGATGATGGTTGCCTCATGCATATTTTCAGCTTCTTATCTCCCATTCCAGGTTGTTTTTTTTTATATTAAAAATAAACCCTTTTTCTTAATGAATATTTTTCATTGATCTCCGAAAGGATTGCTTCATTTGGTGGTAGCTTTATTTATTTATCTTCAATTTTGTGTTTCTTCATCTGGGTATTAAGGAAATTATGTTATTTTTAGCCAACCATTGGTTTTCGTTTCGTTTGAAGTATATCCTTTTAAGGTTAATTGTAGTTTTCTTCCCCCAGGTATATTAATGAAGCGATTTTATTATCTTTTTTGGCATTTTTTTATCTTGGTGTTGAGAAATTATTGTTATTTTTAGATTTATTGGAAATGAACTGAAGGTTAATTCTAGCTGTTTTAGGTATAATGATATTTATTGGGAAGTCGACTTTGTTGAATTCATTTCTTTTTCCATGGTCTGGTGATTCTTATGATGGAGTGAGAAGGCATTTGTATTTGATTCTGATAGTTCTTGTTTGTGTTTGATAATTGGGTTAGATTAAGAACCGGATCCTTCATTTTGGTTTTCAATCCCTAATGCTTGAGTTTAGGGTACTTGGATTCTAATTGGCTTATCATCGGTAGTCAAGCTCGGTTTGAATGATCAAATAGGGTCTTTTCCTCTATAGGCAGAGCAAACCAAGAAAGCGATCAGGGATTTGATCGCCTACTAAAATGTCAGGCCAACGAAGGAAAGAAGGAGCAGGAATGGGAGTGAGATAGCTATCCGATAGAAATGCTAGACGCCGAGTGACAGTGAGAGGGGGGTTGCAGTACTGAGTTCATGGTTGAACAGACTGACTGCCAGGCTCGCATTCCTCTGGCTATCGGAGTGCTGCCAATATTCACACAACCAACAATCTGAAATTCACTTCACTTCCATTCTATTCTATTGTTGACTCCCTCGGTTTGTTTTTTACCTACCAATCTCTATAGTTCTTGCCACCGGAGAAATGAACTTGGATATCCTTCGTGCAACGCATGGGCCATGGAGTAATATTACTTGCTTGGTTTCTCCTTATTGTGATCAATGGATGTCCCATGCTCTCTGGGGCTTTGACTACTTATCCTAAAGTGGAGGCTTAGCAAAACTTTACCTGATTAGGACCGTGAAATGGTGTCTGAAATGTTAGGATTCATGTATTGTTATCAAAAGATTTCTTTTATTGAGTGCATCCAAATTAGTGGTATTCTTGTATAGTAATATAATGCTAATGGTAGGATATTTGGTTGTTTCACAAGAGAACTTGACGCAAATGAGGTTAAAAGGTCTGAAAAACGTGTTTCAAGTAATTTGCTCTGCAATAGCATTATTATTGCGTCTTTTTTCTTTCATTTCATTCTTTGGGGACCAATGGTCTCCGTATTGGTGTTCAGAAGTTTCACATGTTGTGGCTTGAAAGCTTTTTAGTCGGCATGGTCATTTCTGATGCTTTTTAATGCCATTACCAACTGCAATCTCTTTTACATAATGCTATTGAGTTGCAGATCGGTATAACACCGCCCTCGTTTGCCACAGATGGTGTTTTTTGGCATGCCACCCTCGACTGTGGCTGCGAGTCGACAGATCCGTGAAGGATTCTTCTGAACCAGGTGTCTTCCCTAACATTGAAGAAGCTGTGTCTGCAGCCAGGTACGCAAAACTACTATTTCTAGTTTGTGGATTGGTGATTGTATGGTATATTAATAAGACCATTATCTTCTAACTCTCCCTTTCAGACCTGGCGACACTATTTTAATAGCAGCTGGTGACAGTCATCATGCCTCTAATATTCAGATTAAAAAGCCACTTTGCCTGGTATGTCTTTAGGATTCTGCAAAGTTAATTATATATAAATTGCTTGGTATATATTTGTTGAAATATGAATTTTTGAGAGAAAACAAAGTGTCCTACAGCCATGGCTGGTGCATATTCGTACGTGAGTACGGAAATGTTACCCTCCAAGTACCCTTTATATACACTGAAAAACTTTTGAAAGTTGAGCATACCCATGGCTGATACATTTCCATATCAGATACACACTCGAGTCTGAGTAACATTCCTTAAGCATTGCCTTTGAATGTGATGTCCTATATATGTTATTCTCTTCTTCTTTTTCAATGCCGATACCATTATTTTTGGTAAGAGAGAGACTTTAATTTCTTTCTCATATCATTATTTTAGTCCCTCTTTAGTTTGTTTGATCACATGATATTTTTCTATATATAATATACTTAATCTTATTGGTATTATTTGAAATACACTTCAATACTAGTTATACCGATAGCCGAAAGGGAGAGTCCTTTATATTATAGCTTTAGTTTTGCCTTTAAAAGATGTATAGATGCATAGGCATAAAATATAGGCCTAGAATCCCCTATTCGATTCAATTATCGCGATTTGGGTAGTTTTCAGACTACTGCTACCTACCTTCTTTCTATACCTTTTGGACTAAATTATAATCCCTTCTCGTCATTTTCTATTAGGAGAATTTCGTTGTTCAAAAAAAATATTAGGAGAATTTCGGGTTTAGGATTCTAGTATTGATATCCCAATTTGGATGATTTAAGACCATGTTTAAAAATGTTTAAGCCACTGTAGGACATAATTCTCTTAAAGGTCTCTTCCCCATCGCCTGCTCATTGCTGTGAGTAAAGAGACGTCAAGACTCAAGGCCATGAGTAGAGAATGAACATTAAACTTTTAGTTATATTGTAGCAATTATTTATTTTTTGTTTTTCTCACACTTCTATCTCAAGTTACTTTCTTCAGATCGGCGGAGGTGAGGTTCCTGATGAAACAACTCTCGTCTGTTCACGAGGTTCAGACAGGTTTGCAAAAATTCCGATATGTTTTTACCTCATATATTAAATGGTGATTTGTTGAGAGGTTTCTCCATGTTATATCTAGAAATGTTGTTTCAACCCACCTCCATATTGTTGGAAATCAGCAGCCACACGATTAAGAATGGATTGGCTGGAATCTTTTCTTTTTTCCTGAGATCTTTTATAAAGCTAAAACAGCAATTTGCATGTCTGGCTGCTATGAAAGAATACAGATATTCAACAATCTGGAGATGGCTCTCACTAGGTCACGATTACCCTTTTTTCTTTTCACTTTATCGAGAGAAACAACCGTGTGCGTGTGCTGTTCATTTTGCTGGAGCAGTGCATTGGAGTTTCTATCAACCTGCAAGCTGGCAAACTTAACTGTAAAGGCAGAGCTAGGTTGCTGCTTGCTTCATAGGAGCGGAAGGCTAATTATTGACGAATGCATACTTCAGTGTGAATCGAACCCGTTGGACTATCTATCATGCCCAATCGTGAGTACAGCCGGTAGCGGGATATTCCCTTCCAACTTGAAGAGCGATGGGGATAGCGTGTCTGTATCTCACACTCGGATAGAAGGAGGCGCAAAGGCTGTTTTGACCAGTGGAGATCTAGCACTACAGCGAGTTCGGGTGATTTATGCTCGAACGTGTCTCTATTTCTGGTTTGATGTTGATGGTAAATAACTGGATTGGATCGAATCGGATCATCATCCTTCCTCTGTCGGTCGCATTATGCAGGTTAGGGAAATCCATTTAATTCCTAGATGTTGTTTATGTAGGATCAAATTGTAATGTAGGCATAGCCATATCCAATGCCATTGTATGTTATCTATGTTATGTTCCCATTAGACCATTTGCAACAAACGTTTTCAATCACTGATTATTTTCTTATTGGCAAATCTGTTCAAGAATTGGATTATTCAACTTTAAAATCATGTTAGTATTATGACTTTATGATTGTTTTTATTATAAAAATATACTCATTAATGTTTTTTCACGGTTAAGGTTTAAATCTTACTGAACATTTTTGGAAGAATTTTATAAAAGAAAATTGGAGCTCTCGAAATTTTGAGATCCAGATTTATGTCCCACGGTATTTAAGTGTGAATTCAAGTGTAAATTTATTTTAGTTCAAAATGTGTAGACCTTATCTATATTTATTCAAATATAGATTTGGATGCGTTTCAATTATTAGTGTTACCATCTAAGATAATGATAAACTTTAATTGTATTAATTTAGATATTGTTTTATAATTATACTTGTAATCTAAAAAATATGATCCGAATCAAATGAAATATTGTCCGTTAGATTGGAATTTTCACTTGATAATTAAAGGTTTGTTTCAAAATAAGAGTAACTAATTATATAAGCCGAAGATTTTTTTCTAAAACTATTAAAGTGAACAAACAAACATCGATATCGGCGTTAAAGATAAACATCAAACACAGACGTACAATTAGATATAAAAGTAATTGTTCATTAACAATTTGACATTACCACAACTCAATTGTGACATATCTTCGATGATTGCGAGCGTCTATCAATATCCAATCTGAAAGTCCAAAATAGAATAGATCAACAAGATAACTTAATAAAATGTCATATGGAGAGACGATATCAAATTCAACCCTAAGAAAACAAAAAAATACAGTTTACAATAATATATAAAAAGCGTGCTACAAGAGAAGATAAAATCATCCAAATTTTCATAGAAAAAAAATTAATTAAACAAAATAACATAAAGTTACAAAAAAAATAAAGGAAAGAAAAAAATCAACAGTTAGTGATCAACCTAATATCATCATTTGTTATCAATAATGGTAAGAGAAAGCGACAGAACAGAGGGAAAAAAAGAGCAACTATGATTTTGAAACATAAAAAAAGTTACAATCTATTTACACTATTGTAAAACTTACAAAATTATATACTTATTTAAAATCATTTCTAACATTTTAAGCTCAACAATTAATTTATACGCACCCAATATCTTGAATTAATATAAAATTAAAAGGTTGTATATAATGTAAAAAGATCTCATCCTATAAAAATTAAATTATATATACACAATATATCTTATAAATTCATTGCTTAGGATAAACTTCCATATAATTAACACTTATTTAACATAATTGTTCAGATAATAAAAGATATGCTTATGAAAATTGGTTTATTATACAACATTTGAAACCAAACATCTAGAAACTGAAAATCTTACATTCCTAGAGGTTTCAATAGTTTTAATAACTTTTGAAATCATAAAGACTTAAAACATAATTATTCATTTTTTAGAATAAAATAAGTTAAAAACACATTTCAGGCTATTTTTTTAGATTTAAAAAATAATTTTTTTCACTTTTTGTTTACATATCGGTACATGATATTTACTTTAAAATCATCTTACCTACTAAATAGTCGTACCTTAAAATTAAGAAAAAAAATCATGACAAGAGGGAATTAGGTAACCTGAAACAAACTATGAATAATTCCTAAATTCTTGGTTAGTATGAAAGAATGAAAATAGGGAGTTTCTTTGATAACAAAAGTGAATTAAAAAATGGACGATGTTCATTCGAGAGATCCGTGTTCAATCACAAAGTCTATAAAGTGTGTGTTTTGTCAATAGATTAAGAATAATTATGAACAATGCTATTTTGTAATCACCTTCAGACTATTTAAATAAAAAATGAATTCAAGAACATGAGTCGAGCATAAATAATAGCCTATTCTCATCCAATACATTAATTAAATAGAGAGGTATTATATTTTCATACCGATATTCGAACACATACAAGATGAAAAACATTAGCTTCATTATGTACCATATAATAATGCATTGTCTACATCATCAATATACGTTTAACAAATGAAGAACAGTAGCTTCATCATGTACCTTTAACACCATGCACCAATCAAAGCTTCAATCGCAGCAATCCGGGCATCGAATCAAGCCGTTCTCGTTGCATTCGAAGCATCTCTTGATCGAGCCTTCGTCGTCGTCGAACAATTTCCGACTCCCATTGCAATTCCCACAAGGCACAAACCTCACATCCCCACAACCATTGCAAACAAAACCAGGTTGTCTCCTAGGAAAATCGTCTAAAACCTTAGCCAATTCACCCATTTCGAACATACTTTTAATCACATCGGCACCACCAATGTACTTCCCCTTTATAAAAACCTGGGGAAGAGTTAATTTCCTCACTTTCAATATGTTCTGCAATTCCTTCTTATAAGCAGCATCCATGGAAATATCTCGTTCATCAATCCAAAGTCTAAACCCTCTAAAAATCATCTTAACAGCATAACAATCCTCGAAAGTCCTTCGAATTCCACGTAAACTAGTTAAATAAACAACAATTCGATCTTCGGTTCCGGGTAATCTAATCGTAGGGTTAATAAATCCAGACGAAATCGATGATTTTGTGGTTCTTAAAAGAGGCTTGGGGGAAGGATCTTTAGGGGCGGGTAGGCTGGATGAAGGCGACGAAGGTTTACCGGATTCGAATAAACTGCGAAGCTGTTTAACTTTACCTTTGACGGAATCCATTGAATCGTGAACTTTGGCGGCGGGAGGAGCTCGATTTTGAGACTGTTGATTCTTGAGAAAAAGATGAACTTTTGAATGATTCGAATCAACTTTCGCCGGGGCGTGCATTGTAAACGAACGATTTAAGAACCCAGAAGACGGAGACGATGACGGCGACGACGACGGCGACGACTTCACCTTGTTCTTCCTCATTTCCGCCATAAACCCAATTTTTTCTTCAACCAAAAATCAAATCTTTTTTGCTCCCACGAAGAATGGAATTGAAGATTTTCGAAATTTGGTATTAATAATTATTGGGGTTTAATGGATTTTTGTTTTGTTTCTTGAAAAAGAAATATGGTTTGGAAAAAGATGTTTGCTTTGTGTAGGAATAACCTCAAACCAATTATTTCGTTTCCTGATGTAATTTAATAATGTTAATTAAGAATTAACATTATTTTTACATGAATTAAAAGTTTCCACATTTGAAATTATTTGTAACAGTTAGATGGTCAATATGCATTTTTTTCTGTTGGAATAATACCGACCATATGGTTTTTAAGTAAAATTTGTTTCTATTAACGATAAATAGAACAACTTCTACAAGAATGGTCAGATTTTGTTTTTTTGGTTATTTTTTCCGATGATTTCTCCCATCCAATTCTCTAAACTAACGGTTTTAAACTTTCATATGTAATGCTCTAGATTTTCTCTTCAAAAGCCTATTTTTACAGATTTCAGTTAAACTATCATATTATTCGTATAAAAATGAAAAGCTAAAAGGTTAATTTTACCCTATAGTAGATCTGATTTATCAATTTTCCCCTTATGATATTTTCGCATTAATTTGACCCATAAAGTAGACCTAATTTATCATTGTTTGCCCCTTGACTGACAAAAGCCAACGTTGACCGTTAATGTGGTGACGTGACAGTTTACTATGACGTGACAATTTACGATGACGTGACAGAGGGTAAAATTAATTTTTTTCAAGCAAGTTCGAGGGCAAAATTGATTTTTGGTTGAGTACGAGGCTAAAATAAATTCTTAAGTAAAAATACAAATTTAAGAAAATATTAAAATTCTAAAATGATGTAAAAATAATAAAATATTTTTATAAAGTATCTAAAAATAATAATAAATATTTTTTATTAATATGACTAAAAATAAAATAAAATAATTAAAAATATTTAAAATTGAGTTAAAATTATAAAATTAAAATATTATAAGCTTATAAATTATAAATTATTCAACAATTAAATTTTGAAATATTTATAAAATATTAAAAAAATATAAAAACCTTCTTCAAAAAAATTAAACGATTTTGGTTTTCTTTCCCTTAAAAAAATGTAAGGAATAAAGAATCCTAAAATAGGGTTAATGTGATTCTCTCAACCGAACAAAAATCTTTTACCTTTTTGGTGCTCATATCTCTTAATACTAAAAAAATTAAACTTTACACTCTAAGTTTAATTTCTAAATCACAAACCTTAAACCCTAATATTTAAAACATTTGCTTGATAAAATTTATACACATACTTTTATGATTCATACTCACTTTATATTGATAAATTTTTTAATTAGGGTTTAAGATTTAAGGTTTGCAATTTAGAGTTTAAATTTTTTAGGGTTTAAAATTTAAAAAATAGCATTAGTGAGTACAATTTATTTTTAAGTTTTAATTTTTGAATAATTTATAATTTATTATCTTATAATATTTTAATTTTATAATTTTAATTTTTTTTTAATTTTTAGATTTTTGTTATTTTTAACCATATATTAATAAAATATTTTAAAACATTTTATTATTTCTACATCATTTTAATATTTTCTTAAATTTGTATTTTTATCTAAAAATCAATTTTACTCTCGTACTCAACCAACAATTAATTTTGCCCTCGAACTTGCTTGAAATAATCAATTTTGCCCCTTGCAACATCATCATAAACAGGCACGTCACCCCCTTAACGGTCAACGTTGGCTTCCGTCAGTCAAGGGACAAACAGTGATAAATTGAATTTACTTCAGAGGCCAAATTAATACGAAAATACCATAGAAGGAAAATTGATAAATTAGATCTACTACATAGGCAAAAGTCACCCTTAAGTTCAAATAAAAATATACTTTTTACGAAGAAAGAAAACAAGTAATTAGCTCTTGCAAAAAATCAACCCAGCTAAAAGTTATCATCTTCGTTCAATGGAAAAGAGAAGTGAAGAACATTTAAATTCTCGGAATTTAACCTTAACAAATCATATGTCACTTTATTGTCATCTCGAGGCACATATTGCAATAGAACTACTCAATTATATTTTCGTAGCTTGTGAATATGAAGCAACAAGGAATTATATCACATGACACCAGATTATGAATAAGTTTATAATTGGATCATTGTACTTTGAAAAGTCACAATTGGGTCACTTTATTGATTGATTATAACAATCATGTCATTTTGTCGTTAAGTTTGTAATGGACACTAACTTTTAGTTAACATTTGAGCGACTTGATTGTTAATATCAATAAATAGAAGAGTAAGCTACACCAAATACCACTAAACTTCAAGTTTAGTATTGATTATAACACTGAACTAAAAAACAATATTAATTTAGCACGGGACTTTAGTTTAAGCTTCAATTATACCATTGGACCATTAAAATTGATGAGATGGATGAGTCTTAATAGTCTGTGTTCGATGACGACGAGAGATTTTAACAGTCCAATGGTATAATTGAAGCATAAACTAAAGTTCAATGTTAGAATAATATCAATTTTTAGTTCAATAATATAATTGATACTAAACTTAAAGTTTAGTGGTATCTGATGTAGTTTACCCTAAATTTGATAAATAGTGTGACTAAATTGTAACTAAAAAGTTAATGTCCATTTCACACTTAATGGTAAAGTGACATGAATGATACAATCAATAATAGAGAGACCATATTGTGACTTTTTGAAATATATTGACCTAATTGTAAACTTATAATATAGTGACATGTGGTGTAATTTATACTTTATTAATTTATTTTTAATAGTCTTTAAGTGATTACAAGGTAATACACCTTAAAGATAATATTTTTAAAAAATAGTTTATTTATAAATTTGCCCCATTTCAAATATTTATAATTTGCCTTAAACTTTAGATCCTAACTTCGCCCCTGGTTACAGATAAAACGACTTAAACACGAATCTACTAGAATCAACATCATCCTTTATTTCCTTGGCAACATTTGTTGAGTTGACTTTATTAATTCATTTATATATACATAAATAAAAAACCTTTTATGGATTAAATATACATTTGGCCCTTAAAGCTCGTTGGAGTTGAGATAAGGTTCACATCTCATACGAACATAACACAATGGAAAATTAAAATTTTAGTCTCACCTACCGAGAATCTCATACAATATCGTTTAAATCAGAAAATGAGTAATTGAAAAATTATATTTTGTTAATTATTACAATGTTGTCGCTTAATTTGATTCAAATCTTTAGTAAATTATATTACAAAAAGACGATCGTTCTTTACAAATACTCATATTTCTGTTTTCAGTTGTATTTAGCAACTTAAACAGGTGTTTGTCTTTCATTTTCTCGTCAAACAAATATCGGTTTGATTCCTAACAAGCGTTTACCCACTCTTTTTTCGCCTAAACGACTGTTTGCCCACATTTAAATTTTTTAATTTTTGTTAACGGGCGTTCAACTCAAACGATTGTTTGGCCACTATAATAACAAACAGAACCTAAACGAACGAAGAATGAATGAAGAATACCAATTTTAATTTTATTTTTTAAAATGATTATGATTTTTCTCTCACTAAAATCCTCTTTATTTTCTTGTTCTAGGCTGACTGCCATCTCTCTATATACACATGTCAACTAGGATTAGGATTAAAACGAAATACTATGTGGGTAAACTTCACCGAAGGTCTTTTATATTTAGGACTTGTTCTATTTTGGTCAGCTATTTTAAAAAAATGTTATTTTTGCTACTTACGTTTTTGATCGCTGGTATTTTGGTCACTCGAGCATTAACCTCCGTTAACACCCGTATATACGATGATGTGGTACATTAATAAAAAAATTAATTTTTATTTAACCCCTAAACTTACAAAATTTTATTTTTTCACCATCTTCCCAATGTTTTTGATAAAAAAATATTCATCAGTAGCTTTTCAGCTCATAAAAGTGACCTTTAACCAAACGAATAAATTCTTCTTTTCTTACAGCTGCAAACTCTATTTAACGGGGTCCTAAACCAGAAAGTTCATTATGAAAAACATGTCTGATCATAGCCTAGGGTTAGAAAATCCCAACACCCCAATTAACAAAAACTCAAGGATCTTTACTCTCTTTGTTATGATTGAATTAATTCTTTGTTTCATAATAAACAAGTCAAATCAAATCAACCCCCATTGCAAAAGAAACCTACTTTCAGAACTCAGATTCTTGACAAAACACTTGGAACATAAGTACAAAACATGTCTTCCTAATGTTCAGGGGAAGACAATAAAAAATAAAGTATTGAAAGTTTAAGGGTTAAATTAAAAATTAATTTTTTATTAATGTGCCACGTCATCATATTAGCGGGTGTTAACGGAGGTTAACGCTCAGGTGACTAAAATCGTAACGATCGAAAACGTAAGTGGTAAGAATAACCTTTTTTTTTCAAAATGGGTGACCAAAATAGAACAATCCCTAAACATAAGGGATCTTCGGTAAAATTTATCCATATTATTTATTTAAAATTATTCAAATACGTTTACTTATCAGATAAGGAATATATGTTTAAACTAAATCCTTATTTATTTCGTTTATTATAATTTTTGAATCTAATAAAGAAATAGTAATAGCCAGGGATGGAGTTAGGATTGAACATTTGCAAGGGCTAAATTATTGAATTTAAAAAATGCAAGGGTTTATTAAGTATTTAAAACTTAAAATTCATGGGACAAACCTAATTTATCTGATATTTAAACTTATAAGAACTTAAATTGATATTGGACAAAAAATTGATAATGCAGGTTCATTCTTCTTTAGTTTTAAATATTTAATAAATTCTTGTATTTTTATTTAAATATTTATTTTTACTGCGACCAAGTTATAATTAGACCAAAACTTGTAGAATATTTTAATTTTATAACAAAGTTCAGAGCCTATTTAAGACTCAAGGAAGATCTATCCCGGGTAATAGACTAATTATCTGTTACCATTTATATTACAAATTTGAATGTAAATAATGAATAAATTTATCAAATTAAATTTTCCTTTTTGAATTGTATCCAATTAAATTTATTAAATTTACATTTATGAAATTAAATTCATAAAATAAAATAATAGTTAAATAATAGACATGCATCATTTTATTACTAAAAACTCAACACTCCCTTTCCCGCCCCCCAAATATACCAGGAATTAGGGTATAGAGGTTTTTTTTTCCACAATAATGTCCGGTGATCCAGAACAGCATCAGAACCATCCGCCGCTGCCGGAAGAGCCTGGTACAAACTTTGCAACTTCCCCCAAAATTATTCTACCTTAATTCTTAAATCTTTAGCAAATGAAATCAATTTTGAAAAAGCGTAAAACTAGAGTTTATCTCGGGCAGACACCACGTATATCCCACATTAGAAAAAAACAATTAGGCTCTCTGAATTGTAGTTATTCTGAAAGCTACGTTTTCTGTATCTTTCGATCTTTCAGCTCATGGTGATAATTTTTCTGCCAAAAGAATGGGAAAAATGACCCAAAAGAGGCATGTCGATTATATGAGCACTGTTGTGCGGTGTATGCAGGTAATCTTTTAAGTTTGGCTGTTTTCATGTCCTTTCTGACTTATTTATATACTTCATTGTTCAATTTGCTCGTCACTTGCTTAAAGTTTATAAACCCTTCTCGCACTTTTCTCATCTACAATTTTATGTGTATTATAGTTCATTGTTCTGTTTTCCCTAGTTACTCAGACTGAGTTAACCCCCTTATTACTTTTTTGGACCAATATTAACCAAATGCGTTTGTCATCCCTTTTCATCTAATGTTACCCCAGGAATTTCCATGTGATGTTGATGATTATGATGAGGAGGAAAAAGAATGTGACACCTTGAACTCAAGTGGGGGTAACTCAAGTCAAAAGAGTGAGAAACCTTTATCCAAAAAACCAAGAGTCAAGGGTCCAATGGACTTGTTTGTCACTCCTAAGGTTAATCTAGAAAAAGATGAGGATGTGCATGCAACCTGTGATAAGCAACTAAGGGAGAGAACTTGTAGGTCAGTTGCTAGGTTTTTCTATGATGCTGGAATTCCATTCAATGCAGTAACTTATCCTAGCTTCAAGAAAATGTGTGAATATATTGGACAATATGGTCCCAGTTTGAAACCACCAAGCATGCATGATCTTAAATTTACTCTCCTTAAGAAGGAAGTAGAGGACACTAAAAAATTAATGGATGATCACAAAAAAGAGTGGGAAAAAAATGGTTGCTCAATTTTATTGGATGGATGGCGTGATTCGGTTGCCCAAAAGGATATGGTGAACTTCCTTGTCAACTCTCGAAAGGGCTCCATGTTCATTAAATCCATGGATGTTTCGGAAATTGTCAAAGATGCTAACTTGTTGTTTTTAGTGCTTGATGACATTGTGGAGGAAGTGGGAGAGAAAAATGTGGTACAAGTGGTGACATACAATGCATCTAACTATGTCATAGCCGGTAAGAAATAAGTTCATTTTCCTTTTGTTTTTTGGATTATTCAAATTACTTGATTATTGAAATGTTTTGAATTTAATTTGTTGTTTTGTTAACTCGTAGGAAAATTGCTAGAGGTCAAAAGGCCACGCCTTTATTGGACTCCATGTGCGACACATTGTATTGATCTCATGTTGGAGGATATTGGAAAAATTCCAAGAGTAAAAAATGCGTTAAAGAAGTGTATGTTCATAAATGGTTATCTATATCACCACATCTCTCTTGTGAACATGATGAGGAGGTTCACAAATCAAAAGAACTTGCATAAGCCAACGATCACTAGATTTGCAACATCTTTCATGACTCTTGCACGATTTCATAAACAAAAGAACAATTTAAGGAATATGATTGCTTCCCAAGAATGGAATGAATCCAAGTGGCCAAAGGAAGCGGGAGCTAATAAAGTGGCATCATACCTTTTGCAAGACGTCTTTTGGATGAATGTGCTTTATGCTCTTAAGTTGTCGGGACCACTTATTAAGGTTCTTAGAATAGTAGTTGAAGAGAAGAAATCACCCATGGGGTATATTTATGAAGCTATGAATAAAGCTAAGGAGGCTATTTCTAAGAGTTTTGCAATGAAGGAGGAGCACTACAACAAAGCCTTCGAGTATATTGATAGAAGATGGGATTGTCAACTTCATCGACCTTTACATACAGCTTGCTATTTTCTAAACTCGGACCTCTATTATGATAATCCCAAGATATCAACTTGTGAAGAAGTTATGAAAGGTTTACTTAATTGCATTGAAAGGCTGATTCCAGAGGTTGAAACTCAAGATAAGATCATCAAAGAATTAGAGATATATCAGAATGCTCAGGACCTTTTTGGCAGAGCAGCGGCTATTAGGCTAAGGAAGAAACAATCCCCAGGTATCAAAAGTTATAATACAAGTTAAAGTTGTAATTTTATTTTATTTTATTTTATATTTTGTTGTCTTTAAAATTACTAACTTAAAGTTTATGTTTTGCTATTGGTTTTGACAGCGGAGTGGTGGTCTTCGTTTGGAGCTTCAACTCCCAACCTCCAAAAGTTTGCTATAAAGGTTTTTAATCTCACTTGTAGTGCTACTGTTTGCGAGAAGAATTGGAGTGTTTTTCAGCTTGTAAGAAGCTTTCTTTGTATACATTTTCTTTCATACCATTACAAACTATTAATTTTTCATCACCTTAACTTATATAAATTTGTACTTCTTGCAGCTTCATACAAAGAAAAGAAACAAATTGACACAAGGTCGATTGAATGATTTGGTCTTCGTGAAATATAATCGTGCTTTGAAATGTCGATACCAAAGGATAAACACCACCAACCCTATTCTCTTGGAGGATATTGATGAAAGTGATGAGTGGTTACTTGGGAAAATGGAGGATAACTCTTCTGATGATGAAGATGAATTTG
Organism: Hibiscus tridactylites; assembly: GCA_958450335.1. Taxonomy (NCBI): domain Eukaryota; kingdom Viridiplantae; phylum Streptophyta; class Magnoliopsida; order Malvales; family Malvaceae; genus Hibiscus; species Hibiscus tridactylites. The sequence continues at coordinate 70,811,042 of OY288284.1, read as the reverse complement.
TGTTTGATGATAATGATGACCTGACATGGGGTCATGTTGGTAGAGCTGCCGGAACCTATGATCCTAGCTATTTGACTAGAGCATTAAGGATCATAAAGGAAAGTAGATCAACTCATGAAGTTGCACATGATGATGAGATGGAAGAGGATATTGGTGAAGATGAAGATTATGAAGGAGACGGTGGAGATGGAGGTTACGAGGATGATGAAGATGATTATGATATGGAGTAGTGGAGTGTTAGACTATTAGTGTTCAAGTGTTTATTGTCTAAGTGTGGCACAAAACATTAGGAACTTCAAGCCCAATGTTGTTTGCTTTCTCTTTCTTTCTCTTTGTTTTATTTCTCTTTATTTTATTTGAACTATGTTTTCTTATATCAGTTTGTTAGTGCAACGATATCGAATATTTTGATCTTTAAGTATCTCTAATATAATTGTTGTTTTGAGTACAAAATATGCTATAGACTTGATTTATAAGTTTTTAGCACAAAAGGTAAGTGCACAACTTCGTCTTGCACCTCTTAAAACTAAGATCATGAATAGCTCAACCATCTTGTTATTATATTTGTGTTTATTTGTTTGACATACATGTTCTCTTCACCTATGTCACCCCAATCCTTTTTCCACTTTAGATTCGTACGTGGCAGCGGGACTCACGAGACAGGAAAATATTGCAGCCTACTCCAGCAACAGCAATTGATGTTAGTAAACATGCCTTTATCTTCATTCTCCTGTTTCCTGGATTATGAATTTTCTCCGTTGCAAATGTATTTCCTCCATGCAGATGTCACCTACAGCTGCCTAATTAGACAATCCATCTACATGCTGCCAAATTTGTTCATACATCTCTAAATGAAAACCGGTGTTCAATTGATCATGTTTTGGTGATAGATTTTTTTTCCTGTTTTTATTTTTTGATCAGTGAGTTGTCTTTCATATTTGCTTTCTATCAATCAAATTACATTCCACTAGTCATGTGATTATCGATTAATTAATTTTGTCTTGGCTCATGTGGAAAAAGTTGTTTGATCCCTTTTATCTGCTAACATGAATAATGTTATGATCAATAAATCCTCTTGCAAAGAATCAGTTCGTGACTTAAGGTACCCATTTTAAATTTTTATTACATTTTTTTCCTGTAAGAGTTCTATTTGTATATGATTTATGGCAAACACTTTATTACAGTTTTTGTAGGACAGATTTTAAGTTTTGTTCATGTTCTGATGATACTACTGTAAAAGTCTGGGACTTATCTTTACCCGGTGCCAGGAGGAGCATTCGTTAACCGGTAATGTTTCTTGACTGATTTTCAGCTTGTAAGCTTTCTTTGTATACATTTTCTTTCATACCATAACAAACTATTAATTTTTCATCACCTTAACTTATATAAATTTGTACTTCTTGCAGCTTCATACAAAGAAAAGAAACAAATTGACACAAGGTCGATTGAATGATTTGGTCTTCGTGAAATATAATCGTGCTTTGAAACGTCGATACCAAAGGATAAACACCACCAACCCTATTCTCTTGGAGGATATTGATGAAAGTAATCAGTGGTTACTTGGGAAAATGGAGGATAACTCTTCTGATGATGAAGATGAATTTGTGTTTGATGATAATGATGACCTGACATGGGGTCATGTTGGTAGAGTTGCCGGAACCTATGATCCTAGCTATTTGACTAGAGCATTAAGGATCATAAAGGAAAGTAGATCAACTCATGAAGTTGCACATGATGATGAGACGGAAGAGGATATTGGTGAAGATGAAGATTATGAAGGAGATGTTGGAGATGGAGGTTACGAGGATGATGAAGATGATGATGATATGGAGTAGTGGAGTGTTAGACTATTAGTGTTCAAGAGTTTATTTTATTTGAACTATGTTTTCTTATATCAGTTTGTTAGTGCAACGATATCGAATATTTTGATCTTTAAGTATCTATAATATAATTGTTGTTTTGAGTACAAAATATGCTATAGACTTGATTTATAAGTTTTTAGCTCAAAAGGTAAGTGCACAACTTCGTCTTGCGCGTAGGCTCCAGGGAGGCAGGGACCCTTTGCGCCTCGGTGCACCTTGCACCTCTTAAAACTAAGATCATGAATAATTCAACCATCTTGTTATTATATTTGTGTTTATTTGTTTGACATACATGTTCTCTTCTCCTATGTCACCCCAATCCTTTTTCCACTTTTAGATTCGTACGTGGCAGCGGGACTCAGGGGACAGGAAAATATTGCAGCCTACTCCAGCAACAGCAATTGATGTTAGTAAACATGTCTTTATCTTCATTCTCCTATTTCCTGGATTATGAATTTTCTCTGCTGCAAATGTATTTCCTCCATGCAGATGTTGCCTACAGCTGCCTAATTAGACAATCCATCTACAGTTTTTGTAGGACATATTTAAAGTTTTGTTCATGTTCTGATGATACTACTGTAAAAGTCTGGGACTTTACCCGGTGCCAGGAGGAGCGTTCGTTAACCGGTAATGTTTCTTGACTGATTATCAACTATCAACCATAAGAATGAGTTTGTTTGCAATGTTGGTGTTTTCCTGACGGCATACAAAGGCAGCATAATCTTTTTCCTCATTGATTACTATATTTATTCTACTTTATTACAGTCCTATTTAAATTAGATAATATCATTAATTACTTATTTTGATAAAGCCATTGCCTACTATGACAAAGATCAGCAAAATATACATCAGTTGGTGTTACAGTCACGCATTACGGATTGAGTCACCGGACAATTCATAGGGAAACCGTCTAACTTAATCTTCCCTTGTTTCTGTTTCATTCTCGCAGATAGCCTAAGGGAGTCCCTTACCTCAGAGTCCTAAACCTCTTAGAATTGAATTAATCTTACTTCATTTTATTGTTGCCAATCAGCCTCTTTAACTAGAGGTTGTAGGTTTACTTGTTTGAATAAAATACTTAACTAAGGCAATTAAAACAAGGACTCTAAATAAAGACTCCTAATACCATAAAGATACTTTTTTTTTGAAGAAAACTCCTCAGGTTGAAAATTCCTAATGCACATGATAATAGTGTGTGGGATATTGCTTGGCATCCTATTGGATATCTTCTATTGCAGGTAAACTCAGTCTACTACTCCACCATTTGCAGGTGGATTGACTCGAAATGAGGGTACATTGAATAACATATTTTCGTTCGGGTTTCATCCAACGATTGACGATGAAGAACAAAAAATTAAATCGTTCAACATTAGATTCATGGCGTTTGGGTTATTTCCAGTAATGGATTCACATTTAAGAAAGTGAAACGAGTTTAGTGAAATTTTTTAAAATTCAGTGTCCTTCATTGATGACGACTGATGGTGGCCAACACAATGGTCAGTCACGACGAGCTATGGCTGGAGTATGTATAAATAGAGAGAAAAGTGAGGAAGAAGAAAAGGAAAAAGTTTTATAGAGATTTAAATCGATGTCGTTTTAATGTAAGTTTGACTTTTCTAAAATGTCATTTTGGTGTCGTATATCATATCATAACATCGTTAATTATTTAACGATGGAGTAATCAAATTATGAGCAATTTTGATAGTTGTAATTAAATTCAAAAATTTTAAACTTTAATGACTAAAATAAGAGTGAGAAAAAAGTTTAGAGATGAAAATGTAATTTACCCGAATATATAATCAAGTTTCCTTTAGATTTTTAGGGATGGGCGGCATTTTACCCGATCTAGTCGGGTTTTGACCTGACCCAACCCGATCGGGTTGATTTTTTTTATAAATAGAAATCAAGTTCAGGACGGGTCGGGTTGGGTTTTTATTTAGGATAATTATTCTATACACTGACGGTGGAAACTGAAAGTTTCCACAAACACTTTAGTTTTAGGCTTTAGGGACTTAGTTTAGGGTGTAGGGTTTAGGAGTTTAGGTATAGGGGCATAGAATTTAGGGATAATGGTTAGAATTTAGAGTGTTTATAGGTTAAAACCTAAACTCTCACCATATTACCCTAAAAATAAAACTCTAACATCTAAACCCTAAATTCTAACCACTATCCCTAAATTCTAAACTCATACATCCTAAACTAAATCCCTAAACCTAAAACTAAGGTGCTTGTAAAAACTTTCAATTTCTACCGTCAATGTGTAGGATAATAATCCTTTTATTAATGGTGAAGTCGGGTCGAGTTTAGGATAAAAATATCCGACCCGGCCCGGGACTAATTGTGTAATTTCCTCTATTTTTTTAGGAATATTTATGATAATATCCCTATATATATATATATTTATAATTAGATTCTTAAAATTAAATTTTTATTTACAATTTAGTTCTTAAAATTATTATTATTTTACGATTAAGTACCTTAAAATTGATTTTTTTATAGGTCGAGTCTAGTTGGATTTAAGGTATTTATTTTTGGTCGTGTCGTGTCGGGTTTTTTAAAGGATGTAGTCGAAGTCGGATTCGGGTTTAGGGTATTTATTTTTGGGTCAGGTTCGGGTGGGCCAAAACCTGACCCGACCCGACTCGTGCCCATCCCTAAGTATTTTTTTGTGGTAAGATGATAAGGGTAATTGTTCTATACACAAGTGGTGGAAACTAAAAATTTCTATGAGTGTCTTATTTTTAGAGTTTATGGATTTAATTTAGGGTGTAAGGTTTATGGATAATGGTTTGAACTTAGGGTTTATAGGTTAAAACTTAAACCTTTTATCATATTACCTACCCTAAACACTAAACTATAACCTATAAACCCTAAATTCTAACCAATATCCTTAAAACATACACCATCTAAACCTAAACCCTACACCTTAAACTAAATACCTAAATCGTAAAATTAAAACTTTTGAAAAATTTTAATTTCCACCGTAAACTTACAAAATATATAAATCCAGATGATAAGAATATAATTGTTCTTTTGAAATCATGAACTCACGTACACTATACAAATAAATTAATCAAATCTGAATCTCTTATAAAAAAGGTAAAATACATAAACGGTCACTGAACTTTGGTAAAAAAAATAAAATGGTAACTAAACTTTCAAAAATCACAAAATGGCAATTAAACTTTATGTTTTATAACAAAATGGTAACTAGACGTTAAATGCCGTTAAGTGACTGTTATAAAATTTGGTATAATAACACATTTAGTCCTTCATATTTATACATTCAATTAATTTAGTCCTAATTCGAAACAATTCACTAAATTTAGCCCTCGTTATTTATACATTCTTTCAATTTGGTCCTAAATTTAGTCATTCATATTTATAGGAACTCAAAAACTCGACTCGAATCGAAACAATTTCAAATAAAGTAGTTATTTAATATTCGATGTGGTTTAAATATGAAAATATAAAATTTTCTATTTAAAAAATATTTGATTTAAAAGGAAAAAAATGATTTAAAATAATCGAATATTTCGAGGTATTCGAGTTGACGCGTCATATCTTAAGATAGAGATGAGCGTTCGATCGAGTCGAGTCAAAAAATTTCGAGTTATTTGAGTTGACGCGTCATATTTTACAACTCAAACTTTATTTGAAATTTTTTCGATTCTAGTCGAGTTGAGTTTTTGAGTTCCTATAAAATTTAATTGTAATTATTTATCATGTTACCATACTTTAGAATTTTGCTTTAAGGACCAAATTGAAAGAATGCGTAAATAACGAGGGCTAAATTTAGTGAATTGTTTCGAATTAGGACTAAATTGATTGAATGTATAAATATAAAGGACTAAATGTGTTATTATATCAAATTTTATAACAGTCACCGACATTTAACGTCTAGTTACCATTTTGTTATAAAACATAAAATTTAATTGCCATTTTGTGATTTTTAAAAATTTAGTTACCATTTTATTTTTTTACCAAAATTCAGTAACTATCTGTGTACTTTACCAAAAATAAATAACACACTTTTTTTTGATTAATAACACACTTTTTTTTTCATTCCTTGGGGTTGGATCATAAAAGATATTTTCTAAAATAGTTAAAACATATTGATTTACATCGATTTCAGTTTTAAATTTAATCAAACTTAATTTGACTGACTTAATCAATATTTAAACTTTTTTAAAAATACTACGAAGAATGATTATCTCTTAGAATGAGTAGCATTTACTTTTCTATTGAAACACTTAATTGGTTGGCATCTGTCATATGTCTAAACATGAATTTTAAAATTTTAAATCCTATATTGAATATATAAAAAGTTAGATGATCAAGATTCGAATATACTTCAGCAAACCTATATTAGTGAAAACCATCGAATATGGACACTATATTAGTGAAAAACCATCGGATGGAAGAAAAATTAAACAGTTAAACAGCTGATCTAGTCGCCTGATTTTTGTCATCAACCGGCAACCGGCCCACAGCAATGAAAGCAAACCAATGCCATAAAACACCGTAAAGAAACCCTAAAAAAGGGTGGAGCCCACAGCTCAAACAAACAAACGCTCTTCTCTCAACAACCGCTTCCGCGTTTTCTCTCTTCTCCGTTTTTCCGTCAAAACTCAAAAGAAAGAAATTGTGAATGAATGAATCTATGGACGATGCCGTAGCAGATCACAAGCTCTGCGGTTACCTTTGTACGGTTCTCACGCTCCCTCCTCAATCCGTCGCCTCCACCGCCCCCTTCCCCGCTCCCTGCCACATCACCACCGACGACGACAACGCCGTTTGCTTCCGATGCCAGAACGGCCTGCTTCTGTCCGCAATTCGAAACGCCGCTGTTTCGGATCGCGACAATGCCGGGAGTTCCAGGAAGAAAGGGAGGAAGAAGATTGGGATGGTTCATGGGAGCATCAGTGTGGTGAATCAGATTCATGCGTTGGTTGCTCATAAGTGCCTCAAGATCCAGGCACGGCTTCTCAGAGTGGAGGACGGCGGGGAGGAGGCCAGGGCGGTGGTTCTCGTCGATGTTTATTTGCCGGTTGAGTTGTGGGCCGGTTGGCAGTTTCCCCGTTCCGGTCCCGTTGCCGGTTCGTTGTTTAGGCATTTGAGGTGAACTTTTTGCATTTCTTGTTTACCAATTCGATAATTAGTAGTAACGTTTTCGTGTAGATGCTGTTCAGCTTTGTTTAGAAGAAATTAGAAAGTATTTTCTTAATCATTAAACGTTAACTTCCATGCATGGTTTATTTGAAATAAAAGTTGGAATTATGATTAAATACTGAGGTATATTTATGATTGTTTAATCACTTAAATCAAGCGGAGTAATTCAAATTTGACTTTTAGGCACAATTTAACGATGCAAAATAACCAGTCTAGTAAAGAGCAACAACCTAGGCTAGAAGATCAACCATATATTATTGTGGAAAGTTTTGAAATTATAGTGAAAATACTTTTGTAATGCGTTTAGGGAAAAATTAGGGTGTCGTTATGTAATGTAATGGGGGTAAACGTGGTGTATGCAATTTTTGAAGTAAAATTTCATTGAGCAAGTATGAGAAGGAAATGGAAAATAATGGTGATGCTGATACATGTTACTCAGAGTAGAAATAAAAACCTTAGCTTCCGTTGATTTTATTTCTTTAGGAATTGGGATTATTTTGTTGGCCTTGTATTCTTGATTGTTAGTTTCATTTGTGCACCCTTTGAATTAAAAGTGCCACGTCCCTTATCTATTCTGTTGGTTAACTGCAGCACTCGTCTTAGACCAATCTGCGGCTGAAGAGTAATGGATATAAACCGACTGATATATATTATGGTAGTTTACATTGTTTTAAATTTATTACTTCTACAAATTCTTGAATGGAAAACCTTTTTGCTTTCTCCTTTGTAGAACACAGTTAACTGGGTTGTTTCCTAGCGGGTATAACAATTACTTTCTTATTAACATTGCTTCCTCAATAAACTAGCTGTATTTTCATGCACAAAGACACTAAGTTTTAGTTGGAGATTTTATCAGTTAAATAGATTATTTTTCCTTTAAATTTGCACGAATTTGTCAAATTTTTGCCTCTAAAGTATAGTTTGTTTTTTCAGCTGTGATTGGAAGCAGAGAAATTTGATGCTCACTAATGGTACAGAGATTGACCAATATGTTCATGGAAATGTAAGAAGCATCTGGAGTGTTTTCGATTGTCATGTTCTAGGATGCAAGTTGCATTGTAATGATATTGACCCTTTGAAGAAAAGGCTATTTGAGCTTCATGACATTTTCAAGAGCTTGCCTAGTGTAACAAATAAGGGAATGACTTATTCTTCTAGAATACAACCAGCTGATGACAGTCAAAATTCTGGCATTTGGGACGCAACTGATGATATTCTAATGAATATTCTAGCTGCACTTGGTCCGAGGGATCTTACCAGGGTAGCAGCAACGTGTCGACATCTAAGGTCTTTGGCTGCGTTGATAATGCCATGCATGAAACTTAAACTTTTCCCTCATCAACAGGCAGCTGTTGAATGGATGTTAAAACGTGAGCGAAATGCTGAGGTTTTGCGCCATCCTTTGTACATGGAATTTTCAACAGAAGATGGGTTTTCTTTCTATGTTAATAGTGTCACTGGCAATATAGTTACTGACACAGCTCCCACTATTAGAGATTTTCATGGAGGGATGTTCTGTGATGAACCTGGCCTGGGAAAGACTATAACTGCCCTATCATTAATTCTGAAAACGCAAGGAACAATGGCTGATCCACCCGAGGGTGTTCAGATAATTTGGTGCACGCACAATGGTAATGATAAATGTGGTTATTATGAGCTTAGAGGTGATAAATTCACTAGAAATATGCCTTTGGGGAAGAGGACTACAAGTCCGAATACTCTCAGGGGGCGATCATCTTTAGCGAAGTCTTGTCTCATGGAGGACATAAACCACCCTTTACCTAAAAGGGCCAGGCTGATGAATCCAGGAGAGAGAAGTGCTGAATTTGACGATTCTTGTTCTAGTAGAAGAATAAAATCACCATCGGCTCCAGTCTCTGAGCCAGTAACTTGGGCAGTTCGATCTTCAAGGAATTTGGGTCACATCAGGAAAAATCTTCTGTATGCGTATGGTGGGCTGTCTGGTTCTTGTAATGGAAAGACCGTTGAGAAGAACACACCAAAAAGGAATGGATCAAGAAATGTTTACAGGGAAAAGCAAGTTGATTTATCCTTTGGAGTTTTAGATGGTTGCAAGAGACCTGGGAAGGGCACTGCTGATGGTGCTGTGTGTACTGAAAATTGGGTTCAGTGTGATGCCTGTCACAAGTGGAGGAAACTTGTTGGCTCAAGTTTAACTGATGCTAAGGTAGCATGGTTTTGTAGCATGAACACTGACCTTGCGCGTCAGAGCTGTACTGATCCTGAAGAAGCATGGGATACTCATGGGTCTATAACATACCTACCAGGATTTTTCACCAAAGGAACAGCTGGAGGAAAGGAGGAAAATGTATCTTTTTTCATCAGTGTTCTTAAGGAGCACTATGCTGTGATAAATTCTAAAATAAAGAAAGCCTTACTTTGGTTATCTAAACTTTCTCCAGAGAGGCTCTTTGAAATGGAGACAGTTGGTTTGTCAAGTCCAATATTAGGCAGTGGTGTTGCTGGAGATGCCCTTGGATTCCATAAGATATTTCAAGCATTTGGTCTTATAAAGAGGGTAGAAAAGGGAATTAGCAGGTGGTATTATCCAAAGACTCTTGAGAACTTGGCATTTGATGTGGCTGCTCTCAGACTTGCTCTATGTGAGCCATTAGACTCTCTCAGGTTATATTTGTCAAGAGCAACATTAGTTGTTGTTCCAGCAAATCTAGTTGAACACTGGAAAACACAAATCCTGAAACATGTAAGGCCAGGTCAGTTGCAGCTTTATGTCTGGACTGATCATAGAAAGCCTCCTGTTCACAATCTGGCTTGGGACTATGACATTGTAATCACTACATTTAACCGTTTAAGTGCTGAGTGGGGTCCCCGTAAGAGAAGTGCACTGATGCAAGTGCATTGGCTTAGGGTCATCTTAGATGAAGGGCACACCCTTGGCTCAAGTCTTAATTTAACCAACAAATTGCAAATGGCTATTTCATTGACTTCTTCTAGTCGTTGGTTACTCACAGGAACACCCACTCCTAACACACCCAATAGTCAACTGTCTCATCTCCAACCATTACTTAAGTTCCTTCATGAAGAAGCTTATGGTCAGAACCAAAAGTCATGGGAAGCTGGGATTCTTAGACCATTCGAAGCCAAAATGGAAGAGGGCCGGTCACGTTTATTGCAGCTACTCCATAGATGCATGATTAGTGCAAGAAAGATAGATTTGCAAAATATTCCTCCATGCATTAAGAAGGTGACATTTGTCAATTTCACTGATGAACATGCAAGAAGTTATAATGAATTGGTGGTTACAGTGCGGAGAAATATTCTAATGGCTGACTGGAATGACCCTTCTCATGTTGAAAGTTTATTAAATCCAAAACAGTGGAAGTTTCGGAGTACAACAATTAGAAATGTCAGGCTGTCTTGTTGTGTGGCGGGGCATATAAAAGTAACAGAAGCTGGTGAAGATATTCAAGAAACAATGGACATTTTAGTTGAAAATGGTCTGGATCCTCTTTCAGAAGATTATGCTTTAATTAAATACAACCTCCTCTATGGTGGTAATTGTCAGAGGTAATAATTTGGTTTTGAGTTTCTTTGTTGCTTTGTTTCAACCATTTCCTAGCATATGGTCAGATTATGATTTATTTCTTTTTCGTCTTCTGATATAGATGCAATGAATGGTGCCGTCTACCAATTGTTACCCCATGTAGGCATCTTTTGTGCCTTGATTGTGTTGGTTTGGATAGTGAAATGTGTACGTTACCTGGCTGTGGTCACTTATATGAGATGCAGACTCCTGAAACATTAGCACGCCCAGAAAATCCAAATCCCAAGTGGCCTGTCCCAAAAGATCTTATCGAGTTACAACCTTCTTATAAACAGGTAGGTTAATTCTTGATTTAATAATTTTATTATGTAGTTTTTAATTTTATGCTATATAAATCCTTACAAATAGACATTTTTCTTCTGGTTATTAGGATGATTGGAATCCTGATTGGCAATCAACCTCTAGCAGTAAAGTTTCTTATCTTGTAGAGAGGCTGAAGGCATTGCAGGAGGTTAATAAAGAGACCCATTGCTCTGTGGATGAAGATGATGAGGCCAAGAACATTGATAAGTTACTTTGGCCTTCACAGAGGAGTGGCATGGGGGTGCCTTTGCTGATGAATTGCTCTAGACCGGGCAGTGAGTCATACAAGACGCTTCCTGAGAAAGTTCTAATATTTTCTCAATTCCTTGAGCATATACATGTTATTGAGCAGCAGGTATATCTAATTTGGCTTTAACTACGCAGATGTGCACTTTTTTATTTTTCTTTACAAATGATAAGACGGATGACCTTTTTTCTTTTGGCAGATGACTTTTGCTGGTATCAAGTTTGTTGGAATGTATAGTCCAATGCATTCTAGCAACAAGGTACTTCTTTTGTCTAGCCGTTTCTGTAACTTTATTTTTCCCCTATTCATGCAATCCTTGTGTTTATTAATTTCCACTTTTGCAGATGAAGTCACTAGCCGCATTCCAGTATGATGATAGTTGCTTGGCTCTCTTGATGGATGGGAGTGCTGCTTTGGGTCTTGATTTGAGTTTTGTCACTCATGTATTTTTAATGGAGCCTATTTGGGACAGAAGGTAATTTTAGCCAACTCCTATCCTGAAATTTATTTTTGGTTTCCTACCTAGAAAAGAATTCTGAAAAAGAAGATATTTTATCTTATCAGTTCCCTGCAAAAGATTCTATAGACTTTGCTGCTAATACTGTTTTTTTTTCAAGTGAAAGATTAGAGCATTGGTGTTCCAATTCTCAGATCTAAGATCAAAGCTTAGGAATTAGTTTTATCTATTGCAGCATTTTAGTATTTTTGTAAGTAATTAGGGTCAGCAGCGGTAACCCATCTTGGGCATGACCATTGCCACTAACTACTAGGGAACCAGCGGCAGGACGGGCTTGCACAGAGAGTTTAGAAAGGAAGTTGTGGTCTGCTGCTCGTACTCGTTGAAATTGTTAAGCCACAACCTAACCCCCTCAATGAGGGTACAACAATGGAAAGGCTGGTTGTATCCCACCATTCACTGTTATATGGCTCAAACATTGACCATCTTGCCAATAGAACACCTTGATTATATGCTTTATTCTGTGTGCCACACTAGCCATAGTCTGTCCCCCAAGCTCAATGAGGATACAGTATTTCAGAAACCAATATCTAAAGATTAACATGTATTGTTCTTGTTGTCCACGGTTGTGACATTAGCCCTGACCTTCTGGTCAGAAAGCATTTGCAAATATCTTTTACCATTAAGCCACATGCCTTTTATACCCATTCTTTTATTAAAAATAGCACGCACACACACACACACACACACACACACACACTCTTTATCATCAAATGATGCCATTGTTTACCGGTTGAAACCTTATCAGCATGGAGGAACAAGTCATTAGCCGTGCCCATCGGATGGGTGCTACTCGTCCAATTCATGTGGAGACTTTAGCCATGCGTGGTACAATTGAAGAGCAAATGATGGAATTCTTACAGGTATCTTTGACTTTTATGCATGTAGCCTGGTGTCTTTAAGCCTTTTGCGAGTATCTTTGACTTTTATGCATGTGCATTCCTCTTATCTAATTTCCTTCCTGAATTCAATTCAATCTTTCATAACCTCTTCTTTTCAGGACGCTGATGCATGCAGGAAATTTTTGAAAGAAGACTCCCAGAGACTTGGTCATGATGGTTCACGCCCGTGTCGGACAGTACATGATTTTGCTGAGAGTAATTATTTGGCCCGACTTGGCTTTGTGCGTAGAAATTCTGTGTCCTGAGGTTTGTACAATGATGTTATTTTGTCATGCAATTTCAACCTTTTAACTTTCTCAGTTTACATTGCTGCTATTACCTGAAATTATTTTCGTTGTACGCATGTCACTCAGTTCCAATCAAAAGAAACTAATCGTTCTCTCAGTTTGGCAAATCTTGAATTCTCATATTTACCTAGAAAAATTCTGCGGTCTCAACATATGGACATTGTTAAATGTTAGTGCGGAAGAAACATGTTTGAACTTTGAACTGATAACCGTGGCTTCAACAACTTACAGGAACGGTATTGTAGAAGGGTAGGAGGGAACCATTTTGATGCATGATTTTGAGCACCATCTTCAGTTCAACACCATGATGATGTTTGCTGCGACAGTTCTACAAAAATGGTACATTTGGCCAAACATTGTCATATTGTTTGTTGTAGAAATATACCTTCCTGGATATGGTGTTTGCTAATTCCCAAGAGTTCAAATAGCAGTAGGATAACTTGTTTAACATGTTGTAGGTTGTATGTGTTAGGTCATTTTTTGGGTGCCTTTCCAATTGATGTGGTTAATGTATTTGCCTACTCAGATACATATATATTTTTTACTATAATTTTTCTCTTTAACTCGGTTTAATATTTAAGCAGCGTAGTCTGCAGGTGCCCGTCGTCTGCAATGTAGTCTTCTATGAACTTGTATGGGATGTAATCCAGTTATGAAGTAAAACAAATTTGGCTCTGCTTTATCATTATAAACAATACTAATTTACCATTTCTTATTTGATGAGAAAGTTCTCTATGAATCTTCTTTGAAAGTTTCTTTCTTTCCCCTTATTGATGCATTTTTTAGAGCATATAAATAATGTTTGGTTACTGAGAAACTGAATGAAAGAGAGAAAGCAATTAAAGATGATAATTTCTAATGTAGATTCAAACCTTGATAAATTTCATACCCATGACCATAACATTGAATTGAAAATTGAACATTTTGTTGCAACATTTGGAAATGGGAACTAAAACATAAAAAGTCTGACACAAACACAGGCAGATGAGCAGCAAAATTGAGTTTATAATTCCCCTTCTGGTAATTTACATTTGGAACTTAGATTGCATATAACTCTAAAACATGACTAATTAACTTTCCCTCTTCTCTGATATGAAATCAAAATTCTTTCTATACAATGATTTTGTATAAAGCCAGAGTTTGGATCTCAGCATCATCCACCCTTTCCTATCAAAAAACCAAAAAATAAAAAAAAGAGAGAAAACCCAGAAAATTTTCCTGGGAAAATAACAGATTTGCAGATCAGACAACTTCCAATTCACTGTATCTTGCTCTTGTTCTATCAGGGGACTGAATTTCTTCCCTTCCCTTTCTTTTGTTAACATTTGATTGCATTTCATGAGATGTAATTCCTTTCATTAAATGAGGCCTCAGCTTGTTCACATCCGACAATTGAACTGGCTTCAAAAAGAACTCTTCAGCTCCATCTTCCAAGCATCTGATTGTAATAAAATTCATGTCAGCTTCTTCATAATTACTAAACCAAAAGACCCAATGTCAAAAAAAAAAACGAAATACCAAACACAAACCTGTTGATTCTTGATGGGATATTCTCAGAAGACATGATGAAAACCGGTATGTCTTTAAATAATGAAGATTGTTTGATTTTTCTGAGGAGATCATAGCCTGTGATTCCAGGCATGCAGTAATCTGTGATGATCAAATTCACCCCCACTTGTTGATCATCTGAACAAACAGATCCAGCACTGGAATTCCTTTCTTCATCTTCAGTCAATCCAAGAAACTCCAAAGCTTTAGTTCCGGAATCAACTGCAGTAACTGTGGACAGTAGAAACACAAACATCAACCCATGTTGTTGTGTTGGGTGTCGGAATCAAACAATTAACAGAAATGTTCTAAAAACAGAAGATTTACCTTGAAAAGAAGAAGTCTTGAGAAGCCTTTCAATGAGTTTTCTGTCAATGAGGCTGTCGTCAACAGCAAGGACATGGAACTGAGTCTGAGTAGCCATTCCCATGATTGTTAAACAAAGCAAAGAAGAAGAAGAAGAAGAAGAAGAAGAAGAAGAATGGGAATTGGAGGAGAAAAGAGGGAGGGGGTGAGTTTTAAAAGGGCGGTGGGTTTGGAAAGCAAGATCCGGCAGATATCATCCAGAATCTGCAGGATCTTCAAGCTTGATTTTTGAATTGGACAACAAGCAAAGATGGTGGGGTGTGTGTTTCCCATTTTTAATCATTTCTTGTCTTTTTCTCTCACTAATAATAATATTCTATTTGACCCCTTTTGATTCGGGCTAGTCTAAAGTACAACAAATTTAAGAGACTGCTAAAAGATGATAAGTTTTGATATTTGCCTAAAAACTTAAAATGTTAAATTTTTTTGATAATATTTTAAGTTAATTTTGTAAGTATTGATACTTGTCCAAAAACTTAAAATATTAAAAAAAAATAACTATTGGTACTTAAAAATTAAGTATCAATACTTGTCCAAAAATACGAAAATTCAACCTAAAATATTATCAAAAAGTTTAACATTTTAAATTTTTAGACAAATTTTAAAACATATTTTTTTAGTCGTACACCCGACCTACCCGATTAATTCAACCAAAGATATTTGGCCTTTTCGCTTCACGAAAGGCTACTGTTTCAGACTTTTCCATGCTCGTTTTTTATTTAACCAAAGTCATGTATTTTTTTTATTTAACCATTTATTTTTGATTCGTCGAGCTATTAATTTAAATCGAGTTATGACCATTACAAGGGCGACTAGGCTCATAGATAAAATTAATATTAATATTTATAATGAAATTTAAATAAAAGTATTTTTTTATTAAATAAAGGTAGTTAAAGACGCAGTCCAACTTGAAGTCATAAAAAATACAATTCAACCTTATTTGACTAAGAAAATATATATCTAATTATATTATAGATTGTCAATGAAAAAATTATTATATAAATTGGTTAATTTAAGGTTTAGGGATTTTGTTCATAATTTAGACAGTAAAATATATAACTTAGGATACAGAATTCTAGGATTAAAGATTTAAATTTTAAAATTAAAATAGTTATATTTATATAATTTTTATACTAGCAGTGTAACATATAATAACATTTATATTATATCTATATTATGAGTTAGAATTGATACATTGATAGTAAACAAATTTAATTCCACAGGCAATATTTAAAGGGTAATTATTTCATACACATGTGGAAACAAAAAATTTCTACAAGCGTCTTAGTTTTAAGATTTAGGGTTAGCGTTTTAGTGTTTAAAGATTAGGCGTTTATGTTTAGAGTTGAGGGGTTGTGTTTGAAATTTAGGGTTTGAGGTTAGAATTTAATGTTTATAGGTTAAAACTTAAATTCCTAACCATATTACCCTAACCTCTAAACCATGAACTCTAACCATGAACCCTAAACTATAATCACAATCACTAATTTTTAAACCAATAACCTCTAAACCCTAAATTATAACAACAACCCCTAAAATTTAAACCTCTAACCTCTAACCCTAAAATCTAACCATAAACTCTAAAACTAACACGCTTGTAGAAACTTTTTATTTCTGCCGTCTGTGTACTGAATATAAATCTATATTTACATATTCTAAACACTAAATTTTAATCCCTAAAAACTTAATATATAATTCTTAAATCATAAATCTCATACGTCATTCATTCAACTCTATTTATGATGTTTTTTTAACTCAATTAACATTTTTAATAATTTTAAAGTGTTTACAAGGTGGTACAATTCATACATATTCTTAAGTATTTGACAACATACACATCTTGCTGTCTTGCAGGTAAAGTAATTTTAACCCAATTAAATGGGTATGGATAATTTTCCTTATATTATTGTTTTTTTTGTTTCATGTCGTATTTAGTGTTGTATTTTTCTCTATTTTCTTGTATCATTTCATGTAATTATAATCATATCCAAGTTCGTCATCTTTATATATATATATCATTCTCGATTTTCCATTTAAGGATATTTTCTTTTTAATTTGTACAAACATACTTAATACATTTTATAAACTAAATGTCAACATTAAAATATGTATAAGATTTCGAATCATTTTTTTAGAGATATGAAAGATATTGGCAACGTACATGCATTTTGACTTTTTTTTTTCCTTTGGAAAGAGATTTCAAAGATTAAAAGAATGACTGATTGCTTATTTATTATATAAAATTCAATTAGAAAAGAATTAAACATTTTATAATTAATAGTTATTATTCTTTTATTTACCAACTTTTTTATCTATTTCATTTTGTTTTTTAGAGAGAAAGAGATGATAATGTATACATGAGATCATTGAAAAGAAAAATGTATAAAATTATTTTTTATTTTTTCAAATGCTATAACTAGTAAATTAAAATGGAATAAATTTTAGATTTATATTCAATACACATGCAGACTGCGGTTGAAACAAAAAAATTTTACCGTCTGTGCATGAAATATTACCCATAAATATTTAGTACTCAAATATTTTAGTTAAATAATTAAAATATAAATGGTTGTAATTTATATAAAATAAGGTGTGGTACAATACATATATAAGTCAAATCTAAGAGTCAATTTTTCCTTGAAATAATTTTAAAATTCAAAAATAGAATCAAAACATAATATATACATAAAAAAAATTGAACCATAACGAGGAGAAATTATTAGATGGACATGACTCACCACATCATCCATGTTTCATCAAATAACATTCATATGTTTTAGCGTAATTTTCAAGTAACTATCCACCATTTAGTTATATGTAAGAACGAGGTGAAGATTCACCTTGAAAAAAGATGAAATGAAAAATTTTCATTGAATGAGACCATAAATGACGTGGTGAGCTAGACCCATCTAACGTAATATTTAGTTCAATTTTTTTGAGATTTTAAAAAGTTGAACACTTCATATTTGTTTTCGATTATCAGTTTGATTTTTTTTAAAATAGTAATTTGAATAATAACTCCTGATTTTTTACAACTTTATTTTTTTCTTTATCACACGTGTTTCGTTAAAAAATTACTTATTTTAAGTCAAAATTCAAAAGTATAAAAATGTAAAAATGAATGATCTAAATCGAATATTGACTTAAATACTTTATTTGATTTAATTTGACTTTCGATTTAGAATATAAATATTTTAATTCGATCAAGTCAAAATTCGAAAAATATAAAATAAAAGATGTGAATAGAATCAAATCAAATTAAAATTGACTATTATCCATTTAGAATTAAAATACTAAACATGAAATTTGATTTTGAATTTATTAAATGGTACACCTAGAATAGGTGAAAAAATTAATATAAAGTATATTTTAAAAATGAATTATTCTATTAAAATTATAATTTTTACAGAAGATATTTAAACTCGGGTCTTCAAAAATATCAAACTCCCAATTTAGCTGTATAATCCAAGATTTAATAGTTATATTAAATAAGGCTTAATGTAAAAATATGTGCCTAAACTATCATGTTTTTCGTTTTTAAGTGCTTAAATTATTTTTTGTCCTTTTTAAGTATTCAAACTATCATGTTTTTCCTTTTAGATGCCTAAATTATTAATTATTTTACCTCTTTTAAGGTCAAACTGAGGCATCTAGTTTGGCCAAAAAATGATAGTTTGGACACCTATTTTGACAAAAAAAGATAGTTTGAGCACTTAAAGGGCAAAAAATAGTTTAGGCACCTAAAAGAATAAACGGGATAGTTTAGACACTTATTTTGGTACTAAGCAATTAAATAATGAAGTCTTACTTTTTAAAAGTAGGGTAAAATACACTTTAGGCCGCTCTATAATGTGTTTTATTACAAACGGGTCACTTTTTTCTAGGAGTTCAATTTATTCAGTCAATTAAAATTTTGTTAGTTAAAATTGAAACATGACTTGGTATAATAATAGTTTTAGACCCCAAAACTTATATATTCTATCATTTTAGCCTTAATTCAAAAATAATTCATTAAATTTAGTACTTCATATTTAAAAGTTGCGACATTGCACCCTCCTAACATACAATCAATTTAACTATTATTATACCAAGCCACATCGGACATTTGTTTTAATTTTAACGGCAGAATGATTTATTTGTAACAAATTTTTAATTGAGTGACTAAACTGTAATTTTTAGAAAAAAAAAGTGACCCGTTTATAACAAAACACATAATTGACTTACGTGTGTATTTTACCCTTAAATTATTATTTATTGAACTTAAATGATTTTTTTAATAGTCTTAAGGTGATTACAAGGTAATATCTGTTCATACATTTCTTAACCCTTTGGTGTGTCACACACCTTGCAGACAAAACAGATTGAACATGGATCTCCTAGGATGAATAGCATCCTCTTTTCTCCTAGGAAGAATAGCATCCTCTTTTCTACAGCAAGCACAGAATCATCGTTGAAAGTGACTCAGCCCTGGCTATCGAGTGGATCAAGTCCCCTCTACAGTGTCCAGGCTTGTACGACGGGTTAGTATAGAAAATTATAGAGTTAGGCCACTCCCTAAACTGCATTTTCAGATTCACCCTAAGGGTGTGTAATATGGAGGCAGATCGCCTTGCGAAAGAAGGTATTGGGTAATGTAACACCCGGGTTTGGGGGCCGGGAGAAAATAATGTTTTAATATTATTCGGGTTCGGTTTTACAATTTAAATAAATTAAATATTGGTTCGGGTTTTGTTTACAAATAAAACAAAGGTGTTGGACCCAATTTCTAAACCAAGCCCAATAGCCATTCATTAATGGCATTTGTGTAAATATTTGGACTTCTAAATTAAAAACCCCTACTTTTGATTTAAAACAAAATGTTGTCATCTTCTACCTCCCAAAAACACCTATCCAACGTGAAACCCCCCTCCCACCATGGAAGCTTCTATTTCATCTCCTCCATCCTTCATTCTTGATGATTTTTGAAAGGTAATTACGTTTTTGACTTCCCCTCAACTCCCTCTCTTTAAAAGTACCACTTATTTTCATTTTCATGGAAGTTTTGAGAAAATAGAGTTTTGAAAGATTTTGATTAAAAATGGAAACTTTGTGTTGTTAAGCCTAATGTTTTGATTTAATATGGTTAGTTGTGATGTATAGAAGTTAAATGGTATAACATATGTGAATTTTGAATGATTTTGAGCAATTTTCGGATTTGGGTAAACATGAGGTTTTTGGAGGGTTTTGGGTGAGTTTTGAGGGTTGTTTTAGGTGGGTTTTGATAGGCTATTGTTAGTACTATGGATAGGGGTTGAATTGGGATCGATTGTGGATGTAATGGAGGTTGGAAACATGGTTTTTGGGCATGGTTTTGGGGCTGTCCGAATTGGTTAAAAATGAGATATGTTCATAGCTTGCAACATGGTAAATTGTGATTGAATTGTAATCCGGGTTGGTCTTTTGATGTTGGGCTGATTGGAATTGTTTGAAATGTGTTTGAGGTTGTCTAAAAGCGGTAATTGGTGTTGGAGAAGCTTCGCGAGGAAATCCGGGTTTGTGGGAATGGTTGTTTGCTTGGCTTGGAGCTTGGAAGCTTAGGTGAGTGGTTAATGCTTTAAATTGATTTCAATGGTTGGTTTTAGCATGTGGAAGTGAAAATGTTTTCAAGGGATGTTTTGGTTCAAAGGTAATTTTGAAAGTGGTTTAGATTCGAGCTTGAAAGTGACTCAAACTTAAAGAATCTTTAGCTTGGAGTTAGCAAGGAGCAAGAAAAGGGCGTCCAAGCGTATGGTAGTTTGCTCAAGTATGGTTTAATTAAATAATGTAATAGTTTAGCAATGGGAAATGCTACGTGTTTTAGGAGCTTGTATCTAGACTCCTTTGAGTTGGCTTATTGTTGTCAATGCCTAATGTTGATGTTTGAATTAATTATGGTTGTAAGCATGTAATACCTTGATGATTGTTGGGGTGTATGATGACATGCTTTAGGGTGTTTAGGTTGCCTTATGTATGTTTGCAAACCTCTTGTGTTGGACTTGTGCTTTTAAGACCATTTGAGCCTTCATGTATGCTTAATATTGCCTAGTTTGCTCTTTAATTAGAATGCTATGTATGAAAGCTTTAATCCATGTTTGAATGACACCCTTGGCTTAAGTATGTGTGCTTGCACGTTGGTATACGCTTAGGCGAGTCGAGAAATGCATTTAGAATCGATTTGGGGTTGTTTTAGTTGAAATTGGAGGAATTGCAGTGCAGGGGGTATCGATACCCCTGGTTAGGGTATCGATACTCTCTCACCCAAATGCCTCAGATTTTGCCTGGGGTATCGATACGCCTAGGGTATCGATACCCTCCAAAGTCTCTGTAATTGGGAATTTGGAGTTAGAGTAGAGCGTATCGATACGGTGTACCCGAGTATCGATACGGTTCTATTATGTTGACCAAGGAAGGTTGACCGAGGAAGAGGGTATCGATACCCCTGGTAAGGGTATCGATACGGTCTTCACGTGTTGACTTCTTGGGTTGACCTAGAAAGGGGGTATCGATACCCCTGATTAGGGTATCGATACTGCCTGCCTTATAAGCTTAAAATTGACTGTTTATGCATGGCTGTGATTCGAATGTGTTTTTCCTTTAAACGTTTTCCGCTGTAGTGAACCACATAGGACTTAATATTCACCTAGGCAAGATTAATATAAAAAGAAAAAAAATAGGGTTGCTAACCGAAGGGGAATCCTTTGGGTTTCGCTTCGGTTTTCCCCGTGTGGCCCACTCGGACCGGTCATCCGGCCAGACCGGGATGAGGGGGTTACAGGTAATGTGGGGGACAATTTTATAGGATTTGTAATATGTTACTTCTAGCTCTCGTGATATTTTGTAGTTTTGAACCACATATAATGTAATTCTATTGAGTAATAATAAAAGAGGTACTCTTTCCCTCCCGTTTTCACCGTTCTTTTTTTAGGGATGGCTAAAATGAGGGGGTTTTAACGAGGCCTATTTTTCTATATATATATATATATATATATATATATATATATATATATATAAATTCTTAGTTGAGTTGTTATCTAGTTAACCTATAGTACCGAATTGGATGTAATATTAGTGGACAAAAATCATTTGTTTTTTTTTATGCACCAATACTAAAAATTACAACTTTAACCTTAAATTTTAAATTATAAATCATACACTCTAAAAAATACACTATACATCTAATACTTTACTCTAACCATAAATTATAAATTTAATTTTTTAGTGAAAATATAAATAAAAATATCGAAAAAGGAAAACAATTTCTACTCGATATTAAATAGATGTAATAAGGGGAAATGGAAATTCGCAGCACATGTCGATTTGTTTGGCTTTAGGGGAATATGATTTTTTTTTTTGAAAAAAAAAGAAAACAAAATATTTGTAGGGTCTTTTCAAGTGTGTCCCCTGCGACTAAAATCGATCTCATAGCTATTTTTCGTAGAGTAATTAATTTTTGTAATCAATATTTTTTTTCATGGTGTGTTTATTTTGAAGGGAACATTTGTGGGTCCTTTTCATTGAAAATTGTAGGAAAACAGAGAGGAAACTTCAATTCAAATTATTAGGTTTCCAACACTTCTTGTCTTCAATCTTTTATCATCTTTCTTCTTTGTCAATCATGATTGTTCTCTTTATTTTTTTCTTTTTAATATTAGTTAATTTGAACGTTCGATAAATAACAGATTAGAATAGTAGATTGAGGTGAAATTTTTAATTTTGAAAAAGTTGCTAATAAGAGCTTATTAAAATTACACATAAGAGTTATAAAGACTCTTTTACCCTTAACAATTATAAAAAATTTATAAATACCTAAATTTAACATTTTCTATTTTATTTCTTCACCTTCACGTATCGATTATTTGTATTTGAATTTAACAATTAACTAAATTGTATCGAATATTAATAGATACAAAATATGCTTAGCAATAAACAAACAAACATCGAATATAACTATTCAAACAAAATATTAAAAAAATATTCTCCTAAATATGCTTAGTAATGTTATATTAAAAAAATATTTTTTTAAAATCCGATTAATATTAATAGATACAAAATATTGATAACTAATAAACTATTCAAACAAATGTCAAATATAATCATGTTCTTATATATTATTTTTCTTGTATAATAATCAGATAGCTATCAACTATTAATTAATTTTACCAAACACTTTTATACAATCAACTAATACAATTCACTAGTCAAATCAACCAATGCAATTCACAATAAACAAATGTAATCCGCTATCAGTTATCCGCTAATTGTCTAACAAAACCTTATTAAGTTAATGTTAAAAATAAATGAATAAATAAGTTCTGTTAAAAACTGTTTTGGGTTTTGTAGAACGTTGTCGTGCAGCTATTTGCTTCCGGTTTAGGGTATTTTATTATCACCGTGTTGAGAAATGATATTATGAATTTTTCTTATCACATCACTTATAGTCTTAACTAATAAAAAATTATTATTATTTTTATTATTTTTTATGTCATTAATTCACTTAAATGTTAATTTTTTTAAAAAATATTTTTAAAAGAAGATGTGAAAAATATGAGTAAAGATTTACTTGGAAAAAGAAATGATGTAGAAAATTATTGAAGTGATTTTTATTGATTGAGACCATGAGTGATATAGTGAGAAGAGCTCATAATATAATTTTGGGTAAAGTACCTAAATAGTCACTAAACTATCCCCGAAAAAAATAAAATAGTAACTAAACTTTCAAAAGTTACAAAATGACAATTAAACTTTATGGTTTGTAATAAAATAATAACTGTGCCATTAACCGGAGTAGCATATTTATTCTTCTTTGAAACTTGATCAATGCTCATCGTATATCTTGTATTCTGTAGTAGGGTCCATAGGATTTGCATTTTCCATGTTGATTGTATTTCATTTTTGTAGATTGGTCAAGGAACAAGACGCGTGATGTGATTCATAATAAACTCGTGGCGCTGAAAAAAGTGTGGCAAGAGAGATTTGGCTGACGTGGGACCACGCCTGTTAGGACTGAACGTCCGTTGCAAGAAGATGGTAGTTTCACATTAACCTAATCGTAACATTTAGTATAAATTGTTGGTTAAGCGTTATAGCGATTATTAAACAGTAATTTATTTATTAAGAAACTGCTTGCCGTTAAATTTTTAAATGGGTAATTTTCACTGAAAGTCTCTTTTGTTCGGCCTTTATTCTATTTTGGTCACTCGGTTTGAAAAAAGATTAAAATGGTCACTTATATTTTCAATCGTTATTGTTTTGGTCACCCGACTGTTAACCTCCGTTAATAAAAAATGTTAATGTTAACTTTAACCCCCATGCTTTTAAAAGTTCATTATTTCCACCCCTATCAAACAAAAACCTCATCGTGAACCACAAACGCTACTCAAAATCCACAAAAAATGTCTTTCACTTTAAATTTTTCTCACGCTGGATCACCACAGTCCGCTGCCGACTCCGGTCGAGTGAGCCACCAGATGAATCCTTTTCTACTCATCTTCTTCTTTCTCGGCTTGACCTTACCGGGAGCAGACTTGGATGCCTCGAAACAAGACCGAAGCCTCTTGCGTTTTAGGGCTTCGATTTGACGCCGTTCACCGTTGGATCTTCACAAAATCGAAGTATGTCTCTCCTTTCGTTGAATAAGGGTCGTCTACCGTTGAGATTCGTCCGGTAGCGCTTTGTTTGTCGAGAAATTACATTGGCCGAGAATGGGTGAGCACTCTTTCTTTCCTTTCTTCGTTTTTTCTTTTCCTCTAATTCTTTGTTGTTTCTTTTAATTTTGGTACTGGTTGTTTACTAGGTTTACAGTTTATTGAAGGAGAATTTGGATGGGTAACAAAAAGGTGACTTAAGGTGGTTTCGGCTAGGGGTGGTGTAGATGAGGGAGGTTCGGGTGAGAGGTTGTGGTTTTGATTAGAAGTAATTGCGGTGGTGAGGTTGGAGGGTGAAAGAGTGAGTTGCTTGATTTAGGAGAAGTTTTGATGTAGGTGTGGCCGAGAGATTAGTGGTGAACGGTTGTGTTGGTCAAGTGGTAGAGTTGCCTATAGGGGATGAAGATGGTGATGCGTAATGGTTTTTTGTGTAAAAGGGTTGAAAATAAACTTTCAAAAGTTTAAGGGTCAAAATTAAAATTAACATTTTTATTAACGAAAGTTAACGGCCGAGTGACTAAAACAGTAATGATCGAAAATATAAGTGACCATTTTGATCTTTTTTCAAATTGAGTAACCAAAACAGAACAAAGCCCAAACAAAAGGGACCTTCGGTGAAGATTAGCCTTTTTAAATAGTTAACCGTTTTAGCGGTTAACCACTACTTAACGGTTCGAACCTATAACCTATTACAATTGTTTTCATATGTTCATTAATTCTTTCGAAAATAATGAAATAATCTTTCCAATAAATATTATATTAAAATTTTCAGAAAAATATTTAAATAGAAAAATTCTAATCACAAATTTCATTTTATATCTAAATAATTTCATAATAATTAACCATTAACCATCATTTTTAACAGTTGTTAGAGTATAATATAAAGTCAAATAACTAAGTCAATATTTCTGTTACAAGTTTGTTATGCCAACTGGGCTTGTCAGTTGGGCTTAGTATCACATACAATGTGTGATCTGCTTCCTATATAAGTTGGGTCTTGGTCTTCTGATAAAAAAAATGTTGGGTCTTGGTCTAAGCCCAAGTTAGAGTGTTTGTTTGGTATCATTTTGTATTCAGCCAAACATATTGAAATTACTCTTGTGTTTTCTCTCTTTCGTTTTACTGTTCTTTTACTTTCTATTTCTTACTCAATTTGTCAAGGTTAGGAGATTTCCTGACAGTAGTTAGTTAACCGAAACCGTTTAACTTTAACAATAGATTAATTAACTAGTAAAATTTAACAATTATACCGGTTAACGATTACGGTTACAGTTATTTTAGAAGTCTCTTTAATTTTTACTGTCTGTTTTGTTCATACTATGTTTTTTTTTCCTTCCATTTTTGGTTAGATTAAATGCTATATGCAGCAGCTTCTAAGTGGACTTGATCATTGTCACAGCCACAGTAACGCAATCTTAAAGATTGCAGATTTCGGTTTAGCATGCCATTTTGATCCTCATGACAGTGTTGCAATAACAAACCTTGTAGTGACTCTTTGATATCGACCACCGGAATTTTTGTTAGGAGCTTCCGATTATGGTGTTGCAATAGATTTATGTGATTTACCATAGAAATAAATGGAGAAAAAGATGAAAAGGTAAAAGAGATAATAAAAAGATAAAAGGATGAAGAGTGACTAAACTAAAGTAATTTTGAAATATTAAGAGTTAATTTTTTAGAATTAGGACTGAATTATAACAATGTATAAAAAATGAGTGTTAAATTTATTAATTTTTTTCGAATTATAACTAAATTAATTGAATGTGTAACTATAGAGGACTAAATATGCTATTATATAAAAAATTTAACAGCCACAAAACCCCTCTAACAGAGGTTAATGACACAATTGTCATTCTGTAACAAAAACATAAGGTTTAATTGTCATTTTGTAGCTTTTGAAAGATTAGTTACCATTTTATTTTTTCAGGATAGTTTAGTGACCGTTTGGGTACTTTACCCTATAATTTTCTCACCATGTCGGGGATCAAAATTCTCTACCCCTTTTCGGTGCCCCTATATATGTCCCAACACTAAAAAATTAAATTTCAAGCCCTAACACTAAATCATAAACCCTACACCCTATAGCCTAAAAAATACACCTTACCCTAAATTTTCTAAACTCTAACCATAAACCCTAACCTTAAATACTAAACTCGAAACCTAATTTTGAGTGTGAGACATAACTAGGGGCACTGAAAATGAATTGAGGATTTCCATCCCATGTCGGTGTCCATCTCAACTTCCGCACTTTCCTACGTAGAATCTCAAACGGCTAAGCGTGTTTGTTTTCACGGTGGGAAGGCCAAAATCCTGTTCAATCGGTATTTTATGTCTCGAACGTCGTACTTATATGTTTGGATGTAAAAATTCAAAACCAATTCTGAGCACCAAACGTGATTTTAGGAAAAATTACAGGATAGTAATTTTTGCATTTCGTCGTGATTTTTACACTATATTTTTACACAATCGTGATTTCTAAGAAGAAAAACTCTCAAACATAAATTACGTTACTTTAAAATCAATTTTACACAAAATCAATTCTTAAAATCACGATAATCCAAAATCAATTCTCCCACCTCATATCCAAACATCAACTAAATCTTAACAAAATCGATTTAGAAGACTATATGTTTCTTTAACTAATTCTTGAAATTTGATTGTCTAATTGAGAAACAACACGACAAACAACGGCCTAATATAAAAAAAAATATGTAACGTTACCTAAATAGTTGTTTTGGCTTTTATTATTTTTTTGAACCAATTTAACCCTCAACACTTTATTTTAAGTCAAAATAGTCTATCTGTGCATGAAAACTGTTAGCCAACTAAAGATAAACAATTTGGAATGACTTGACAAAATGACACATCATAAAAAAATAAATTTATATTTTATAAAATTATTTTTGACTGGTGTGACATTATTTCAAGTCAACACCTTTTGTTTATATCACACTGCCATGTAGGTTTGTCACGTCATCTCAAGCACGTTAGTTAATTAACAGTTTTCTTCCGTGAATTGGCCATTTTAGCTCAAAATAAAACGTCAAGAGTTAAATTGATTCAAACTAAATAATAAACGTCAAAATAACTATTTAATTAAACATTAGGGACATTTTTTAATTTTATACCATAAACAATAGCCAAATAAACAAAAAATCGATTATACTATTTTAAAAGTTTAACTCATTTAACATTCATAGGAAAGCTAAACTATTTTTGCATTTAAACGTTAATTTAGGAGCCATATTTCCAATTCACGGTTTGGTATAATATCAATTTTAGTACAATTTAGCGATATTTTTATATTTTTGATACAAATATTGAAATTTAAATCAACATAAAGTGAGGAAAGAATGATCGTTTTTGACTATTCACCCAATTAAAAGATCTCATAGTATGTTATATCTAAGATGTATTCTACCATGTTTTTTCCTTCATATCCGAATAGTATGTAATTTCATACTCTTACATCCGAATACCCTTCCATTTCCAACTCTTTTCCTCAACTTATTTCATCATATTCCTCGCCCTTTTTGTACACAAAACCATTAGAAATCCACATATAAACACACAAATTAATAGCACTCAACACTGCCAATACCCAATAGAAGTAATGCAGGTTTGAACGGTTCAAATTATCTCCCAACCATTCATTCCCATGCTTTGAACTGATCATTTGAACCACTGACATGATTCCGGTGTTGACAAAGCTCCCAACTCCCACTATACTTATAAAAGCCGCCGCTCCGATGCTTCTCATTTCTTCGGGCGTTTGATCGTAAAACAGTTCTTGTAACCCGATGATGGTGAACACATCTCCGATCCCCATGAGTACGTACTGCGGAAGTAACCACCATACACTCATGGGGATCACCGCTTTCGGGGTGTCGATAAGGCCATGTTGCCTAGCGGTGTTAACTCTAGCGGTCTCGACGATGCCTGCAACGACCATGTTAAGTATCGATACAAACAAACCGATTCCGATTCTTTGTAGCATGGTTATTCCTGTGGGGTTTTTTGTTAGTTTTCGGGCCACGGGGACGAAAACACGATCGTAGATCGGGATAGCAACGAGGATCGTGAGGCCTACTAGGCATTGTAGTGCGGCCGGAGGGACTTGGAAATCAGGGCCGAGAGATCTGGACATTGTGCTGCCTTGCTTGGTAAAAAATGTGTGTAATTGAGCTATGACTGCGCAAAACATTAGGCAACTAAGCCAAATGGGGATAAGTCTAAGGAAAAGCTTAACTTCTTCAACTTGGTTCAATGGACAAAGCCTCCATGGATTCTTGGAGTTGGTCATGGCATCTTTATTGTCAATGATCATTGCCTTGTCTAGAAACCTACCATTCGAATGAAATTTTAATGGTCATTACAGGGACGGACACATAATTTTATGTTAAGGGACGGACTTATAAAATTTCAGGCGGAAAATAGATTTTCAATAGAAAATACATAGATAATTTCTAAATCATATACGAATTTTAAATTCCCGTCCATCCCCGGACATTGCCTCTTCTAAAATCAGCAATTTGGAACAATATTTTGAGTTTAGCTAACAAGTGCCTTTAGAACATTATTTAAGATTGATTAATATATTAATAACATTGGATTAAATACGATATATTCGATTGTTGGCCGTCAATTTAAATATGTAGTGTTTTCATATTATTTAAAAAATTAAAATTTAGTATTCATACTTTAGTTTTGCAAAATTACACCTCTATATATTTTTATTTGAAAATTTTGACATCTCCTAAAATTTTCTATTCAATTTTATTGTACTAACTTTACTCTAAAAAAGTAAAATAAATTTTTAGTCCACTACATTTATAGTTTTATCAATTTGCCCCTTAATCTTTAAAAAGAATAAAATTTAGTATTAATTGAAATTTATAACTTTAAAGGGCAAGTTAATACAAACTCTAAATGTAGAAGACTAACAAAGTAATTTTAGATTATGTATTCATTGAATTATAATATTGATATGGATTAATATCCTATACACTGGCGGTAAAAATTGAAAGTTTCCACAAGCGCCTTAGTTTTAGGGTATAAGGAGTTAGTTTAGGGTATAATGTTTAGGGGTTTAGGTGTAGGGGGTTAGAATTTAAGGATAATTGTTTCAATTTAAGGTTTAAGTTTATAATTTAGGGTTTATAGGTTAGAGTTTAGTTTTTAGGCTAATATGGTGATGATTTAGGTTTTAACCTATAAACCCTAAATTATAATCATAAATCTTAAATTGAAACAACTATCCCTAAAGTCTAACCCTATACACCTAAACTCCTAAACCATATACCCTAAACTAACTCCATATACCTTAAAACTAAGGCGCTTGTGGAAACTTTCAGTTTTCACCGCCTATGTATAGAATATTCATCCTATTGATATTAGATTTTTTTAGATAAAACCTTTTATTCTAATTAAAATTTGTATAAACATATCATGTGGAATTAGTTTAGCAAGAGGATAAGATCTAATTCTATTTTAATTAAAAAAATTAAAAAGTAGACCTGAAGTATTTCTATTTCATATTAGTTAAATGAAAATGGTGATTTTATCTCCCATATGATTATATATGAATTCCTTTCCCTTATATAATTATTTTCGACACATGGCGGAGTCATCTTAGGCATGTGACACTTCAAAAATTTTAATTTTTTTATACATTTAATATATAATAATATTATAAATAAAATTAACACATCATAAAGTAAAAATTGACACCCTTAAAAAAGTTAACATCTATTTTCACCTACTTAAAAAGATTTTTTTTTTCATAAAATTTTTAAATTTTGACACCTCAAATTAACTAACTAAAATCTTTAGAAGTAATTAAATATTGCCAGCCGCGTCAACTTTAATTCCTCTCTTTTGTTAGATACTTCGTTTATTATACTAAATTAATGCTTGCAGACTTATTTGATAAGGCTTGCAAACAAATTATAATTATTAAATAATTGTAGACGATCCACCCCTTAAGTAATTTATTAATCATCTGTTTAAATGGTGACGTGCAAGTTGAAGATTTTGAAATTTAATATATTGGCTAAAAAATTATTTATTGCATGTTTGATAGTTAGCGGATAGTTGATAGCGAATAATAAATTATATTAATTAATAGTTAATAGTGTTAGTTGAATTGACTAGCATATTATATTAGTTGATTGTATAAAATTATTTGGTAAAATTAACTGATAGTTGTTTGCTTATTTGAAAAAGTAAAATGACATAGAAGGATGTAATTATATTCGATATTTGTTTGAATAATTTATTAGTTATAAATATTTTGAATATATTGATATTAATTAGATTATGAAAATTAATTTTTAGTATCATTACTAATCATATATGAATAATGTATATATTAATTTCTTATTTACAAAATTATCTTTTTAATATAATTTAATAATTATTAAATCTATATGTATATATTAATTTATTATTTATGAAATTATGTTTTGAATATAATTTTATTAATTATGTATATATTAATTTTTATTTATAAAAATATTTTTTAATTCTATTAGTTATTTAAATTTTTACGTTATTTAGAGTTTTTTTTGTAATTGTCAACGACAAAAGAGTTTTACAACTCTTATTTTAAGATTTTTTTTAAATTGAGAGTTTTCACCTCAATCCATTATTACGAAAAAATTATATCATAAGTCTGGCTCGCCACATCATTCATGGTCACAACTCCACCCAATAAAAGTCATCCATTTCATTAATTTTTTTATGTCATCTTATTACCAAGTGAATTTTACTTGGTAAAAAGATGACATAGAAAAAATTAATAATTTTTATTGGTTGGGATCATGGATGACGTGGCGAGTCGAACCTATGATATAATTTCTCCGTTATTACAATCCTCTGTTTATCAAACATCCAAATTAAAAAATAGTTCAAACCTCTATTTTAACTCAAAAAACTATTTACCAAATATAACATATGTTTTTGAAATATTTTGTTTAATTCAAAATGGATATAATATTCCTAAAAAATACACTAATTTGGAAATTATTTTACATTCAATGCATTAATTTACCGAGTTCAAAACATAAATTATTGTGTTACTTATGTACTTTTTATATGATAAATGTTAACCAATGAATTACTTTCACTAAAAAAATGCAATTGAAGCATTAAATTTATTAATTTGATGGAAAACAATTTATTAATGGTTTTTCCTAAAAGTATAATTAAATAATTTTTAATTGATATATATTCACTATAATAATTGGAAAATTAAAAGTTTTTTTTTTATCTTTTAAGCTACACAAATTGTAAATATTTGCTTTGAAAAATAAAAGTTACTCATTTCTTCACTTAAAAGAACTATTCTTTTTTATTTAAAAAAGCTACCTACATGATATGTTTTTTAAGAATACATGAAATGTTTTTATTAGATACAATTTTTAAAAAACTATATATTTTCTCAGAGAGTGATTGCGTCAAATTTTAATATGCATTATAAATTTTTAGCTGAAGGATGTAAGAAGCTTTCTTACTTTTTGAAAAAATAAATAAATTAAGTTTTTTAATTTTTTGCACCCAATTATGTTCTTTAACCAAGAAATTAAATTAATTAAGTATTTTGACCAATTTTGACCATTAAATTTTGACAGTTTTTTCTTTAGATATTACTAGCACATGATACACTACAGTTATATCATGTTGTATTTACATATTTTTTTTCCAAAAATTATTTTTTAAAATTTTATAAGTTTTTATAGTTTTAAAGAAATTTTTAAATAAAATAAAATTTTGAATATATCCAGTGAAAAACATTGTGACACGACGCACTACATCAACTGATCCAAAATAAACTATCAAAATTGGTCAAAACGTTTAATTGGTTAAATTTTTTGTTTCAATGACTTAATTGATCAAATTTCTTGGTTCAAGAGATTAATTAGGTGAAAAAAATTCAAAAGCATGATTTTTTAAGTTCAAGGACTTATTACATTACAAGAAAACTAAATAACCTTATAAAAACTAAATAAAAAATATTTTTATAAATTCTTTTTTCATCTTTTTATTAAAAATATATTTTCATATAAATTGCCCATATTGTTTTAAACAGTAACCACGCAAATAGCTTTTTCTTACAGCATTTCTTTTTAATTTATCATAAACAAATTAGGTTTTACATGAAATTTGATGCATAAATGAATTAATTTTTATGGGGGAATTTTCATATGCTTTTAGATATTCATGTATGATATTTTTTCTACTCAATTAACTTTTGTGTTTTATTGTAAAAAAAACTTTTAGGTTTAAAACATGGTTTTCAAAATATAAAGAAAAAATTCGCACCATAAAAAAACCCAAGAGTTCACATATTTATAATTTTTATTATTTTATTTTATTATTCTATGTACTTTATTTTAAATAATATTGTTATTTGGTATAGTGGTTGTGCAGTTTTTTTTATAAGCGGCTTTAACTTTAACCAATATTCATATATCTTATTTGTTCAATTAAAATATTAATTAATGACACGTAACAGTAAATTTAGACTATGTGAAGAAAAAATTCATCTCAATGTGAATAACTACACTTTTTAATATAAAAATATTTTGATATATAAATTGTATAAATTTTAATTTAAATATCTCTCTGTTAATTTTAGGGTTAGAGATATTATTTTAGGTCTAAGAGTTAAGATTTAAAGTTTAAAATATAAAATTTTAAGATTAAATATTTATGATTTAGACTTAAATAACTAAATTGTGTAAAATTATATAAACACAACTCCTTATATATTCCCATTTTTAAAACTTTTTATCGCAAAAATACATTTAAAAAAACACATTTTTCATCAATTATTTTTTATCTAATTTTTTCAATGATTCGGCGGTTACCTAAATTGCTTTGTACGGACCAGTTTGTGGCCCATGGTTTTCCGACCTCCATCATCGTCATAACAAATGCCCCTGCAGCCGCGCGTCTCAGTCAAGCGCCACTTCCTCGCCGCCGCGACGATGACCTGAGCCACCGTGGTGAAGGGACTTCCCGTGGGACTCTGCTTTCGATACCTCTTCATTCCTATCAAAAACAACGCCAATGCAATGGCCAATGACGCTGCTAACACCCCAAACCCCGCCGCCCAACTAACATTTTCCTACACGTGAATTCCACTCACTTTTACGTTACAAAATATCTGAAAAAGAAAAGTAACGCTAGTTTATGGCACAGATTTTGAGCCATAATTTAAGGAAAAGTTCCGTTTTACCTGTAGATAAATGACGAGAAGAATGGCGACGGAGGCGCCGGTAACGATCCCCAAATACCACCAGTTGAAAAATGAGCTTTTGGCCGCTTTCTCTTCTGGGTTGTTTTCGTCGAACTGATCGGCGGCGAAGGTCTGAACGCAGGGTTTATGGCCGCCTTCGCCGATGGCTAGTATGTAAAGTGCTGTAAAAAACACTGGTTTTCGAGAATGCGCAGGAATCACTGAGACTGATAAACTCAATAACACCATTCCCTGCATGCATGGAAACATGATTGGTTTAACCAAAACTATACTATTTGAGTTTTTGCGGTAGCAGCATCTTCCGAAATTATTATTAAAACACCACGACTGAAAACACGACCGCAACTGTTATTTTGCATTTGAAAATATAGTGTATGTGTGTATTTTACCAGGAAGTAGATGAAAGAGGAAGCGAGGATGGTCTTGAAGCGGCCGAGATATGAATCGGCAACAAAAGCTCCGAGTACAGGGAAGATGGAGGAAACGCCAACCCAAGTGTTGACGTTCTTTGCAGCGGCGGCCACCGGCTGGCCGAGGTTGTTTGTGAGATAAGTGATGAGGTTTCCGGCCAAACCATAGAAAGCAAAACGCTCAGCCATCTCAACAACTGCATGAAATTAGGGAACGGAATCAGGTTAAAGTGCATGAAAGAGAAGATGAAAAGGATGGAGAAGAGAGGAGTATGGGTTTACAGATGACAAAAATGGCGGCGCTCCAACCGCCTTTTCGAGAAGGGAGGAGGTTTCGAGGATTTTGGTGGTGGTTGTCAATGGCGACCGGAGCCGTTGAGGAATCCATGTGGACCGGAAGAGTTGGAAGTTGGAAATTGGGCAAAGGAAGTAAATGAAACTGTTGGAATGGAATGGCCGACTCTGGTTGCTCCCATTTATACATTTCAAACTTTATTATCGGATTATTTTCTTCTTTCTTTTAAATCTAAAATTATATTTAAATTCAACGGTAAATTATGTAACTCAACTTTATTTTTAAATATATTTTGGTCACTGAAATTTCAAAATATTCAATTTACTCATTGAAGTTTCTTCTCACAATAAGAAGAGAGATCGACGAGAGAAAAATCATAAGATTTTTGGTTGATTTGTACATTTCTGAGCACTTTTCAACAAAATAGAGGTTGAATTCAAACTTATGGACTAAGACGAAATGACTGGTAGAATTTGAGACCGAATGACTATCATCTACAATTGTATGGGGTTTAAGAGTGATATAAAATGTTCAATGTCTAAATTTTAGTGAATAAATTGAACGTTTTGAAACTTCAATGATCAAAATAAGTTTAAGAGTAAAATTCAGTGATAATTTATGTAATTTACCCTAAATCTACTATGTTTATGCTTCAAATATATCTTGTGTTTGGATATTTTTTATTACATAAAGATATTATATTCTTAGCAATTAATTTTTTTATCATACTGAATTCAAATTTATACAATATAAAATAATATGAACATTTTTAATTATTAGACCAATTAATGAATCTGATTTGAATCATTATTTTATTTCTTTATAAGAGGAGAGGAAGGTTTTTTGGGATTAACTTACAATTTAATGTTATTAATGACCAAAATGAAATCCATTATCACAGCAAAATATAAATTAAATTATAATAAATATATTAATATAATTATAAATCAAAATTAATTATTACTCTATAATACTTATAAGTAGGACTGGATGCACTACTAAGATATATTGCATTACTAAAAAGAATTTAATATTAAATCTTAAAGAGAATATTGTTAAGAGAGATTACTACTAATCTCAAACATAGATTATAAAATAGATATACAAGATACAAAAAAAATCATCAATCACTACATTGCACTAGGCCTGCAAACGAACTGAACGAACACGAGCGAGAGTATGTTCATGTTTGTTTGTTTAATTTTAACCGAACAAATGAACGAACATGAACAACTAAACGAACATAATCTCTTGTTCATGTTCGTTCGTTAAAATAATAAACGAATGCGAACGAACATTGAGTATTGTTTATTTTTTTCTTAAGAAATCTAAAGTCTCGTACATTGAGTATTTGTTTAATTTTTTCTTTTTTATTTCATATTTGTAATATATGTTTTTAAATTTTAAATATAATACTTTTGTTATGAAAAATAATAAATATAAATAGACATATGTGAATAAATTTAAACGAACAGATTACAGAACGTTCACGAACGTAAATGAACGAATAAACACTTTATCCGTGTTCGTTCATTTAATTAAACGAACAAAAAAACATTGTTCATATTTGTTCGTTTAATAAATAAACGAACATAAATGAACTTTCCGCTAAATGGTTCGTTGAACGTTTGGTTCGTTTACATCCTACATTGCACAAACAATTGAATTGAAAAAGAAAATATGTTCAAACATATCAACCAAGCTTGTGGCGTATTCACAAGAGACATCACTTTAGTTCTAGTTAACATTTAGTCTTGTATTTAAATTCGGACAATCTCTACTATTATCAATAAAAAAATTAAATATAGAATAAAAAAAATTTCAGACATGACCACACAATAAAATTTAAACCCAACATTCTGGCTGAAAACTCACATATAACATTTATAGATGCGCTCGAACATGAATACTCGATAATTCAAAACATCAACATTGCCAATTATTTACTAATTTTTTAAAAAAATTACCGAGTTAGTTTTTATTTACCAATAATTAATAAATTATATATATTTTGTTAAAGATTTACCTAGGTGTTTTATTTAACTATTTACAATTAAGGAATATTTAAGCTATTTATTAATAGGTGCATTATTTTAGGAATCTAAGCCATTAAAAGAAACTAACGTAAAAAGTATTCACATTAAATTTAATAGCTTTTCTTTTCTAAAAACATTAACTATTAAGATGTTCATTTAACTATTAAGATGTTCATTAACTATTAAGATGTTCATTAAATTTACAAAGGCCGTCTGATGACTAACAGTTAGAGATATCGACGATTTTTTGAGCATTCTCCTCTGTGTCCTCGCTGTCGGCAATCCCTCGAAACACTCGCCCATGCTCTTCGCGACTGCCAATTCTCTAAAGAATTATGGTTGCATTTTATCCCGTCGAATCACGCCACTTTCTTCTCTACAATGGATGTTTGTATTTGGCTGCAACATAACATCTTATCTACAGTTTCATACAATGGCAGTGAAACAAATTGGAACCTCCTATTTGCTTCTACTTTGTGGCAGGCCTGGAAGGCTAGGAATGAGCATGTCTTTAGTGGTTGCATTCAGCACCCCCCCCTCGCTTCGACAGAAAAGTCTAACATGGGCTTGCTACTATAGTGAGGTATGGACGAGGACGGCAATGCGATCTCAGCAGGTTGACTATGTTGTTGGTTGGCCTCGACCACCCACTGGTTGGGTATGTCTGAACGTCGATGGAGCAGTTAACTCCAACAGCAGCATGGGGTCCGTTGGTGGTCTCATTCGTGATGGCAACGGATATTGGATCGTGGGTTTCACACGTTTTTTGGGAGCTATTTCGGCTTTTAATGCCGAGTTATGGGCGATTTACATTGGCCTGCAAGTAGCACGGGATAATGGTTTCAGCTTGGTTGAGGTACAAACTGATTGCTTAGAGGCCGTCAAGGCAATTCAAGACAGTGAGGCGAACTTAAGCCCTAACCCCTTAATTCGAGCCATCGTTCGCATCATGCAAAACTGTTGGGGAGTGGAAATTAAATGGATTAAGCGACCGAGGAATATGCCAGCGGACTTCCTTGCTAAAAATGCCGATGTCTCCAGCTTTGACCTACAGGTTCTCACAGACATTCCGCCTTTGTTATCGGATCTCCTAGAAAAGGACATGGCTAGTCCTTGTACTATATATATGTGAAGATGAACAAAACATGACATGATAAATATGCACGAATCAAATGACGAACTAAAAACTGAAATAAAAGACTAAGGTTAAGAAATTGTAAACAGTGAGATCGAGCTTGAACTACACGACGAGAGGTACGAGCTGTTGGTGCCGTTGCCGCTGCTGTTAGTTGCCGACTGTTGCGAACGACGTGCCGTCGCTACTAGCAACACGCATCGACTGCTCCTCCTTCAGTGATGGCACCGACCTTCTCTTCGGGCGACACGACATTTTCCACAACTTCGGTTTGGTGAGGAGCCGTATTCATTTCTTTCTTTATCCGAGACCAAGTATCCAAGAAAACGAGAAAGTAAAAAAAATAAATATATAGAGACAAATTTAGGTAAAGATACCTAAAAGAAACTGCTTGTGTGAGTTTTTCTCTCTTTTTATGTGTCTAATTATAATGGAATGAAGCTTATTTATAGGATTCAAGAAATCCTAAAAACCTAAAACTCTAAAATTCTAAAAGCATATTCTTTTCTTATGTTCAACATTCTTGAAAATGAAATAATGCCATTATTTGGGCATCATCTCTTTTCTTACGTTCAATAAATTCAAAACGAGTTAAAACAAATAGGAAAATGTCTAAACTTGATTTTAATTACAAATAATCAATAAATTAATTAAAAATTTATGATAAAATTAAATTTTTGTATTGAACTTGTATATAGTTTTCTGCACGCTCCGTCTTCAGTAAAATAAGCATATCTTGAGCTCCCGATGTTTGATTGAGGCGTTTCAAAATGCGTTGAAAAAGTAACTGAAAGACAGTCAATACGTAAAAAGACACCCTGGCCCGAAAATGCTTGAATCCTATCAGAAATTTGTCATAAATCCACAATGAGGAATCCTTGCACATAGTTTAACTTTCCATACTTGTCGACCAAGATCTCTTGTAATCTTCTCATATTTAACATGTTTAGGACTTTGTGTGGTCTGCAAGATAAAACTAAAATACATTAATAAAAATGAGATGATAAAAAATGGGTCAATTGAGCCATTATTCATGAACTCCATTTTATTTGTTTTTTTAAATATACTCTTTTGTGAACTATAATATATTTACAAACATAACATTTAATGGGCCGGATAAAATTGGGTCACTACACCTTGAATCTTGAAAATATTATTTTGTAATTAAAATATTAATTTATATATTCTAAGTGTATTATCTATATGTTAAATAATAATAATTTATTTAATCAAATCAAATCGAAAATAAAAGTTTAATTTTTAAACACGTCTATAGAGTACATCCTCAGATTTCATAGTATTTAGGCTTAATAGTAGTTTGGCTTCAATATTATATTTTAATTTATCTCTTTTATTATCGTATTATTTATCACTTTAAGCCGTTGTCATTGATATTAAAAAAATTGATGATAAGCAATAAGTGCTAGTTGCAATGGTAAGACATATTGCACTTTTAATGAAAAGATTTGAATTTATACTTTAGAGATGACATTATTAGGATTGACAGCCTCGCACTCCGAACATAAACTGTAAAACTACATGAATATTACCCCTAAACATAATGATAAGACCTAATCAAAACATACCTCATGATGGAAAGATCGAAATTCATTTTTAAAAATTTAAATAAAACTATAAAATACCAAACATCCATTAAAAAACTAAAAAAACCCCAAAACTTATTTTTTTAAAATCTTAACTTTTTAGAAGTTACTATTTTATTTCAGTTTTATGATTTTTTTAAATTTATGGTTTTTAAATTAAACATATTTACAGCTTCGAAGTTCAAGATATAAATTCGGAAAATTACAGACTTAAGATTTATTTTTGATATTTTAAGCTATGGATGTCAATCGGGCAGGGTGGGCACCTATTCCCGTCAATAATTTTTATCTTCATCCTCATCCCATGACTCGCTGTAAATACAAAATTTAAAATCATCGCTGTCCCCGCAAGATTAAAATCATTCCTACCCCATCACTCACATGAGTCATGAGACCTACCTAATCTCCTCTTTATCCACCTATGACTAATTCATATAATATATTTATAAATATTAGTTAAATAAATATAAATCAAATTCGTTATGAAAAAAGTTTGAAATATTTGTCATCAAATTTGTTATGTGGCTTGCGTGTTGTGAAAAATTGATGACTAATGTCGAACGCGCACGTTGTTATTTTACTTCTGATGCGAGTTGTCAGGTTTGTCACCCGTGTGATAAAGATGTGGATCACGTCCTTAGACGTTGTGGAGCGGCTCAGTCGATTTGGTCCTTTCTTATGCAACCATCTCGATTGTCGAATTTATTTCGCCTCCTATTTCATCAATGGACCGAGTACAACTTATTCGTGTCTTCACCCTTTGGGATTGATCAAGTTGGTTGGGACTTAATGTTCGCTTCAGTGCTATGAAACCTGTGGTGTCAAAAGAATGCGGTGACTTTTGATAGTCTTGTGGAAGAGAGGGGTTCGCTTGTTACTCGAAGTTGTTGGCTTGCGGACACGACCTGAGACGCTCTTGCGGGTAGGCTTGCACGCATGGCACGGTCATTAGGACAACAAAAAAAGTATGCTCTCAATGGGTGCCTCCTCCGAATGGTTGGGTGAAGTTGAATTCTGATGGTTCGGGCGTGGGGTTGGATGGGAGAGCTAGATGTGATGGAGTACTTCGGGATCATATCGAGACTTGGTTGCGCGGATATGAAAATTTTATTGGCTGTTGCTCAGTGTTGGAGGCTGAGCTCTGGTGTATCTATTTTGGTCTTTTAATTGCGTCGGATCTATGATTACGCCATATTATAGTTGAATCGGATAGTGTTGAGGCTATCAAGTTAATTCAACGTGATGATCGAAGCGATTTTTTAATTGCTATTTCATGGTACATCAAGAAACTATGTGGGAAAAATTGAAGTATTTATTGTCGTTATGTTCCTCGAAGTGGTAATTGTGTGGCTGATGCTTTGCCGTCTATGGCAAATACTGGTAGTTTAGAGTTGGCTTCTTTTGATGTCCATGCGGTTTGTGTTGTTCCCCTCTTGTATGAGGATATGATTTTTATTTTGACTTCGCTTTATTCTTGTGATGTAAATTGATATCATGTGTACTCTTTTTCTTCCATTAAATTTGTAGATGATTTTTTTTTAATGAGACAAGGGATATCAATATTTTTTTTACCAAAAAAAGTATGAAATATTTGTCATTTGAACTCCCACCACATATGTGACATTATTTCAACTATAACCATTTTAAAAAAATAAAATATGAAATTTCATTTTGTACAACACAAAAGTTTGGACTAAAAAATACTAAAGTCTAATGTAAAGGACTGAAAAATAGCACAAACAACATGTAAATTATAATATTTCAATTTTCGTAACAAATAAACAATATAGAAAGAACTAAAAAAATAAAAATAATAAAATTAGAACAAGTACCAATAGAATCTAGATAATATACAATATTAGAAAAATAAAATTAAAGAAGTAGAAGAATAACATATCTATGGTGAGGATTGAGAAGAAGTAAACAAACCTTAAAAAAAGCTTACGGCAAGCAACAATAAAGAAGAGATCAATAAACATTCCAAGATAAGTCAACATAAATTATTTTAAATTTGACTTGAATTCAAACTGATATTTTTAAAAATATTTATATATTTGATCTAATCAATCTCAAATATATATATAATTTTTCATTAATTTTTTAAGGTAAGTCAATACGAATCACCTTAAATTTCAATATGATCCAAACTGATATTGTATTTTTAATAATATTTATAATAACATGTTATAAGATTTGTTGAGGCGGGTAGAGATGATGTAGAGTGGGTGGTGATCTAGCGAGGCGGGTGAGAATGGAGCGGGTGCAAAGTCATATTCTCGCATGCCCCACCACCCACTATGAATCTAATTTTTATCTCCATCCTCGTCCCACAAATCTCAAAATTTGTTACTATCCCTGCCTAATTGAAAACGAAGTGAATCCCCGCAAAATCTGCTCAACTGACATTCCTATTTTAAGTTTTTTTTTTTAATTTTATACGGTTTTATTTTTTTATTTTTATTAAATGTGGCATGATTTGATTGGAAACATGATTTTTTGGGTGAAAACTCATAAAAAACGAAAATTATTATATGGTTCTGGCTCACTACGTCATTCTTTGGTCTCATCCACTAAAAATCAGCCAACTAATTTTTATATTTTTCATGTTTCAATCTTCACTTTTTTTTGCCATGTAAATAGGTAATTGGTGGTTACATAGAAATTAATTACTCCCTCCGTCCCACTAAAACTGTCACATGTTGACTTTTTTTGGTCAATTTTTTTTAATTTTGACT
The DNA here is from genome assembly GCA_958450335.1 of Hibiscus tridactylites. NCBI lineage: Eukaryota > Viridiplantae > Streptophyta > Magnoliopsida > Malvales > Malvaceae > Hibiscus > Hibiscus tridactylites. The sequence goes on along the minus strand of OY288284.1, from coordinate 70,769,113 downwards.
ATAATTTATTTAAATATTTTAATTAATTAAAAATTATAAAAAATATATTTAAAAACTAGTTGATTCAAAGTTTTTAAAATATATTTTTTCATATTTTTATCAATAATAAATTTTAAATTATAAGAGGTCAAAGTTGAAAAAGTTTGACCAAAAAAAGTCAACATGTGACAGTTTTAGTGGGACAGAAGGAGTATAAATGAAAAAATGACATGAAAAATATGAAAATTAGTTGACTAATTATTAGTGGATAGAGACCATAAATGACATGGTGAATCGAGTCCATATAATAATTTCTCAATAAAAACGTTTACAATGACAGTGGGATACATAAATTGATAGTACATGAAATAAGCTGAGAAAAAAAATTAGTACAGGGATTAAACTAAGAATTAGACTAAAGTACGTGGAGTGATTAACTATTAAACCCTCATTTTAGGATTAAAAACATCTATAGAGTGCCCACGTCGGAAGCTCTTTTTTCTTGAAAGACCCACGTCGGAAGCTACTTGTTTACATTAGCATATAATTTTAGATACTTTAATAAAAAATAATTTAATATGTTAACAATTTAGCCATTGAATTTGTTATATAATAACAATAAGCATATGATCGTGCAAGAAAAAATGAGACCAAGATTTGACTTGAAAAACTCTTTCGAAGAAAAGTCCCAATAAAACATCAAGATAAATCGAGCTTTCCCCTGCTAAAATGTCAAGTTGCTAAATCTGGATAAAATAGATGTCTGCTGCTGACAGTAAGAAGCAAAACTTATTGAATTGTTACAATCCCATGAAAGAGATGATTAAAAACCATATTCAGTATTTTTCACACAAATGAAAACTCGAATCAAACCTGCTCTGGAGAGATTTCAACATAGGTTTCATGAAAGACCAACAACTTTTCCGGTGCTAGTGTCGAGATCGATTTCGTAAAAGCATGGCCTTGTTGGTAGTCCTGGCATCGTGCTCATTGTACCAACTAAAGGATAAATGAACCCGGCTCCTATACTGGCTCGCACGTCCCTTATCGGTAACATAAATCCACTTGGTGCGCCCTTCTCGGCTGCATTGTGTGAAAATGAGTACTGGGTTTTTGCCATGCAGATCGGAAGACCGGAAAACCCTTGTCTGGTGTACATCTCAATCTGTTTCTCAGCCTGATTTGAGAGCAAAAAATTTATTCATGTCAATGAGAAAACACTTGATCACCACTCTGGTTTACCTGTTCAATTCTCTAGATTTTAATTTTAAGAATTCTCTAAAAAAATATTGTGGAATAAAAATGAGAACTAAAACAACAACTCTGAGATACAGTAATCTAAATTCGAGTAATGATGTGCACAAGTTCAATGCCATGTTAACTTGAAAGGGTTGTCCCGGAATAAATTGATTAAAGATCTATTAGGAGTTTACCTGTTCGGAGTATTCGACACCACTGGCACCGTATGACCTTGCAATCGCTTCAATTTTCTCTTTAATACTAATATCCAAAGGGTACAGGTAATGTAATGGCTGATTCACACTCTCGCAGGCCCTTTGAACTGCAACTCCAAGCTCGACCTGACAAAAATAACAGTAATCTATTACTCATTGAACAAACCCATGTTGGACACACACTCATATCTAACACACCGAGTACGAGTAACATATAAGAGATGCCATGTGTAAGACAAAGTGGCTAATTCTATATGCACCTCTGACTGCATCATTATGCTTTTACAGAAACTAACGGATTGGGAGAAGAAACTAACCGCTCCTTTACCACCATGAGCATGGTGGGTACATATTACAGCGTTAAATGCTCCGGCAACCATAGATGCATGCATAACAGCATTCATTTCTGCTTCAGTGTCGGTCGAGAATTTGTTCACAGCGACAACAACATTTACACCATAGGCCTTTGTGTTTACAATATGCCTGGCCAAATTCACGCAGCCAGCTTCAACCAAAGGAACATTTTCGTTTAAGTAGGCAGGGTCAAGAGGCTTCCCTGCAACAACTGCTGGGCCGCCACCATGCATTTTCAAGGCCCTTATTGTTGCCACGATGACAGCACACTGAGGTCTTAGACCGCTGTATCTACACTTGATATTCATGAACTTTTCTGTTCCAATATCAGCACCAAAACCTGCTTCGGTGACCACAAACCCACCCGTTCCAACCAGCTTCAATGCAATCTTATCAGCTACAATAGATGAATTACCATGAGCAATGTTTGCAAACGGACCGGCATGTACAAGAACAGGGGTTCCCTCGAGAGTCTGCATCAGAGTAGGGTTAATGGCATCCTTCATGAGCACTGTTAAAGCACCTCCGACACCAAGATCATCAGCAGTTATAGGGTCACCAGTCTTGCTATTTCCGATCACCATTTTTCCGAGCCTCTCTCTCATATCAGTGAGAGATGTTGTCAGGGCTAAAACTGCCATTATTTCACTAGCAACTGAAATATCAAATCCTGTTTCCCTCACCATCCCTTTCTCTTCCGGGCCCTGGCCAATGGTTATTTTCCTCAAGAACCGATCATTTACGTCCATCACTCTTCTCCATGTAATAGACTGCGGGTCAATATCAAGCCTAGCAAATTTTGTAACTTCTTCGGGTGTAAGATCCTCAGGCTGTGTCTTAGTGATACCAAGCTTCTTCAGTCGTCTAAACATGATATCACTGAATTTCCTTTTTCCTTCTTTATTCGGCGGGCATAATCGATTAAAAAGAGCCTTGTCCGATTGGGTTGACTCATGAAAGATCCTAGTATCAATGGCAGCAGCAAGTAGATTGTTTGCAGCCGTTATTGCATGAATATCTCCGGTTAGATGAAGATTGAACTCATCCATCGGGATCACCTGACTATAGCCTCCACCGGCTGCACCACCTTTTATTCCAAAAGTTGGTCCTTGTGAAGGTTGGCGAAGACACGTAACAACCTACGATTAGAGAACAACATATAGCATCAGAACTGTTTAAGTAGTTAAAACATTTTACTGTCAAATTTAAAACTTCAGCATCCATGTCAACTGAAGAATTGATCTTGCATCCCGAAAATCGCAGGACCAACACAATTTTATTTGGTATTGCCTATCTAGAATAATTTCAGTATGACTAAAAAAGATAATGAATACCTTTCTATCAAGATGAGCTCCCAATGCTTGACACAATCCGACAGTAGTTGTGGACTTGCCTTCTCCAAGAGGAGTTGGAGTAATCCCTCCGACCACGACATAGTATCCGTCGTCGTTTCTTTCAAGCTCATCGAGTACCGATAACAACACCTGCAGACCAAATCAAGCCAGTAATTTGAATTCAAATCCGAACTCAGTGGCCAATATAATTAAGAAAATAAAATACAAGGGCAAAGCATATAAAATAAATGTTCTTCTTTTCATTCAACTCACTTCCATCACAAATATGTCAGAAATCAATAAAATATAAATTAAGCAAAAACAAAAGGTTGACCATTTCAATCTTTTCCATTTCCTGCATTATCTCAACATTGGGGTTCAAGGACTACAGCAATAAAGGGAAAAGCTTTATTTTTTTTGGCAGACGAGCAAATACCCAGAAAAATCATGGAAAAGAAAAGGATAAAAATTTTCAAATATCAAAATCTCAGAATGAACCGATTAAATCAATCAACAAAGAACCCAAAACCCACATATTGATCATCTTTGAACAACAAAACAAATAACAAAAACATAAAAAATGGAAGGAAAAAAGAAAAAGACCTTGGCTTTGTATTTGCCATAAAGATCATAATGGTTGGGACTGAGATTAAGATCCTTAGCAATCTCAGAAACATGAAACGGTTCAACTGAGTTTGCAATATCTATGTCTGCTGGCACTGGTGCTGCAACTTCCAACTTCCTTACACTCCTTGATGAACTCATTTTTTTGGTGTTTTGGGTCCAATTTTTGTGCTAATTTTTGGTTGATCTAATCAGGGTTTCTTCAAAATTCAACAATTTGCATCATACAACGTTAAAAAAATGGCCACCACAAAAGGTAAGTACAGAAAAAGTCAAAAAAACATATGGGAGCGCGTGTTTTTCTTTTCCTTATCTAAACTTGAAAAGGGTTGGGGACAAATGCCAACGTTATCGTGTCTTGTAATGGCCGTGATTAGCATTTAGCAGAACGGTCCCGGCTCGGATGGACCCGACTTTAGGACAAATTATCTCTATATTCACTTACACTGCTAAATGGAGGGTGGGAGGGACCATTCCGCCAACTTTAAATAGTTTAAGGGTTAACTACTAGAATAGTCATTTATGTTTTTCCCCAGTACAGAGTTGGTCACCGATTTTGAAAAACAACAAGTAAGGTCACTTACGTTTTCGGGGTGTAAACTTTTGGTCACTCAACCGTTTGTTGCCGTTAAACACTGGCGGATTGCTGATTTGGCAACGAAAAATAAGGGTAAATTACTACAATGGCCATTAAAGTTTATCTCATGTACATATTTCTCCCCAATTTTAAAAAATAAATATTATAGTCACTAATGAAAACATTTCTTTATAATTTCACCCTTGAATTTTTAAAAATTAATTTTTCAACCCTAAAACTTTAAAATCAATTAGTATAATAATATTTTAAAGGCTTAAATGAAAAATAGGTGCTCAAAGTATACCCTTTTTAAATTTAGGTGCTCAAATTACTCCTATTTAATAACTAAACTTTCAAATTGCTCTTTTTCACTCTAGATTGTTTTTAATATTATTGTAACATGACATGTCATTTTTTTATTTTTAAATTAAAAATAGTTTTAAAATAAAATAAAATCATTTATTATTATTATTAAATTTAAAATATTTTAAAAAAATATTACTTCTTAAAATAATTTAGGTGTTTAAAGTATTTTTTGTAAATAGGTGCCCAAATTTACCATAGTTAGAATTTTAGGTGTCCGGCTGTTAATGAGTTTTAGAAAAAATTTCAACCAATCGGTACTTGACACGTGACATTAATTTTATTAATTTTTAATGGAAAATACTTAGAACTTTTAAATTATTATAAAATCTCAAAATTTGACAAGCTTCACGAAACAGTCTCTAAATCCTTAAAAATTTCCAAACTTTCACCGTCGATTGCCGCCGCTTTCGCCGCCAGTTGTCGTCGCTGACCGCACCCACTTGGTCGTCGGACCAAGGCGATCATTTTTCCCAACCAGCGTCGTCAGAAACGCCCAACAGCGTGCAACCAAACGTCAAACACGAAATCGACGTTCGCGTTTAACGTTCGGCTGCACACCGTTGGGTGTTTCTGGCGACGCCGTGTTAGGGAAAATTGTCGCCTTGGCCCGGTGACCAAGTGGGTGCGGTCAGCGATGACAACTGGCGACAGAAGCAGCGGTAGTCGACGACGAAAGTTTGGGAATTTTTAGGGATTTAAGGATTGTTTTGTGAAGTTGGTAAAATTTTGAGATTTTATAATAATTTGAAAATTCTGAGTATTTTCCATTAAAATTTTTTTAAAAATAAAATTAATGCCACGTGTCAAGCACCGATTGGTTGGCAATTTTTTAACACCCATTTAACAACCGGGCACCTAAAATTGTACCTATAGAAACTTTGGGCACCAATTTTTACAAAAAATACTTTAGACACCTAAATTATTTTAAAAATTAATATTTTTTAAAATATTTTAAATTTAATAATAAAAAAATAATTTTATTTTAAAATTATTTTTAATTTATAAATAATAAAAAAGACATGTTATAATAATAAAAATAATTCAGAGTGAAAAAATATGAGAAATTTGAAAGTTTAGTTATTAAATATGAGCAATTTGGGCACCTAAGTTTAAAAAGGGTATACTTTTGGCACCTATTTTTCATCTAAACATTTATAATATTATTGTATTAATTGATTGTAAAGTTTTAGGGTTGAAAAAATGAATTTTTAAAAATTTAAGGGTGAAATTATAAAGAAACATTTTTATTAGTGACTATAATGTTTATTTTTTAAAATTAGGGAGCAAAAATGTACATGAGATAAACTTTAATGGTCATTGCAGTAGTTTACCCTTATTTTTTGTTGCCAGGTCAGCAATCCGTCAGTGTTTAACGGCAACAAACGGCTGGGTGACCAAAAGTTTACGCCCCGAAAACGTAAGTGAGCTTACTAATCGTTTTTCAAAATCGGTGACCAACTCTGTACTAAGGGAAAACATAAGTGACTATTCCAATAGTTAACCCATAGTTTAATTATTTTTTAGGCTATTTATAGTTTTAAAATATTATAGTTAAGTTTTTGTAACTCTTAATTTTTTTAGATTTATTATTTTTTAAGACCCTATCAATTAAAATTATTGAGATTATGCTTTGAACCTTATTTTTTGTTTAATTATTTTTTAAGACTTTTTAATTTTAAAATTAATGAAATTAAACTTTAATTTTTAATTTTTATAATTTAATTACTTTTTAAAACTCTATTCATTTCAAAGTTAACCACCTTACCCTCTTATAGTTCAATATTAACTTTGCCTTGTTCACTTGATTATGTGACGGGTTTTATTTTGATCAATATTTTTTATTTTTGTCAATCAAATTATTTGATTATTTAAATGATATTAACAAGTCACAACCGTTAACAATTAACGAAAATATTGATGTCACATTATTTTCTGGTGGAAAATAAATGGAATACGAATGAGAAAGGAAGGATTCAAATTTATGAAAACAGTAGGAAAAGTTGGACCAAAGGCTAAATCTGTAGTTATTTATTCAAGGAAAAATAAATGAAATGAGATTGACTTTTCTCTTCTCATGTGATAAAAAGTAATGTCATTATAGAGTGACTAAAATAGGAACAATTGAAAAGTTGAGTTAATAAATTAAAAAATTTTAAACTTCAATGACCAAAATAGGAGTGAGAAAAAAGATGAGTGGTGAACGGTATAATTTACTCATTATTTTATTTCAGAAAATAAAAATTAATGTGTCACGTCAGCCACTACTAACGAAAGTTAATAGGACGGGTCATACTGAAACAAACTAAAAGTCTAATGACTATAATGTAAGTTTTTAAAGTTTGGTAACCATAATAAAAACATCTGAAAAGGTCGATGACCATTTAATTTAATTTTTCCTTTTTCTTTTCTACTTTTATTTTTATAATTATATATATAATATTGGATTCAATATATGTGTAATTAATAATTTTTAAATTTTATAAAAAATACTTAAGCCCTATATATATATATATATATTAGTTCTTGGGTTTAAATTTTTTAAATTTTTTTGCTCATTCCCTTGTGTCCTGGTGGCAAAGGTAGATGTTTATCATCCCTTAGGACCCGGGTTCGAGCACTAGTAATGCCATGATATGTGTGCCGTCTTTGAAAAGACTAAGAAAGTTGAACAGATGCTACCCTTGCATCGCACCAGCATATTAAAAAAAAAGTATTTTTAAATGGGATAATAGTACATTTGCCTCTTGTACTTTCACAAATTTACCAATGGGATAACAGGGAGTTGATTGAACGTTTTCAAAGTACACACCCCACATTGGTAAATTTTTGAAAGTATGGGGAGAAAATACGCCATTATCCCTAAATAAAAGTAAAACTTCGCAAATTTTATTGAGAGATCAAGTACATATGTATAACACATTTACACTAGTATACATTTTTCTCAACTATAGCTAACTAACTCAATTCAATTTCGAGTTTGAATTGAAGCTTGAAAAACAAATTTTGAAGAGGCATGGAACCCGAGCAGGAAATCAAATTTTTTAAGCTCCCATTCAAACTCGAAATTGAAGTCGAAAGAAATAGAATGTTTATGTGGCGTTAAAGCTCCTATTTGTGTTCCAAAAACGAAGAAAATTTTTGGACAATTGTTCTATGGGTACATGAAATTTGAAGAGGTAAGAGACTCGGTTCTTTAGGGTAATAGGTTTTTTTTTGCAGAATAATTTCAGAGAGATGTTTAAGGGTTATAGGTTATGGTAATGTATTCTTCAAAAAAAATGTTCTTTTTTCGAATGGCTAGAACAGTCTAAATGTTCTGAAATTCAGTCTGAAAATGGCTTTGAAAAAATAACGAGAGAGAACCAAAATTTAGTAGCTGAGATGAGAGAATTAAGCACCGAAATCACATGGTTGAAAGAAAATAAAAGTGTTAAAGCGATGAACAACTTGTTGAAGGAGGTTAACAAATTGAAAGCTCAAAAAATTTGTACAATAAAATTTTGAACAAAAAAAAGATGGATAATCATGTTATACCAATATGATTTGGGTTCGTTTTTTATTTTGTTAGTTGATGTAATAGTTTATATCTTATGGTGAAAGTAAATTTGTGTTGTTTATTACAAATTGTTAGTTAATTTATTAAATTAAAGAATAATTTATACCAGTTAAATCGGTAGAATTTATACCGATATAAGTTAGTTATAGTTAGTTAGTTAGTTGTAGTTCAATAGAACTTACACCGGTGTAAGTTAGTCATAGTTAGTTAGTTAGTTGTAGTTCAATAGAACTTATACCGGTGTAAGTTATTCATAGTCAAGAATAATATATACCAATGTAAATGTGTTATATATATATACATATATATATATATGTGTACTTATTCATCAATAAAATTTGCGAATTTAACTTTTCTTTAGGGATAATTGCACATTTGCCCCTTATACTTTTAAAATTTTGTCAACATGAGATATGTACTTTGAAAACGTTCAACCAGCTCTTGTACTTTCAAAAATTTGCCAATGTGTGAGTCTTATGTTACGTCAGCACATAACGACATTATGGGAAAAAACTTTGTATGACAGAAAGGAAGTACAAGGGACTGATTAAATGTTTTCAACGTTTTTCCGGGTGAAAATTAGTTTTTTTTTATAATTACATATATATTTCTTGGGTAAAGAAACTTATATATATATATATACACCAGTTCCACTTGATCACCGAAACATTGAGACTATCAACATGCCCAAAATTATTTTAATTCAAATCTAGTTATCAATCGATTCGTTTGTAGAGATGGCAATATAATTTGAATCTGATTCGATTCAAAAAGAAATTAATTGAATTTCGATCGAAAAAGTTTGAATTCGAAAAATGTCCAAGTCCTAATAGGAGGTGGATCTGATATGGACGTTGCCATGATCCGATCCGAATTCGATCCAAATCCATATCCGATTCGAGTCTAATCCATATATGAATTCGAATAAAAATGTTTAAAACTCTTAGATATAAAATATAGATATATATTAAAATCCTAATTAAGTTGAATTGAGATTATGCATATTAATATAGATATATATTAAAATCATAATTAAGTTGAATTGGGATTATTATTTTTTTGCTCGACAAATATGATTTTATTAATTTCATATAAGCCTACCCGGCATTATGTGCCTGATACAAAACCTCTTTAATCCTAAGTGAAAGAAAAGAGAACACATAAGCCGGAATACAAACTAATGCTCACCCAAAACAAAAATAAAAACAGAATCTGGTAATACATTACACAGTTGCGCCATCTTTCTACCGAAACAGATCAATCAAAAGTAAACAACAAGTTACCAACAGGCTTTAAAGTTTTCTGCTCTAGTTGACCTTGTCTTCGCTAAACTTTCGACCAGTCCGTTAATTAGGATTTTCGGATCGAGATGAGGAAAATATACTAAATGTGAAGAGAATTTTGAAAAAAATTGAAGTATGCCCGTGCTTAAGTATTAACTTCAGTAAGTTGTGCATTGTGAGAAATGGGACAAGCTTGAAAAAAAAATGAGTTGATGGCTACATTTTAATTATATTTTTAACTTGTTTCATCTTGAATTATAATATTTATTAGACATTTTATAATTGTGATTTGGAAAGTAGTTATGTTAGTAGACTAGTAAGACAATAGCTATTTAGCAGGTGACAGCGTGAGATGGTTAAGCGCTTCCAATGGTCTGTACTCCCCTAAAAATTATTGTGCTCTTGTTGCAGCCAATGGAAACATTGAAGACACTTTTTGGAAGCTGGTTTGGGCTAGTTTGGCTCCACCAAAAGTTGAAGCTTTTGTTTGGAAGGCAGCTCTTAACAGAATACCTACAAAGATTGAATTGCAAAAACATGGTGTTTCAAATTTAAGTTCAATTACTTGTGTGCTCTGCAATAAAGAGGAGGAGACAACCAATCACATCTTATGCCATTGCGAGTTGAGTTGGAGGATCTGGCAACGCTGGTGTGCAAACTGGAATATTCGTCTGGTTTTCCCAGGTAATATCAGAACTCTATTGATGATATGGGAAAATCAATACATTCAAGCTACTAACAAGCCATTATGGAATATGTCGTTTTTTGGTATTGTCTGGACACTATGGCTATGTAGGAATGATGTTTTATTCAACAACAAACGTTACTCGGATTGCCAAATATACGATACAACATTGCTGCGAATCGGTTTCTGGTCTAAAAGTAAATGGCCTACCGCTTTCCCTTCTTTATCTGAGTTTACTTGATGTCCATATAGCTTTTCGCTAAGCAAAGTGCAGAATCGAAATAAGGTCTCCTGGATTCAACCAAAGGCTGAATCTTTGAAGTTTAATGTTGACGCAGCAGTTCTGGGGAGTTTTGGAACAGCAGGAATTGGCGGGATTCTTAAAAATCATGAAGGTCGAAAATTTGCTGTATTCTTATTGAGAATTGGCCCGACAGATCTTACGTTTGCTGAACTATGTGGAATTTTGGAAGCATGCAAAAAAAAGTTCTATTTTTAAGTGGAGGAAGTCCCATAATTTGGTGATTGCTTCAGATAGTTTGTTGGCGATTAGCTGGATTTACTCCCCCTAAGTGCTCCATCTTGTTTCACTGAGATAATCAAAGAAATCAGCGTTTTTAAAGCAAAATGTAAAAGGGAGTTTGTGTTTGAAAGAAGAGAAGCAAATGGGATGCTCATCTTTTAGCAAGACAGGGTGTGACCAGGGACGCTGATTTTCGTTGGGAATTGGAGCAAGATAGTTAGGCTCAAAAAAGACAGTGCAGAAAGATGAGAAACTGTTTCAAGTCCTGTTTTCACGACAATCCCGATCTTGGTTGTGTGTTTTCACGACAATCCCGATCTTTGAAATATAAGGGTGTGCTGATATTGTATTTGCTTTGACAGTTTGTAAGGTTCCAAATAAATTCGAATAGGTCTACTCTTTTTCCTCCATTTTAGGTTAGGGAGGTTTTTTAACGAGTCACCTTTCGACTTTCAATTGTTACTCCATTGCAAGCTTATGAATAAAATACCATAATTTCTAAAAAAAAATTATCACATTTTTATACAATCGGCTAGTCAAATCAACTAGTACAATCAGCTATCAACTATTCGCTTATTGCCAAACAGAGAATATTCAAATATATAACACAAATATTCCAAAAAAATGAATAATCAAATAGGAAACTATTGTTTACAAGGCAATGGGCAGTCAAATGCGTATAGATTTTTCCTTCGTCAAAGTAGCATTTGCAATTATTAGTACATAGATTACGAGGTTCAAATTGCAACATTACAAAATAGAATCAATGGAACGTCTGAGAAAAACACAGTAATTCGTTTACTTAGTTTTTACCTTTGAGTCGCAGGGTAAATGCTTGCAAGGCAACAAGAACATCCTTCATTTTGTCCTTTGATGCCGGATCGATAAGGTTGCCATCGCCATCAAACTTCGCCGGAGGCTGAAACGCATTCAAGTAAAACTCGGGTTTATTGATGAAATGAAGATCGATAAAGATCCCGATCTGGCGGAGATGGTAATGCGACCGCGAACCACCGGAGCCTCCTCCGGCGCTCACGATGGCAGCCGCTTTGTCTCCCCATACATTTGGTGGTCTTGAAGCCCAATCAATTGCATTCTTCAGAGGTGCTGGAACAGGGCATATGATAATATAATTTGAAATGGATTGCTTTGAGACAAAAGTATGATTAATCCATAAATATAAATAGTTCAACCTAAATCCGTGATGAGATGAACACATCCGGGATGAATCGAGAGAGTGTTGGAGGCAGGATAAAAAATTGGGCCGGAAAACTTTTTTATTTTACTACTATTTGAACTAAAAGCGACCTAAAATGCAATTGTACCGGAAAAAATTGAGAGGGCAAGATCCACTCTCAAGCTATTCATGGCTTAGTCCCCTAAAAATTTCAAATTAAATTTTGCACCCTACATTTTCAATATGCTTTCCTAATTGTTCGAACCCCTTACATAAAATTTTATGTCCGTACCGAACATAACATATAAATAAAGTAAACTTGAGAGGCATGGACATACCAGTTACCGAATAGTTGTATTCGGGGGAGGCAAAAAGGATGCTATCAGACTCTAAAATCTTCTGCCTGAAAGCCTCGACAACCGGCGGAAACTTGCCATTAACTTCCAGATCCGTGTCCAGCATCGGAAGTGGTGAAATGTCTATGTATTCCATCTCAATCCCATTAATGGACTCCTTACTAATCTCCAAAGCTGAAATTTTGAAAACAAACCAATATTCCCATATAAAAAAACCCCGGCTGAAAACAAAAACAATTACAGATTGATCGGAAACATTTACCGGTTCGAATTAGGCCTCGGTTATAAGAGCCTTTCCTTAAAGACCCACAAATGGCAGCGACTTTGATCACCGGTTTCGCGGCTACAGCAGCTTCCATGGCTCTATAATCTCCGAATAGCGTAATTGTGTGGTTATAAAGAAGGGCCAGAAAGTGGGGGTTTGAGAGAGGAAATGAAATCAAGGTGGTTTGGAATGCGTCATCGATTAGGTTAGAGTTTGCGTGGTGTGATTAGAATAATTGCACATTTAATGCTCCGATTTGGACCATGGAAATCTAGAATCAATAGAATAATGAATAAAAAAGCTTTTTCCCCTTTTTGTTTTTCAAGTGAGAAACACGCCAGGTTTGAGATATTAGATGAAAAATATTTGTTTGAATAATTATTAGTTATCAATATTTTGTAAATTAATTAGATTATGAAAAATATTTTTTTGATATATCATTATTAAACATATTTGAATGATTTACATATTAATTTATTATTTACATAATTATTTTTAATACAATTTAATTAATTATTAAATTTAAATGCAAATATAAATGTGTGCAGTAAAAAGAAAAAAAATTAATTTATATATGTCACAATGTCAATATGTGAGGGCAAAAAATTAAAATAGAAAATGTTAAATTTAAGTTATTTAGAGATTCTTTTGTAATTGTTGAGGGTAAAAGAATCTTTATAACTATTAAATTAAAACCTTTAATTTCGAAAAAATCATATTAGTAACTTTTCGAAATTAGAGGTTTCACCAAATCCGCTATTTACCAAACATCCAAGTTAGCGGATTTGACTGGTCAAACTTCTAATTTTAGCTCAAACCGCTATTTACTAAACATGCTCGAAATATTTACTTTTCTTAACATATGAAAAATCTACTTATGGTGAGAATATATTTTTTCCCGAAATTATATTAGAAATTTATGTTAAGATATAAAATCATATGTAGATAGAAAGTATATAAATTATATGAAAGTTTTGACGGGAGGTGAGATTGTTTCAACACTCGGTATTACTTTGGTGGAATTCATCCTCTAAAATCTAAATAAAACATAAGGTGATGAAGCAAATGACATTTAGAGGGAAATATGTTTACGCGCACACTTTGTAAAGAAAGAGTCCAACCACACAGTGTCTTTAGTTTAACAAGTAACAACCGCAACTGCAATTACAATCGTAATTACAGCCACAATCACATTTATAGTGTGGCCCATAAATTGTGAGAACTAACCACCCATATCTTATTTTATCTTTCTCAAATTGTAATCAGAAATTCTCACTAATAATAAACTTATGTTTTTATCTTTTTAATAAAATACAAGATTAACTTAATTTTAATTTTAAAAATGTGAAAAAGTTGAAGTTAAATTAAAAAAAATCAACCGTTAATTTTTTTTTCATTTTTGATAAGTTACTTAAATTAAATAACAATAGATGATTATGTTGAATTAAATCCACAGCCTTCAAGAAATGCTAGATGCTAAATCTTTTTCATTTTTCATTAGAAATCTTTGCTAATAATAGAATAATGATATGTATTTTAATTTTTATATACAATCCATCGACTTTCACTTTCATATCAAAATATATTATTTCTAGAAAAACTATAAGACAGACACATCTTATTGGTCCCTTCCAATAAAATCATGCCACGTAATCTGTTCTTACATGTTAGCTGCGAACTCACTTTTCTCATCATCATTCAAAACAACTATTTTTATTCTCATTCTAAATCCGTATTGAGATATGATCTAGAAGACTTAAGTAGTTAATTAGTTTGCTTAAGTTGTCAACTGTATTGATGGAAATCCTCTGCCCTTTTCGGCACCATTATTTATATTCTCACGCTTAAAATTAGATTTAGGGTTTTATGTTAGAATTTATAGTTAGTGTTTAGGGAATTTAGGATATGATGTATTTTTTTAAAGTATAAGGTGTAGGGTTTAGGATTTAGAATTTAGGGTTATGGCTTGGAATTTAATTTTATAGTATTTTTTAGTGTTGAGGCATAAGTAGGGGCACCGAAAAGGGCAAAGAATTTTTATCCCAACTGTATTATCTTAACTAAATTCAGTTTTAAGTCAGTTATGGAGTCTTTCATGTACGCGCCTTTTGTATAAATAGAGAGGCTGAGAATCATTGTGTTAGAAACGTGAAAAACTTATCGTATTCACTTAATAGTTAAGTTACATTTACAAAGTATTTATATACAAAATAAGAATCTAAATGTTGAACTAACTCTAACAACTGCACTAACAAACTAACTATTTTCTACACTCACCCTGAAGTTGGAGATATAAAGATATTCTTTAACCCTAACTTGGAAACTAAGAAAGCATGTTGTTGTGAACTCAAAGCTTTTGTCATCACATCTGCGAGCTGCTCTGTTGAAGATACATGTCCAGTTTGGAACAATTTTTTTTAGATCTTCTCCCTCATAAAATGACAATCTATCTCTATGTGTTTGGTCCTTCTATGATAAACTGGGTTAGAAGCTCTGCAAAGATGCCTTATTGTCACAGAATAACTTAACTGGTTCCACATTCTTCAATCTCAATTCTTTGAGCAAACCAACCAGCCAAACAATTTTTGATGTTATAGCTGTCATGTTTCTATATTCTGCTTCTGCAAAAGATCTTGCAACTGTATTCTGCATCTTCGACTTTCAAGAAATCAAAGAACTTCTAATCTTCACACAAATACTTGTTACGAATCTTCTAGACATTGGGCAAGAAGCCTAGTCTGAGTCACAATAAGTTGTGAGTTGATGATCATTTGCAACTTTCAATATTATTCTCAAACCTGGTTTTTTTTTTCACACATCTGACTACCCTGAGTGCTACCTCAATGTGAGATTGTTTGGGGTCTTGCATAAACTGACTCAGGTAGTTTATATCATACAGAATGTCAGGTTGAGTGTGTGTTAGGTAAATCAATCTACGAATTAACCTTAGAAAAATTGTTTTGTCTTTTAACAATTTATCATCTTGATGTTGATGTTGGCAAGCAACGCGACTCGCATAGAACGACTCCAAAGATTGTAGTTGTCGGCACCAGTCAATTGATGATAAACCAAAAGAGTATCGGGTGTATCAGAAGCATAAAGTTATAGAGGATGATGAAAATCAATATGCTCTACCATGAGAACGGCAGAAAAAGCAAGACAAAGGGAAACGAAGAAGAAACAGAACCAAGATCGAAAGAGAATCAAACCCTAATCCCTAAATCCAAAGGGAAGCTGACCAGGAATAAGTGGCCCAAAGAGAAGATAAAGACCCAAAAAAAGAAATCAATTGAGAGAAAAAGAACCAAACTCATATGATACCATGTTAAAAACGTGAAAAACTTCTCATATTCACTTAATAGTTAAGTTACATTTACAATGTATTTATATACAAAATAAAAATCTAATTGCTTAACTAACTCTCGCAACTGAACTAACAAACTAACTATTTTCTACACATTGTAACCATCATACTTTGCATCTATCATTGATTGTTGATCAATAAAAACAGATTATCTTCTTCTTTTTATAGTGTTTTCTATTATGGTATCTTTCGCCATCATTCTTGGAGCTTAATCCTTTCGTTGTTTATCTCATTTTTTGCTTTTTCTAGTTGTCTTTCCCTCTTGAGTTTTGCCTTCGAAATGCCTGGCGATAGCACTAGACACAACGTTGATGTCACTGAGTCCTCAAGAATCACCAAGATGTTAACAAACAAGCAGATCAACATCATTCTTGATAAGATGAACTTCATGTTATGGAAGCAGTAGATTCTTTTGACAGTTTGCAACCATAGGTTGGCGAGACTCCTCACTGGTGCATCCAAACCTCCCCAAAAAATGGTGACAAATGATGCTGGAGAACATGTCTTGAATGAAGATTAAGAAGTCTTTGTATTACAAGATAGTGCCTTAGCGTCTTGGCTACCTTCTACCATTAGTGCCAATCTTTTGCCACAGTTTGTGTAGGAAAAATATTTGGTTAAACCGAAAAGGGTTGAAAATAAGACTTGCTTGAGGCGTGCACTAGACATTGTCCTTAAGGATATTTCGCGGTGAAGCGTACCCTCCAGGATTCAACAAGCACTTCTGCTAAAGCAGGCAACGGAAAGAGCAAAGAACCAATGAATACTTAGCTTTTAAAAGGTGTTTAAAAATAAGAGAAAGAAGAAGAAAGTAAGTAGATGATTCTACTTTAGATGTGAATTATGAAGGCATATGTGCATGGTATTTATAGTACCATGCATGCCTATAAAGGGCATCTAAAAATAGCAATTAGTCAAGGGCAAATCGGTCGAAAATAAAATGAATGGTTAAGAATAAATATATTTTTATTTGAAATGAATGGTTAAGATTAATTAGAAAAATGGATGGTTAAAAATGAACTTTAAAAATAATAAATAAATAATAAAAATAGATCGAGCCTCTAGTTCATGCACATGGGAAAATTTTTCGGTTTCAACTGGACTGAACTTCTTGACCAAACCTCATGTGCGCGCAACCACTATTATATTTTTCTCTTACAAACTCAATACTAAGTCTTTATATTTAAAGACAAAACAAATAATATAAAAGAAAGATGTGGGATTCTTTGAAATATACTGGTAAACTTATATTTTTACAACAGTTTGTTGGTGCAGAAATCATTGCAACTGTTTGGAACATTGTTGTCAAATACTTTGCGAACAAATCAACCACTAGTGTCATGAGTCTTCATTGTAAGCTACGTTCAATACGAAAGGGTGATGAGAGTATGCATTCTTATCTCACTCTAATTAAAAAAGTCTGTGATGCTTTGTCTGCATGTGGTAGCTCAGTTTCTGATATTGAACTAATTACTATTATATTGAATGGCTTACCTGTTGAATATCAACCCTTTATGGTTGTCACCACGGCCAGTAAAAATCCTTTTTCTTTGGATGGTGTGAAGACTGTACTTGTAGATGCAGACGCACAAATAAAAGGGTTCAACACACATGGTCAATTGCCCATAGTTGCCAATGTGGCTCATGTTCAGAACAGTGATACTGCTCATGCAGGTAGGCCTAGCAACCAACAATTCTCAAGTGGACGATCTGGATATTGAGAAGGGGGTCGTGGTCGAGTGCGGCTCTAATGTCAGTTATGCGGAAAAAATGGGCACTTAGCGGATCGATGCTGGCAAAGGTTTAACAAAGCATTTTCTGGAATCTTGACCAATAGCAACAATGGAGCAAATGAAAATGTGAATGTCAATGTAGCTTCTCTTGACAGTGAGCACTCATGTCTTACATGTTGTGGCAATGGACATGCAATTGTGGCTTCAACAAGCTTTGACAGTTGGGTGGTTGATTCTGAAGCAAATTATCATCTCACTCATGATGCCGCCAAAGTGATGAATGGCTCAAATTACAATGGACCAAGTAAGTTGGTTGTGGGCAATGGTTATAGTTTGAATATTTCTAAAACTGGTACCTCTGTCACTAATACTACATCACAAGATCTAGTTATAAATGATTTGTTTCATGTACCATTGATTACTAAAAACCTTCTTTCTGTTTCGAAGTGTTCTAGAGACAACTTTGTCTATTTCGAGTTTCATGCAAAGGAGTGTTTGGTTAAAGATGAAAGAACCAGATGTGTAATGTTACAAGGAGGTGAAAATCAAGGGATGTACCAATTTGATGTCGGAACTTCTTGGCCGAGTGTTAAATCTAGTTCAATAGAATTTAATGTAGCTAGTAGATTTATTGACATGTATGATCTTTGGCACAAGAGGCTTGGCCATCCTGCCCATGTGTCTCTTACTCAAGCTTGTAAACACATGGATGTTTCATTTTCTTGTAATAAAAGTATGATTGAAAATAGTGAATGTGTGGCTTGTAGAATGGGCAAAAGTTACAAGATTCCTTTTACTCCCTCTACAACAGTCTATGACACTCCTTTTTAGGTTGTATTCACAGATCTTTGGGGTCCAACTCACATTGAGTCGAATGGATTTAAGTTCAAAGATTAGGCTACTCAAGCATTTCATTTGTTTTACAATATGGTGAAAATCAGTTTAATTTCAATGTTAAGGAAATTTAGACAAATTATGGGTGAATATCGAGCTTTATCACCCATTTTTCAAGCTATGGGGATCAAACATAGGATTGTTTGCCCACATACGTTTGAGCAAAACAGTGTGGTAGAGAGGAAACACTGGCATATTGTTGAAATGGCACTTGTTTTACTGGCTCAAGCATCACTCCCATCTCAGTTCTGGGCATATGCATTGAGTACAGATGTGTATCTGATTAATTGACTGCCTACTCTTATGTTGAAGGGTCAGTCACCTTTTGAAAAGTTGTACAACAAGCTGTTAGAGTATAATTTTGTAAGGTGTTTGGATGTAGGTATTTTCCTCACCTTTGATCGTGTCAAAACCACAAGCTAAGTTATCGATCACAACCCTGCACTTTTCTCGGATACAACACAAACCACAAGGGATATCAATACATGGCAGCTGATGGTAAGGTGTACATTTCTCGTCATGTTATATTTGATGAGAAGGTTTTTCCTTTTGCAGAAAAACATAGACTAGAAGACTTGCCTGCTAGAACAAAGAATCATCATGCTGTGTCACCTGGGTGTTTCCAGTAATGGAACTATTAGGGTTTGCATGGGCACTCAACGTGTTGTGGATCAAGATGTTCACTTAGTTCATAACCAAGAAAGTAATGGTCAACATCTGAATCAAACTGGAGCTTTGTCTACATCTATTCCTATGGAGTATGCAACTCCTATGTCTAGTAATGGCACTCACAGAGCACAACATAATGCCTCAGTTGTTGAACTACGAGAACAAGGTAAAAATAACACTACTAGTCACAACCAACTAATGAGTGACTCAACTGGTAATCATGAAGATAAAGTGCATGTCACTCATGATGCAGGGCACATAAATGAAGGAGATCATGCTGAAGCTGGTGAGACTGTCTTGTATACTACAAATGTTGAAAACGAGGCTGATACTCATTTGGTTACGAATCAAGTGTCTTCTACTCCTATCATCACACATCATGTGCTCATTCGTAGCAAATTAGGAATATACAAACTAAAGCTGTTTATGGTGTCTAGTGATAATGAAGAACATGAACCAAAGTCCATCCATGAGGCTCTTCAATCACCTGATTGGAAGGCAGTCGTGCTTGCTGAATACGAGGCATTATTGAAGAATGACACATGGACCTTAGTATCGTTGCCTGAAGGAAGAAATGTCGTGGGTTGCAAGCGGTTATTTCGGGTTAAGAGGAATGCCGATGGATCTGTGCAAAGGTATAAAGCTCGGTTGGTGGCTAAAGGTTACTCACAAGTGCCTAGGTAAGACTTTAAGGATACTTTCAACCCGGTGGTCAAATCGTCTACTATGAAGGTCATTCTTTCATTGGCAATGTGCAATAAATGGGTGTTGAGACAAGTGAACGCGAACAATGCATTCCTCAAAGGTAAATTTCATGAAGATGTGTCATGCAGCAACCCCAAGGCTTTGAACAAAGGGCATCTGATGGCTTATTGTTAGTTTGGAAACTACAAAAAGCATTATATGGACTCAGACAAGCACCACGTAATTAGTACTCTAAGCTGAGTGATTTTTTACTTAGCATTGGTTTCAAAAGCTCGCAAGCTGATAATTCTCTTTTTATCAAAAAAGAAGCAGATGTGTCAACTTATGTCTTAGTGCATGTTGATGGCATAATAGTCACTGGTGGATTGACTGGAACAGTAGAAAGTGTGGTGAATCTGTTGGGGGTAAAATTCTCTCTAAAAGACCTTGGTGAATTACTTTTTTCCTTGGAATTGAATTCAAAAAGGTTGGTGATTCCATTAGGCTCAGTCAAAAGAAATACATTATGGAGATGCTTACAAAAGCTCATTTATAGAATGCAAACTCAACACCAACACCTATGATTTCCTCCCTCAAGCTTACATAAGATGCTGGCAGCCCATTGCTTGATGCTACAGAATACATGAGTTTAGTAGGAGGCTTGTTGTATGCTTGTCATACCAGGCCTGACATTGTGTATAGCGTTAACAAACTTGTACAATTCATGCATAATGTAACCCCCTAAACTCGGCCTAGAAGAAATAGCCGAATTTAGGAAGTCATGTTTGAAAACTTTTCCCTCAAGAAAACTAATTTTAAAAAGATATACTTTAAACTAAAAAAATAACATAAATTTAATAATAAATATCATAATAGATATTTGAATAATTATATAAAGTCTCTGAATTAAAATAATAGTAGATGAATGCTAAAAATAATCTCAAAATATAAATAGTCTAAAATTACATTCATGTCCCAAATTAATAAATAGAAATCTGATCAAACTAAAATGGTTTCATACTGAATAATAAAATAACCGGATAAAATTGAGATCCTCCAAGTACCAAGTCGCCTAGAGAGTCTGAGTATATCTGAAAAGAGAAACTATGGGGGAGTAAGCTAAAAAGCTTAGTGTGTCTCTAAAGTGCAAGAAAAACCATAATTATAAAATATAATATTATTTTGAATGAAATATTTTAAAGCATACCACAAATCACAAGCGCAGTGCAATGCACCCAACTACATCACCGTCCAAAGAGTAAGGTTCCCCAGAATCACTCTCTACATCGTCACCAATCCGAAGTGGAACTCAACCGAAGGGTAGAACCACTGATCCGAAGTGGAATTCAGCCCGAAGGATGAAACCACTGAACTTCCTCCGTACAAATCCCAACCCATGCTCATACATATATGATGTTTAAAAATCAAATTCCATAAACACAGTTCCATAAATCCGATATTCCGTAAACATACTTCATAAACCATAGTCCATAAATTCATAAATCATAGTTCCGAAAATCTGATGTTTCATAAATCAAATTTTCCATAAATCATAATTAAAACACATTCTGAAATCTTATGCATATGATGTCAACCATACAAACCATAATACATATAAATAATCACAAAGAGGTAAAACACCAACACATAGAAAAATAGTATATAATTTAATTATAGCACCGAAAGAAAACACACCTTAAGCAGCAATAGCTCTAACGACAAACAAAAGGAGGTTGCGACTTCGATGTAAGGTGATGACAACGTCAATTCGAGAAAAATTCATAAAAAATGGGAATAATTAAGAGCGACAACACTTTAAAACTTAAGGCTTAGGTTTATTTCTAAACATAATAACTATGACTATATATAGAAAGAGTTGAGAGTTGGTAATCTAAACAAATTAGGTTTATAATAATAATAATAATAATAATAATAATAATAATAATAATAATAATAATAATAATAATAATAATAATAATAATAATAATAATAATTTAAGTTGAAAAATGAGAGTTAATTCAACTGTAAGTAAAAAGAGAATTAGAATTCAATTTAAAATTAAAAAGATTAAATATATATATTATACGTTTATAATTAATAATTATAATAATAATTAAAAACAGAGGTAGATACTGCGGCAGAAAACCATTGATTTAGAATTCAATTTCAAAAAAGGGTTAATCACAAGGGAAGCCATCAAATTAAATTGGGTTTACAAACAAGCACCTAAACTTTTCATGATTTATAGATTGACCTCAAATTTCTATATTAATAATCATAAATTTGGATTTTTTTCTCAACTTAACCCTCAAACTCAAATAGAGTTTTTTTAATTAAATTCCCAAATCATTAGGGTTTCAAGAATTAGAAATTTCAAAATTAGAAATTTTGCGAATCTAAGGTTTATAATTTGGGTAAAATTTTTAGGGTGTTACACATAATTCATGTGAACATCTTATTCTTGTGAAACGAGTGCTTCGATACTTAAATGGAACATTAGACTTCATTTTGCTATTTTCTCCTTCTCTAGGTCCATGTCAGTTGGTTGCCTTCACTGATGTAGATTGGGGAGGTAGCTTGGACGACAAAAGGTCAATCTCAGTGATATGTGTGTATTTGGAAGGTAATCTAATTCTATAAAACTCTAAGAAACAGAAGTATGTGTCTCGCTCAACAACCGAAACTGAATATAAAGGATTGGCAGATGTAACATCTGAGGTGACATGGCTGGATATTCTACTTAACGATATGGGGATCAAGCTAGCAAGTATACCAGTAGTCTGGAGTGACAATTCTAGTGCTATTGCTATGAGTGAAAATCCAGTATATCATTCAAAAGTAAAGTACGTTGAGTTGGATGTTCATTTTGTGAAAGAGAAGGTAACTGCAAACAAGCTCAAGGTGAACTACATCCATGCTCAACACGAAATTGCAGATGAAATGACAAAGCCACTCTCCAAAGCATACTTTAATCTGTTTCGACAAAAGCTAGGAGTATTCTCGTTAATAGAAGTTGAAAATAGAAGAAGAATGAAGGATATTGAGATATGATCTAGAAGGCTTAAGCAGTTAATTAGTTTGCTTAAGTTGCCAGCTGTATCATCTTAATTGAATTCAGTTTTAAGTTAGTTAAGGAGTCTTTCATGTACGAGCCTTCTGTATAAATAGAGAGCTTGAGAATCATTATAACCATCGTAATTTGCATCCATCATTGATTATTGATCAATAAAATTAGATTCTCTTCTTCTTTATATAGTGTTTTCTATTAATCCGAATGACGTTGCTAAATGATTGTTTTTGTTTTTCAGTGACATTTTTAGAGACAACAATTATTGTTCTTTGGTTTTATTCGTTAAAAAGAACAAACATTTAAGCAATCTGCATGGTTATAAAAAGAGGTCAGTTATTGGCCCTATTTGGTAAATATCAGTTTGAGCCAAAATTAAAGTTTGAGCTAATATTAGAGGTTTGACCGGTCAAATCTGCTAATTTGAATGTTTGGTGAGTAGCAGATTGAAATAGTGGATTGAGGTGAAACCTCTAATTTTGAAAAATATGCTAATAGGAACTTTTTAAAATTAGCGATTTGACATAAGAGTTATAAAGACCATTATACCTTTAACAATTATCAAATATCTCCAAATAACATAAATTTAACATTTTCTATTTTAATTTTTCACCCTCATGTATTTATATTTTGAAATTTATAAAATAATATATTTTTTCTTTTTTCTTTTTATTCTCACACATTTTTATTTATATTTTTATTTAAATTTAATAATTAATTAAATTGCATTAAAAATAATTATACAAATAATAATTTAATATATAGATCGTCAAATATGCTCAGTATTGTTATATTAAAAAAATTATTTTTCATAATCTAATTTATATTAATAGATACAAAATATTGATAACTAATAAACTATTCAAACAAGCATCGATTATAATCATGTTCTTATATGTCATTTTGTTTTTTTTTAAATATCGATTACAAAATATTGATATCTATCGGCTATCGGTTAATTTTACCAAACACATTTATACAATAAGCTAATACAATCTGATAGTCAAATCAACTAATGCAATCAGCTATCAACTAATATAATCCGCTATCAGCTATCCACTAATTGTCAAATAGAGCAATCTACATGGTTTTAAAAAGAGTCGGGTAGAAAGAATTTGTTACTAAGCCTCTCTCTAAAACCTATGCCCTCTCTCAATTCATTCTCATCCCTCGAATGCCGTTTTTTCGTTTTGGGGCTAGGACGGTTGCTTTGGGAAAGCTTTTTTGTCGTCTTTGTTCCATGCGAGGACACCTTCAGTTTTGATGGTCGTGGTGTGATCCGTCTGACAGCGACTGGCCGCAGGTAGGGGCTTCCCTTCTCTTCTCAGCTCGACTTTCTTGATTTTTTTGCTATGGTGTTCACTCTCCGATGGGGTTGTGGGGCTCTAGCCTTCCTTCTCATGTGTGGTTGAATCGCTTTCGAGGGTGGTCCGTGCGATGTTCCGATGCTCCGGTTCCACCCTGTTCGCCTCTAGCTTACGATGACATTCGTATCCACACGCGTTTGCTGCTGATGGTTGCTCGAATCTGCATTTCTTTTAGCGAAGCTATCCTCCGGTGACCCTCGTAAACGACATATAGACGGGCCGATTTCTGGCATCGTTGCTGACTCGACTTGGTCGACGGCTTGTGTTCTCTTTCTTCCTCTGTTGTGGTTTTGGCCTTTTTGTTTTTTGCCTCTCTTCTGCTTGTCGTTTTCTTTGTGCTTGTTGCTTTTAATTTTTCGTTGTGGCTCCTATGATAGGCATGTTATCGACCCCTCTTCTTGTGGTTTTTTCTCTTGTGTGTTGTCTGTGTGTTTTTTTTTCTCCAGCCCATATGTGACTTGTTTCCACTTGTATGTTTTCCTTTTTTTAATGACAGATGCCTTTCTTATAAAAAAAATATATTTTAAGTCTTTGATAATTTTAAAATTATTTTAATTAAGTTATTATCTATTTTAAATTGTCTGCTATTATTTAGTTTTAGGACCTCATCAGTTTTAAAATTAATTAAATTAAACATCGATCTCTTAATTTTTTTGGTTTAATTACTTTATAAGACTTTTTTAATTTTAAAATTTATATAATTAAATCCTAACTAATGATATATATACTTTTTGACAATTCATGGAGGATTATCGCGATATATATTCAAATAAGGTTAATCACTTAATGGATGTTATCGGGGATTTAGGGGAAAATTGATTGAACCCTAAGCGCCAAAAAAACAAAATTCAAATCATACGAAACGTCAAAATTCTAAAAATATTCATACTGAATCAATTGAGAAAACAAAGAATATCAAATAATTCTCAATGATTCAACATGACGAGGCTCTGATGCCACTTGTTAGAACCAAACCATAATAAATATGAAATTTAAACTCAACATCTATCATGACAAATTATTAAGAACAATAAACTGAAAGCGGAAGCGTACCTGAATTCATTGATGGACTAAAAACCTTGAATCCTTTGATGAAGATCACTTAAAAGTGGTTGTGATCTTCCAAGAAAATAGGTTAGGCCTTGCGTAAAAACTCTCTAACGGGGACAAGAGTAATACAAGTTGACCAATTTCTTGGGGACCACTACCTCTTTATATAGTTGATTATAAAATGGGTAAACTACACTGGTAGTCACCGAACTTTTAAGACGCTTTCAATAAGGTCACTGAACTTTTAAAACTTTCATTACAGTCACCCAACTTTTAATTCGCTTTCAATAAGGTCACTGCCGTCAACCACCGTTAAAAAAGCTGATGTGGCATGTTAAATGTAAGGGTAAAATACATTGTTAGTCACTGAACTTTTAAGAGGCTTTCAATATGGTCACCGAATTTTTAAAACTTTCATTACCATCACTCAACTTTTAATTCGCTTTCATTACCGTTAAAAAAAGCTTATGTGACACGTTAAGTTTAAAAATAAACTTTTTCCCACCCTATTTTATCCCTATGTCTTATTTTTTTCCATCTAAACATGTCTATCTTTTAGATACATTAATATTTTCTTTTGAACTCCTCATTATCCAGTGCATGACTCAGTAAATGTCGGGCCTGAAGCATAAAGAGGATTTTTATGAGCAAAATTTTAGTTATTTTTTTATCATTCCATCATCGGATGTCTCCCAATATTTTTCTTGTTCTCACACATGCCGCATGCATGTCTAGATACATTAATATTTTCCTTGATGTGTTGCTAGAGAAGTAATGACCTTCACCAAAAAATTACGATTTGATTCATATGGAAGAAAGAGACATATTTAGATGGAAGAAAATAATAGGGGAGAGAAAATATGATGAGAAAACATTTATTTTTAAACTTAACATGTCACATCAGCTTTTTTTAACGGTAATGAAAGCGAATTAAAAGTTGAGTGATAGTAATGAAATTTTTAAAAGTTTGGTGACCATATTGAAAGCCTCTTAAAAGTTCAGTGACTAATAGTGTATTTTACCCTTACATTTAACATGCCACGTCAGATTTTTTAACGGTGGTTGACGACAGTGACCTTATTGAAAGCGAATTAAAAGTTGGGTAACTGTAATGAAAGTTTTAAAAGTTCGGTGACCTTATTGAAAGCGCCCTAAAAGTTCAGTGACTACCAGTGTAGTTTGCCCTTAAATCAACTATTAAATATTTATAATTCTGCCCCTCATTAAATTATAAATATATCTTACGGTATCTACACTTTTATTTATATAATATTTTAATACCCTTGACAAGTCTAACATAATTGATCACTTAACTTTGTGTCATACTTTATAATAACATCATACATTATATGTATATGCCCACAATTGTGAATTTTAATCCAACAAATTAATGTTAAACAGAGATGAACCGAAGAGTTTTGGGATATGTTGGCACTTCTAAAATTTTAAAATTTTACATTTTTTTACTAATGATTTAATTTCAAGCCTACTAAAATTTTGTAATTTTATACCTCTAAATTTTTAATAATTTTTTAAAAATTTTACACCATTTAACATAAAATTTTATGTTATTCCCTAATGCTAAAGGAACTGAAATTATGAAGGGACAACATCAATGATTTGAAATTTGAATAAAAAAGTGTATGAACTTTATAATTATTACAATGATAATTTTGAATTGAGATAAGGTCTCAATACGTCTGTATAGAAAGGAAAAAAAATTACATGTGATATAATAAAAAAGAGATCTAATATTTTTATTTTTAAAGGGATAAAAAATCGTCATACGTTCTGTGGGAAAGGAAAACGTCCACTGTAGGAATGTTTTTTTAATATAAAAGTGATTTTCAAACATACAATTTAAATATATTAAAAAGCAGGCATGAGGCACGGGGAAATAGATTATATTTGTAATTTAAAATGTTTATGAATATGATCGGTGACTGAGCGCACGCCTCGGGAAGCGGCTTCCATCCTAATTTTTTAAGGGAAAACTACACTGGCGATCTTCAAACTATTACAATTTTTCTATTTTGGTCCTCAAACTATGTTTTTCGACAAAATCGTCTCTTCTGTTACATAGTTCTCTTGTTTTGGTTTTCGATGTTAAATAGCTAACGATTTTGCTGACGTGACATTTTTAAAATATTTTTTAATATTTTTAATCATTTCTCTCTCCTCCTATATTATTTTTATTTAACTTTATTCACTCAATCATGTGGTGCCACGTGGCATTACCCTATTGGTTGAAAAAACCCAACAAAAACCTTAAAGTCACATTTGGGTGAACCACTTATGCTAAGCTGATTACTTAATTCAAATCTACTAACAATTATATATAAGCTATACATATTAACTCAAAAAAAACCTTAAAAACACAACCAAGATTCAAACCCATGCAACCAACATGCAAAGACAATGTGCAAACCAGCTGTTTTAAGCTAATTATTTGACTTAAATCTTCTAACATTTATATTTAACCTATACAAATTAGAAACAACACATGGTTAATGAATATAAAAGGTCGAGAGTAATTCAAACACAATATCTTATTGATAAAATTTTAATTATTTAACCATCAAGTTAAACTAATAAATTGTGCTATTTTTAACTTAAATATTTTTAAGAATTTTTATTTTTATAAAATAAATAAATATTTAATTAGTTTTTTTTTATTATCGAACAAAGTAAAAATCTAGTTTAATTTTTTAAAATTTTAAACATAATTTAGTTAAATATTTAAGTTCAAAATAGCACAAATTATTAGTTACTTGGTGGTTAAATATTTAAAATTTTATTAATAAGGTATTATGTTCGAATTACTCCCTACCTTTTATATTCATTAACCATGTGTTGTTTCTAATTTTTATAGGTTAAACATAACTTTTAGAAGATTTAATTCAAATAATTAGCTTAGAACAACTGATTTGCATGTTGGCCTTACATGTTGGTTGCCTGGGTTTGAATCCTGACAGCCCCAATTTGTGTTTTTAAGGTTTTTTTGGGTCAATATGTATAGCTTATATATAATTGTTTGTAGATTTGAATCAAATAATCAGCCTAGCACAAGTAGTTCATGTGCATGGCTTGTTTGCTGGAGGTATTGGGTTTGAATCCCAACAGCACTAAATGTTGTTTATGGTTTTTTTAGGGTTCAACTAATAGGGTAATGTCACGTGGCACCACATGATTGGGTGAATAAAGTTAAATAAAAATAATATAAGAGGAGAGAGAAATGATTAAAAATATTAAAAATATTTAAAAAATACCACGTTAGCAAAATCGTTAGCTATTTAACGCCGGGGAACCAAAACAGGAGAACTATGTAACAAAAGGGACAATTTTGCCGAAAAATATAGTTTAGGGACCAAAGTAGGAAAACATTAATAGTTTAGGGACCACCGGTGTAGTTTTCCCTTTTTTTAATTACAAGTATTTAATTTATTAATTGATTAATTTCAATTAGGTATTATAGAGGGACAAAAAATTTCTACCATTTTTCGGTGTTCATTTCTATGCCTCAACACTAAAAAATATTAAAAATTAAATTTTAAGCCCTAACCTTAAATTCTAAATCTTAAACCTTAACTTTAAACCATAAATTATAAACCTTCTTTTCAGTGTGAAGGCATAAAAAAGATACCGAAAAAGGTGGAAAATTTCTATTCATTAGAGAGATTAATTATGAGAACGACGTTTCTAATTCAATTTGTTTTATTTACAATGTCAGGATTCGAAATATTAACTTTGCTTAAGAAATATAGCGTCTCATCTCATCGAACCAATTAATTGTTAGTGATTTTCATTTTAATTTTATTTATATATTTGAGTATGAGGGAAGAATATTAACTTATTTTAATTGAAGACTGTGAAAGTAAACAAAATTAATGATTTCTAACATGTTTGAAATTATTTGAAAAAGTTCAATTTTTTTAATATCGATTTTTTTAGAGTGATTCTAACCTTAATAAAAATCGTCCGTTTTTGTTGATTGATTTAGTACCGAATTCAACATTTACTATCAGATTTAATATTCAAATTATATATATTATAAATAAAAATATTATAATATTATTAACATATTTTTTTAAAATAAGTAAAATTAATTTTAAGAAAATGTTAACCTAAATAAAAGTTTTGTATATATGATGGCTAGCTAAGCATTCTCTCTCTTAACGTCAAGACTTTAGGTTCACAAACAAAGTTTTATGGAAGAGCCTTGGTAGAATGGTTTAAAGAGATTAAGGATTGGGAAGAATTTATTTATTTATTTATTTATTTTAGTTCTTTAAAAACATAAATACATCATGTAAATAAACCGCTTAAACTCAATTCTTCTAAGGTTAACAACACGCATGCAGGCACGTGTATAGTGGGAAGAATTTTCATACATGCACGTGAGAAAGTGTCGGCCAAAGTTAAAGTATTATTATTACTATTCCAATGAATGAATCCAAAATCTAAAGGTGAAAATAAAATAAAATATATCAAATCAGTAAAAGCACAGCGAGGAACTGACCGAGGAAGCATATACTATTTTAATAATAGTAACAATATAGCAACGGATTTAAATAACTATTTCAAAATGATATTGTTAGTTTTATAGAAAAAAAAAAACGATATTGTCAGTTTTATTTTATAATTTTAGATTTTCAAGTTCATGATCGTTACTTGTTTTTATATTTATTATAATTCACTACAATAATATTTATTATATTTCTAATTATAATATAAATATATAATTATAAATATACTCGTAATTGCAATTTAAATGTTTTCAATATTTAATTCAATTAATCGATAACTTATTTGTACTTTAATAACTATAAAATCAACGACCCCATTTTACTGTTTAAAAGGGGGAAAGTTAATGTAGGGTAAAAGTATTTCGCATTATACTAACGGGTTGGTCTAAGTGGTAAGCAGTTTGATATCGTTTAAACAAAATCTCTGGTTCGAGGTATTGTGTATGCAGAAAATTTTTGTTGAGAAACTCACCCACCAAAATCAGGTGCGCGGTACGGATGGATCTGGACTAGTAAAAAAAATATTTCTCACTATATTTCTGCAGAGGTGCTTATCTGTCGTATTAGTCGGTAGCCGTTGATGCCAATGAAGTACTTTGTGGGAAACTTCCAAGTTATTTAATTTTCTGGTTAAATGTGGACCCAAAATTGCATAAGATTTTTATTCTCAACCCGATTTACTTTTTTATGTTTTTACACTTTCACTACTCAACTATAAAGTTAAAAATACAGTTACCAATTTCCTTGGAAAGTTATTAATATGACACTAATCTATTTGGGATGGTAAATAATAAGGTAAAGAACATTCATTAACTTAAATTTGACAAAAGTTTTGTAAATAATTAAAATTTATCAAACTGTTATATACTTATCTTTAAATTTGTTGAAATTTATATCTATTTTATAGTAATTAGATTAATTTAATAATCATTTTGTAACTTTTTAAAACTCCAGTGATAAAATTTCATTTTTACTTAATTTATTAATCATTTGTGTCATCATCTGATTAGATGATTATATTTATTAAATAAAATTAAAATTATGATCAGATTGATATAATATGTAAATAACATGAGATCAAATGTGTAATTATACATATTTCTATTAACTAACACATCACCCTCTCGGTTAGATCTTAACGACAAATGACTTAATTGATACCATTTAAATAGTCGAGTGATTGATTGACAAATTTTAAAGATCAATGGTCATAATAGAATCATACTTATAGTTGGGTGGTCAAGGATGTAGTATACCCTTTATTTAAATAGTTAAACATGGTGAAGCCGCTGAGTGGTCCCAATAAAAAAAGAGAGTGTTGTTATCCTTAGAAGACTCGAGTTCGAGTAGTTTATCTACAAAATGTGTGTGCATTTTCAAAAGACTAAGAGTAAAGAACAAATATTACCATATAATCACACCAGAATGTTAAAAATAGTTAAACATGCATCAGTATAAGATCAAACTAGACCCTTTTCTTTGTTTATTAAAATTCAAACTACAACCAATGAGGGTTAGTCCAAATGATAAGCAACTTGGTATCGCTTAAGTAAATCTCGAGTTTGAGGCCTTGTGTATACAGAAAATTCCCACTGAAAAACTCACCCATCAAAATTAGGTGTGTGACGCAGGTTAATCCGGATTAGTCAGGGTTAAACCCGAAGAATCTGGTGGCAACAAAAATTAAACTACAACTTAACTGGTATGATAAACAATTATTTTTAGGGTTCAAACAGTTATGTATTACCACTTAAGCCCAAATCTAATTTCGTCCCTATGTCTGTTAGTAATTTTTTTTCTTCTAAAGTGTATATTTGATCTATTTATTTATTCTCTTCATAATACATTTCGCCAACAGGAGTTTCTCATAATTTTACCGACAAAAATCGCAGGAAAAGTTGTAAATTGTAAAACAATAATGGATGTTGCAATTGATGAGTGGTGTAGTGTAGTGAACATATGTTTTCTTTTTGGATAATTATTGCACTGCTTTTCATGCAGTGGCAACAGGTCCATCCCAAATTTATGGTTCACACCTACTCAAATTTAAAATTACTCCACACCACATCTCCATATCATAAGTTTTTTCTTTTCATTCAATGCATTAGTTTTTTTTTAGGGTGAAGTGACTTAAATGAGGTTAAAAATAGGCGTAACTGAATTTTTTATAAAAATTATAAGAATTTTAGTTTCAACTTTTCGATATATGTCGAAATTTTTACTCTTTCGAATTTTTTATAAAAAATTTAGTATATACCGAAAAAATCGATACCAAAATTCTTACAAAAATTATAAAATTTTCGGTTGCGCCTCATTTTAAGGCGCCTCAACCTAGAACTTTATTAATGCCTTAAATCTATTTTGATCAGACAAATGAAAACAAACATCTTAACCATTATTTGGACTCATGTTGAAATTTATTGGGTCATGGTGTTATCCTACATGAGAATTATTGCTTTTGAAGAAGGGTGAGAATCCGATAGGTGTACATAATGTCACAAACTCTAGCCCCATGATAATAAGATTGAGCTTTATTTATAAATGAAATCCTATTAAGTTTGGAGTTTTGATGTTTGACTCATTAATATATATATATATATATATATATATATATATATATATATTAATGAACCCAACAAGTATTTCGGTAGAAAAACAGATGATGTTCATCTTAGGAGACACGAATTTAAATCACTTTATCTACAATGTGTATGCGCATTACTAAATAATTTAAAATATGTATGAACATATACTACCTTGTAATCATCTTTAGATCATTCAATATATATATATATATATATATATATACTCAAATAAATCCCTAATCTTTTAGTGAACAGAGAAGAATCGAATAAATCCATATTCTTGTCTAGTTTTTTTTTCCTATATAAATATAATCATTATCAATTTTGGTATTATCCCAATCTGAAAAGTTTAAAATAGTAGCTTCACATGCTACTTCAATTTTTTTTTCCCCATGACATGCTACTTCAATTCAGTGTTTATTCTTGTCGATGTCTGATTTAGGCAAACATCTAGTAAATGTTTGACTTTGTTAGAGATGATTTTAAAATAATAACATAGATATTTTCAGTGAAATTATAATTTTAAATAATAAATAAAATAAAATCTTCTCAATGAAAAATTTTATAATAAGTGTTGTGCATCAATATGAACCACTAATGTCATGCACTGATATGAATAGAAATCTTCTACCCTTTTCAATGCCCTTATATATCGTCTCACGCTCAAAATTAACTTTAGAATTTAGGGTTTTAAGTTAGGTTAGGGTTTAGGGAATTTAGAATATGATGTATTTTTATGGTATAGGGTTTAAGATTTAAAATTTAGGCTTAGGGCTTAGAATTTAATTTTATAATGTTTTTTAGTGTTGGGTATATGTAAGGGCTCCAAAAAAGGGCATACGAATTTTATCCACACTGATATACACCACTCTTTTTCTTAGGGTTTTTCATATAAATTCCCCAAAATTTAGAGACTCATTATACAATTAATCCAAATTACAAAAATATTTAATTATACAACGAGACATTGAACTTTTGAGAATTTATACCAATTTTCTTTTTGAAAATGAATACGTCGGTTTTATTAATAAAGGAAAATTTTAAGATGAAAGTTTACGATGCATGATCCAGACATATTCTTAAAAATACAAAAACTAATGTCTCTAGATCATAAACATGACCAAAGAAAGAAAAAGTAAAAAACTTAATTCAAAGACTCGAA
This sequence comes from Hibiscus tridactylites, assembly GCA_958450335.1. Lineage (NCBI taxonomy): Eukaryota > Viridiplantae > Streptophyta > Magnoliopsida > Malvales > Malvaceae > Hibiscus > Hibiscus tridactylites. Next base: position 70,735,479 of record OY288284.1, on the reverse strand, counting down.
ACAAAGTAGATACAAAATATCATCAAAACTCGACGATGAAGGTAAAAACCATCAACAAACAACATTAAAAAATGCATATTACAG